>VZTO01005717.1:0-70074 GCA_013400615.1 Syrrhaptes paradoxus | reverse complement strand
CACCTCCCACTAGCCCAGGCTCAAAATAATCACTTTTCATTGTTTTCAGTTTTCAACTATACATGAGATGTGTGTGTGGTTGAGGCTCTAGTTGCTTTCTATGAGGAATGCAGAAGAGGACAATATTTTTCTTTGCTCCCATCTTAAAAGCAAGAAGAGTCTCCTTGCAGTCTCCTGACAGATAAGCCAGAGACCTCTGGCTATGGCCCCGATAAAAACACGATGTGATAAGTCTACACTGGCCTATTGAACCAGTGTGGCATGGTGACTCTCCTGAAAGCACTTGATTTACTACCCATAATATTTTGATTAAAACATTGGGCTTATCTGGCATGACCACATGAGGCAGAGCCAAACCTGGTCCACTGACAACTCAAAATGTTGCTGTTTCCTTGGCTACGCTTGGGGATTAGTCCTTGGTCCAATGCATTTCGATATAGTTATCAATGATTTACAGCAGGGTCTTTTCCCATGATAAACCGCAGGTGGCGTGACAAGTGATGGACTGCGGGTACTGGCGAGGGCAGGTCGCTGTTGAAGGGTGATCGGAATCTCCTGGCTAAGCACAGCCCGAGAAAACGCAGGTGAATAATGGCCCGATGTGAACTAATGCATCTGCCTCGGAGCTAAGGCTGCAAATCAGATCCACAGGAAACCAGAGGCTCAGGGGAGGATGTCAAGGTCGCCGTGAAATTGTCTCAATACGCACTTTCTAGGGCAAGAAAGAAGGAACCAACACTTTCCTTGGAGGTAAAAATCCCCCACAAGCGTGGGAGCAAGACCCTACCTTTCTGCAGAAGGTAACTGAAAGCCTCAAGCTGAAGGAAAACTGGTGAAACATGCCAGAGGATGGAAAAATTAAAAATATCCAGTGGATGGCAACTAGTTTTTGTGCCATGAGGCTGAAGGAGTTTATCTTGCATGGGGTAGCAAAGGGACAGCAAAGAGGGGACTTGGTTGGTGCCAGGGGGAGGCTGGAGGAGCTGTGCCAGGTCTGGTGGCTGGAAACTGAAGGTTGAGGAAATTGGCAGAGATAACATCCCACCAGGAATGGCCCAAAATGGGGAGAAACCTTAAAGAAACCTCGTACGTGTNGCAAGAATATTTTACTCAATATGCACCTGGCCATGTTTTCTGAAGTTATTCTTGATCTTTTTCTGAAGCATCAGCACAAGCCACCAGCAGAGCTGGATCAGGCGGTACCGAGGATCACACAAGGGTTTCCCTGGGTCACTGTGGCAGTTTTTCTTCTCCCTCTGGATGAACGAGGGTCAGATTCACATCTCCACCATGCATATCACTAAATCTAGTGATATCTTGATTTTTCACATTTTGGGGGGGTAATAAGTTGATTTTTCTTGTGTACAATATAGTTTCCCCAGTTTACTTACCTTTCTGCTAGGATGGGGCTTCCCCAGTGCCTCAGGGATGCTCCGAACCCCTGGCATTACCTCCTGGATCAGCAAAGCCCCAGGGACACCTGCACTCCGTGTAAAAGTGGGAGATGCTCCCAAAGGTACAAATTCAAGGAGTAAGGGGGACATTCTGGTCAACTCCTGTGCCAGGTCTGTCTCCCATGTAAGGACCAAATAGCTGAAGAAATTAAACATTTTTGCAGGGAAAAAAAAAAGCTCTATTTAAACACAAAATATTCTTTTATTTGTCACCGAAGGCTACACACGGTCACTTCTGTCTGATCGCTTTTTTTTTTTTTTTTTTTCTAGAAGGTATCTACATCTGCACTTATTTACAGCCTGGTTGTATTTACACAGTCAAGAATACAGTATTAGAAACACAAAGTGTCGAGAAAAAAATTTTCTCAAAAAATTAGTTCCAGACTTCAGGAAAATTATTACACAGGGTAATGACAAGAGTCTCCAGTGCTGGGCTTACAGATGCAGCTTTGATATAAAGTCCTCTTCTCGGCTGGAGCTGCATGAGAAGTCCTCACACAAAATAAACATTTATTTTTATTTTTTTTTTAATAGAAAAGTGTGATTCTTTGATCGGTTATTTCAACAACATCCGCAAACTGTCCAAAAGCTTTAATTTTCTTTTTGGAAAGTTCTGTTGTTTGCTTGAACCGTTTCCAGCTCTGAGGAAAAAAAAATTATATATATATGTATACATATATATATTTAGTTAATTTTCACTTGTGGTTTTCTATGCTCCCCTGCCCAGAAATCATTGACCTCTGGGATGGGAGTTAACAGTTGAGCCATGTAATACTTTGTCAGGAGCATGAAGTTTTTATGGTAATTAAAGGAAAGCAGGCAGGAGACACAAAAGGCTTCCCTGGGGTGGGCTGGGTTGTTTTCGGCTCGGGTAGCAGAGGATGGAAAGGGACCCTGGCACACACAATGGCCCTTTGGCCAGGAGCGAGATGCAGGGTCCTGGACAGGGTGCTACATGTCCCCACTGTGTCTGTTTCAAGGTTGTTTTACAGTCACATGTAATGCTATTTAAATGTACCCTAGAAACGAAAAAAAAAAAAACCACAAAAAATTTTTTTAATAAAATTCATTAAAATTCTTCGATGTAATGGGGAGATTCAAATATTTAGTGATCATAATAAAAAAAAAGTGATTATAATAAAAAGAGATAGTGGAAAAACTTGCTGTCCTGTGGAGGGCTGTAACAACAGGAGCAAAAATGCCCCAGGCAGCGCTCACCATGGGATGAAGGATGCTGCCGGCCAAATGGGAGCCAGGTTTTATCCCACTAAACTCCAGCCCCGACACAGAGGCACGCCATCAGCATGTCCCAGTTTTGGCAGTGCCACCAAAGATAAAGCAAATAAGATTTAACAAGCAAAGCAATCTTTTTAGTTCCATTATTAACGTGATAGGCTCTTATTTCTCCTCCCCGTGTAAAAAGCGGCCGTAGGGCTCACCGAGATCCCTGGCCCTGGTTTCAATTATGCAGAGCCTGAATCAGAACTGTCTGCTGGGCTGTAAATACGAGGGGGGCCCCTCTCTGTACATCGTAAAACTGAATTCTAAAATTTCATGTTAAGAGCCTTGTCTTTGCATAATGGATTGCGCTGCCATCTGTCACGGTGACACTTACAAGTCACAGCTGAAAAAGTACTTTATTAGAATTTTTTTCTTTTTTTTTTTTTTTTAAACAATTTTGATTTATTCTGGTTACGCTGTCTGTATAATAGACCGAGCAGAATCTCACGCTGATCCTTACGCTCAATAAAGCACCTACAGATATATTACAGAAATCCCTCACTGTTTCTAAGTTACGGCCAAATGATGTCTCAGGGACTGCTCCCAATCATCTGTGTCTTTTAAACCCGAATCAAGCATCAGGGTTCTTAACGACCTCCGTCTCATCGGCTCTCGCCTTGTGTTGTTTAGAGTTGTTGGCCCATTTTCATCACTGCTCCGATCAATAGCTGTGACGACAAAGATATGATGAGCTGCATGATTCCCTCCGGTCACCGCTGCTTAATGATTTTTCCAAACTCCAATCTTCAGTTGAAAGGGGGAAAAATAAAATAAAAATAAAACAAAATAAAATAAAGAACTTGGAGGAAACAAACATTGAGCTGTTTCTTGCGATGCCAAATTAGTCTTGCTCCTCTCCTGAGCACGCAGGATGTTTCTCAGCTGCAGAGCCCTCCTGGCACTGTCTGGATCCTACAGTAAGTTGGTCCCATCACTGTTGTTCCTTCAAACGGAGAATGTTTTTGGTACCAGCAGCAGCTATGGAGGTCTTGAGATGTTGGACCTTACCCACGGCTCATACCAGGAGCCGCAACCCCTGCTCCAGACTTTCTCCTTGGAGCTGTGAGCCTTGGTCATGATCCTTCCCACCACTCTTTGGACTGGAGACATGCTCAAGAATTCAAAATAGTTTAAGCTACGCATTTGCATTTTGAAGGGAAACTGCTTGAGCAACCTGGGCTAGTGGGAGATGTCCCTGCCCATGGCAGGGGGTTGGAACTTGATGATCTTTAAGGTCCCTTCCAACCCAAACCACTATATGATTCTATGATCCTTTTGGTGGAGGAGCAAGTCCTCTTTTTAGGAGTCAAGAAAATAGTGACTTCTCAAAGTCAAGCCATAAAAGCACGTGAGGCAACAGTGACATCTTCCCTTGGTGACGGTTTGCCATGCAACTGGTCTTTGCAAGAGCATCTTGAGAAATGAGATGTCGGGGTTACCATTGTGGGATTTGCACCCAGGACCTCCCAGTCTTACAGAAGCGAAGATCTGCTACCCTGCTGCCCACGAGCAAAGTAAGAAGGGTCAGGCAGCTGTGGCACAGCTCCATGGGAAGAAAAATGGGGCAAGGCGAGGGCTGGGAAGGGGCTGTGAGACCATCAGTTGGGTGGAAATGCTTGTGGATAGCAGAGCGCGGTCCCTTGAGGAGGGCACAGCTCCTTGTGTTCACAGCCCATTCCTGCAACTTCCATGGGAATGCACTTGAGATCCTGGAGAAAAAGCATTTTTTACTAATGAAGGGGGAAATTTTGGGCTTCAGGACTGAAAACATTTGTTTCTTGTTTTGCCATCTAGGTGAAGTGGAAAGCTTTCACACAGGCTGAGGATTCAGGAACGTAAGTGGCTGTCTTTGGACGGGTTCATCCCCAACACTAGACAGCCATCCATTGTAATTTTTTTTTGTTTTGATAAAGAGAAGAGCAACACATACATATATATACTTTTACATATATATATTTTTCCCCCTTTTTTGACATAATGTTCATAATTCCCACACTGGGTGCAGGTCCAGGAGAAGACCCCCATGGACCTGGCAGGCAGACAGGCACAGTCACATCCCACCGCTGCTCGAGGATGCTGAGAAACGCAACGCGAGCTGCCTTCACCGTGGCACAGAGCGAGACAGTGCCTGGGTCTAGGCATGCTGTACATGTGTGGTGGGGCCGTAAGACTCTTGAAAAACTGGTGAACTCCTCAAAGTCATTAGCTCATGTAATAACCTGAAGAGTCTGTGTAAGGCTGTCGAGGTGCCATCTCAGGCTGGCAGGGTTCCAGTAGGAATATTTCACACTCAAATCCCTTTCCTTGGCTGCATGGAAAGGTGGCCCATTTGGTCTTGCGCTACTCCTCTTAGCACTGTAACACATGGATGGGGATGTTTATAGAAGCACCACTTTTCTTCGGAGCCGCTTGGATGGGAGCAATATAAATAGGATGCACATCAAGCTCTCTCCATACTGCAGATCTTCACCGGGGCTTTATGCCTTTCGACCCAGCAGGTCTTTTTTGCTCCGTGCATGCTCTTTCAGAGACTCAAAGCCATCACAAGGTTGAGGTTCTAGGACAGATTTGGGGAAGCAGGGAGCTGGGTAGCCCTGGGAAGAGGGTGACAACTCCTTTGAGTACGTGCCAGATGCTGGTTTGGCCATCACTGCCCCTCATCTCCACCAGCGCATCCTCAGTGCAACTGAGGCTTGCCAAGAGTTTGATATCAGCAACGCAGGCGGTAATGCCATGGCCTTTTAACCATCGCTGGCAGGCAGCTGCTCGAAGCAACTGCTCCCTTGTCAAAGCCTAGAGCTGACCCAGCCAATGAGTCTCCTCCCAGCCAGCTCCGAAGGAGCTGGAAACCCTTTCTAGCCCAGCTGCCTGCGATTCATTCCTGCCAAAATAATAGAAGTTCTGTGCTGCAAGGGGTGGTTCAAAGTACAGCACCAGGACACAGCACCAGCAACGTCACCCTTGCTGCAAGTAGGAGGGACCACCAGAAAATTGGGACCACCAGAAAATCAGGATGATATCGGTGGGTGGCCCCAATGTGGGGCAGCCCTGGGGCTCTGCAGCCCCTAAAACTCCAGCCATGCAGCCAAAGGTATCAGGGATTGGGAATTAGAGGGGGAACAGTCTGTTGGGGGAATTTCCATCCCATCACCTTCCTTCTGGCAAGTGCCTGGGAACAGACAGGCGAGGCAGACGGAGCTGGCAGCCGGCATCTACGGGGAAACCGCGATAACACTGGGGCTGCCAACATTTTTGCTGCTTGAGGAGTGCGTGCCCAACATACGCCCCTGCTTTATCTTAGGGGCTGGAGAAGTATTAGTCTGTGCTGGAGGATGTCAGTGGTGGTGGCTCAAGTGCAGAAGAGCTGGCTCTGGGGACACGGGTGCATTGTAGGGCTCCAAGTAAGGAAACAGCCTTGGCATCGATTTGCACGTCTCGGGTTATCTGTCTGCAGAACCAGGCAGCAAAAATCAAAGTGGATGGAATAAAAAAAAAAAATCAGGACTGAGATGTTCTCAGAGAGACAGGGTGAGAGCTCTCAGGATACGTGCAGGTGTCAGGGGGACAGAGACATCTATTTGGGACCAGGTTGGCCATCTCCAGCCAGAGCTCCAGTGAGAGGTGGGGTGACACCTCCACCCACAGCAATGGCCCTGGCTACCATAGGACTGTTTCAGGCAGGGAAGAGGATGCTAAGCTCATCTCCTTGTTCCCTGGAGTCTCAAGGACTCTTGCAAATACCAGAGCACAGAGGTTATGTGAATACAAATTACATTAGCATGCCGAGGAGCTCTGTCAGCAGTTTCTTATTAACACACTTGGCCCCCTCTGTAGTGGGCATTTCCATTCAACCTCCCCCTTCTCCACTGCTAACAGTCAACTGGGCTCTCCGGTTAATTCGAGCTCGTGTAAGAAACAGTGAGAGGGTTGATTCCAATATTCCCCTTCTCGTCCCACCACGCACAAGCTGTTGCTACTTATTAAACATTTTAAAATCCCTGCTGCCAAAGTCCCCGGGAGACATTTATCTGCCATAGTCATAAACGACTTGCCAGCATGCTACTCCAAACTGCATTTCCCAGCCAATAAATACAAGCTCCAGAATCAGGAAAAGCAAGGGTTTGGCTTGCTCTAATTTTCAGTGGTATGTCACTGGGATACTATAACTACTTTTAAATTCAAATCAGCTTCCTAAAAAATTAACTGGTTTTATCAGATACAGCACAGTGGACTGTTAAACACGTAGCCTCGTGTACTGAAACACTATACATTTAATGAAGTTATGCCATTAGCAAATGTACAACATGGGTGCATTAAATCCACCTATAGAACAGCTCTACGTATGAGAGAGAGGTTTTATTTCAGCTTTTCTCAATAGAGCAGGAGTCCCTTTCTTGGCTTTTGCCAGGTTTTTTAACTAAAACCAGGATTTGCACACACACAAACAAACCCAAAAAGTATCTACTCTCGTAATGAAAAAAGACTGATTTTTTTTCTTTTTTTATTCCAGTTCAGGAAGGAAGAGAATCATCTTGCAAGTTAATATAATCAGCTCCTTTGCCTCTATAATCTACTTCTGCTCAGCAGGAGCCCCCAAAAAAACCACTTTATGTCCCAAGTGAAACGTGAAAACTACTTGTAAGGTCTCTTTTGAGGCACATGATTTGGACGGTTGCTTTCAAGAGTATCAGAATCAGCGTCGTCTTCCATCTCCTTTCTTCTTGGGAAGAGCTCACCAGCGCGCCGCGGTCTCCCCGTGTTTCGGGTGGAAGGCTATCTGTCCCTGCCCCAAATCAGAAAGGGTTAGGATGGCACAAATTAGCACAGACACCCATTTTGCACTTCACACCTAAGGACGTACGTTGACGACTCCCCACTTCAAATTCCTCACAAAGGGGGGGCAAAAAAAAAAAAAAAGAAAACGAAATTTAAAAAAAAGGACAAGAGACAGTATATTTCACTGTGATCACACTACGGCAAAACATACCTTCTGTTCATTGCAAAAAAATGTGTGAAGGCCAAATTAAAGAGGGGGGAAAAATAAAGTATGTTGCATGAGTTACAGTGCAACCATATTAATCCTTCTCTTTCTATTTTCCTCCCCCCCGCCTTGTTCAGTTTAGAAAAAGGATTGAGTACAACACAGTCAGGTAAGTGGCCACAAAAGAGTAGCTGTCTTTGGCAAGAAGTCACCGCATCGCCCCTCTCTGTCACCTTCTGCCCATCTCGCTCTGTCTCATGAAGTGGATGTTGTTGGCGCTGTCTGAGAGTTCAGGATACTGCTCCACTGAGATCACAAAATAGCCGTCGTAGCCCTGTACCCGGCCCGTGTTTAGCACTTGTTGCTTCTCCCCTTCTGTCCATGAGCGAATACCCTCCTCCCCATCCCGTAGTCTCTGCTGTTCCCGGGACCAAGCTTGGGCCACCGCGCGCTGTCGGGCCAGCTCCAGGACGCGGGACTTCTCCTCGTCCAAGGTGGTCCCGTAGCGAGTGTTTAAACACAGCGCGCCGTACTGGAGCTGGATGTCCGTGTAACGTCTAGTCCTTCCATTTAGCACTGTGTTGATCTGCGACACTGTTACGTTCACGCCGTTCTCCAGGGTCCTCCGCCCACCGCTGAGACCCAAGATGGACAGGTCACCCTCCGACGGCCCTTGCTTGATGAAATAGTGCGTGTCCACACCATCGATGGTGAAGTGCAAGTTCTCCAGGTAATGGGCGTTGTTCAGGATGGCCGCGATCCTCCGCCCATCCTCGTTGGCCACGCTGATGATGTCGGTGGCGACGCGCCCGTCCTTCATGGCGAACTTGACGCCTTTGCCGAAGATAGAGCCTCCAGAGGCAAAGTTCTTGTTCTTCTTGACCTGCCGGCACCCGGCGATGCTGGAGCTGTAGATCTGTTCGAAGCGCTCGAGAGTGACAAAAGCCTTCAGCTGCTTCTGCACTTCACATTGGACCCCCAAAATTGACTGAGCAGGGAGAGAAAGAAGAGAAAGATATATTAGAAAGAGAATCCTGATGACCCAAAGGAATTATTAGCATGCTGGAGACCAGACCAGGAAAATCTAATAAGGAGCTCCATTTTTTTCCCCTTATCATCTTTTCTCAGATTTGTAATTCTTTTTAATGGAAGAGATGTATTGTCAGGCTATTCCCCCTAATGCTCATTGTTTCAGTAAACTGATCTGTGTTTAATCTCACAGACCTAAGGATGTAGAGGTAGAAAAGGATTTTTTGCCTCAGTGGTGATGTGAGGGTCTAGTTTGGACATGCAATTATTTTGTGCTTCAGTGTTCTTCATTTGCACATGAGAAATCATTCATCTTGCGGCCCTGATGCTTTATAAAATGCTTTCAGATTTTCTGTGAAAAAGCGTGGAAGTATTTGTAAAGGTTCCCCCTGTTTTAACTTGGCTTTCTAACTCCATGTGCTACCTTCAAAACCATCACAGGTATGACCCTCAAGGTGGCCATAACCCCTCTATAGCCCGTTTCAACTTGGCCAAAGCAGGTTGTTCAAAACTCAAGGAAGACCCTAAATCCAACTCCTATTTCCTGCAAACCCTCTCCAATGTGCCAGGCTAAGGCCAGCCCCACCTGATGCTCGAGTTTTGGCTTATACCGAAGCAAAACTGCTGAGAGGCAAGAGCCTGGATCATTTGCAGTCAGGTACAATACAAAGTCACTTTTGCTGCTAGCGTATAATGGAGCAAGCACACAGCGAGTCAGCAGCTCATCATTACTGCAAAAATGTCTTTGGAAATGCTCTCATCAATTCGTGGCAGTGCAGGCTTCTTACAGACCCCTGTTCACGAACAATTATTTGCTCAAATTTCACAGAAGCAAGAGGATGCTATGACAAAACTCTCCTGGCACTGCCAACGGCTCAGTTCAATAATGTAATGACATCCAGGATTAAAAATAGGCTACAAAGAAAAAGTTTGCTGCACTGCAATTATTTCGAGGAAATTTAACATCCATGAAGGATATTGCCTTAAACCGTCCACAAGCTAAAGGCTCACATCCTTCCCTAGGTGCAAGAAGATAATTCAGACAATGCAGACGTTTCAGCACAGACCTCTCAACTAAGACTTGTAATATGGCAAGGGAAGGGAAATAAACCCTCTTTTCCACGGTGGCCACTTCCAGGGTAGGGTCTCAAAGCATTAAAGAAATAAAATTAAGGATTTAGCATTGCAACTCACTCAGAGTTATGATCTATAAAGCAAAAAACTATAAGGGAAAAACATGTTTTGGGCTGTAAAGCATTAAAACACCTAAGACCCAGGACTGACTTTTATTCAAAGTGCCAAGAAGGATGGAGTTGCTTCTTCTTTTCCCCGTTTGATTAACAACATAGTAGTTGGAGCAGAAACCAGTCACCTATGAAAGAGGAGCTTTCTGGTTTTCCCCATCCTGCCTGTGGGGGATCTCACCACCTCGAGAGCGATATAATTAACAGACTGATAGGGAGCCAAACCCAGCTCCCCTGCCAACTGTAGAAGTGCTCTAATTATGCAGAAAACGGACGTAATTAATGTAGATGTCACCGATGATGGACATGGAGCAATTAGGTTTCTAGGCTCCATGAAACACTGTTCTAAATAAGTGTATATTGCATAGCCTTGGTTAGCGATTTCCTCTGAAAAGTGGTTTAAATGGGGAGGTATTGTTCTCAGGTGCCTCTCACATGGATTGACTCTAGGTGGTCCCACTACCCAATGGAAGTTGCTCTTCCAGCTTGCCTCAGTAACTTCTGCAAGGGATGGGAAAAGGCATTTCTCATTACTCATGCTCATCACCATCTGGTCTGAGCTCCTCCACTCAGCGATGTAAATCAGGTCTTCTGCACTACATTGCTATGTCCTGTGGTCATTTATGTATCACCACCTCTATATACATCACCATGTTTACCAGCAGTTGAGTGATAAGGAATCAGCTGCACCATCTACTGATTATCCCCTTGGGGAAGGGAGCTCTGGGAGGTCAGACAGCACTGGGCATAGGAGAAATATTCCTACCAGAAATCTCCCCCATTCCCTTTCTATTTTGTCTCCATCACTTTATTCTTGATGAGCCGCAGGAACTCTACTGTCTTGTCAATTCTGAGCAAATTATTAGGTATAGATCCCCTGTGAGTGCCTCCAAATTAGGTTACCCCAACAAACCAGTGGGTCTGGACACTGCTCTCATTTTTTCTTCAAATGAAAAGTGAGCTTGCAACAAGCTCTGAAAGCCTGCTGATGCTGCAAAATAGACACTGTTATGACAATCTACTGTGCTGTGGACAAGCAGGACATATGGTTCATAACCATATGTTTATACTGCTAAATATAAAATAAATGTTTTATAAATAATATAATTTTAAATTTTTTAAAAAGTAAATACTGCTAGAGAGAGTGAGTATTACATCTCTTATAATTCACACTGGATAATTTTTATTTTAACTCTTGGTTTGGTTTTGGACTCCTCCAACTGCTTTCTCCAAGATGTGTTTCCTAACTCGCCAGGTCACTTCTATCTAGCCTCAGGGCCAGGGTTGGATATGAAGTTCAGAGACAGAGAGCTAAATTTAGGCGTCTCAATCAAGAACAAAATCACATCCAAAGGGTTTTCCACTGGGGACTGGTGACAGGCCTTCTGGGCTCTCCCCATCTTTTGTCACGTAGGAAAGCAGGAGATCAGGCGCACACAAAGCTGTAATGCTCAACATCATCAGCACTTAACTAAACACATCTCTGCTATCCTGGAAATGAGCACAGGATGACTTTGAAATGACTTTTTGGGCGCATTTCTTTGATAAAAAGAGTGTATTTGGGAACAGCATTTTTTTAAAGGAAAAGCAAACACATCCAACAGAAAAAAACCCAAACAACCAACAAATTCAGGCAAACCAGAGCACAGCGAGCTCGTATGCTCTGCTGTGAATATAAAGAGGGTGGAGGCAAACAGACTATATGTAGTTCAAAGAGGCAGTGTATCCCTGACTTTGAAATTACCATTTCTGTTTCATCTTCGAACTCATTGTAATGATCTGGCAAAGGGAAAGAAACAGAAAATTTCCACCCAAAGCTGCAGTGGCGTGTGGTATTCTCCAAAAAATGCTGTTGCTTTTAGCAGCTGTCAACCAAGGTATCTACAAAACCAGTTATACAGAAGAAAGAAGGGAATTCATAGTGAATTTATTTCAATATTTGTTGCTAGATATGAGTGACAAATATGCTAGGTTTGTTTTTCCTCACAGTCTTTTTTTAAATCAGATGTCCTTAGGTGACATTTCACTTTATCTAGTAACAACCCATTGGAGAGAAGAGAATGACCTTCATCATTTGTTCGCTGCTGCACAGAGCTCAAGAGAACGGCGCATTACAGCGATCTCTGAATAGCCTCTTGCATTTTGCCGGCACCTCTTGAGGATTCGAAATACCATAGCCAGATACTATCATCTGTTGTTTTTAAATACCGCCTTCCAGTGTGAGACTGCAAGCTTTAATTTCCCATCAAGGCTCCAAGATGTGAAATACGTGAACGTGTTTCCAAGTTTCCTTATATCCTCCTGCCATTATACATAGATAGGTGTTTCTCTTACCACCATATGGCTTACAACGCAGAAAGCCACTTCTTCCAAAAGGCTTGGAAGTTACGATTTCTCTGAAATGTTCATCATGGTTAACTCCTTCCTATTTATCCCCTAGCCCTTTTAACAAAACTATTCTTCAGAAATCAGCCTCTTCCCTCCATTCCACCTGGCCATCACCTGAAGACAAGTCCCCATTTGGGTGACTCCACCAACTCCCAGTTGGTGGAGCTGCAAGAGGAGCCCATCAACCACAGCAGCCTACTGGCACCTCTCCATCAGCACGGCTGCACTGGTTGGCTCAGTGCAGGTTGGTCAACCTGCCAACCACGAATGCAAGTGGGACATCGGAGGCGAGCGATTGACCAGCAAGCCCAGTGCTGTAGATGGTGATTGGTTAGCAGTGAGCCAAACCCTAGTGCTGACTCTTAGGCTCAGAGAACAGGTCTCTCCTCTGGGGATAACAAAGTTGAGCTCATCAAGCAGATTTCCATCTGTGAGGAAAGAAGAGAATTTGCCTCCTTCTCTTGCTCATCTGTTTGCATAAAGCTTCAAGAGATTAATGTCTGAGACTTCAACTCCTTTCCCTGCATCAGATCCAGTGAAAACAGTGTAGCGCTAGGATGAGGGCTAACAGTTTTAAGCTGAAAGAAGTAGATTTAGGTTAGATATTAGGAAGAAAATTTTTCCTGTGAGGGTGGTGAGGCAGTGGCCCAGGTTGTCCAGAGAAGCTGTGGATGCCCCATCCCTGGAGGGGTTCAAGGCCAGGCTGGATGAGGCTTTGAGCAACCTGGGCTAGTGGGAGGTGTTCCTGCCCATGGCAGGGGGGTTGGAACTCGATGATCTTTAAGGTCCCTCCAGCCCAAACCATGCTCTGATTCTATGAAAACATAACTAGGGGCTGATGGACAGAGGTGCAGATGGCATGATGGTCCAAGCCCAGGACAAAGTCCCCTCCATGTCAGGATGCTCTCCCTGAATGATGAACACTGGCAGAGCCAGTCCCTCAGACAGATTGTCCTTGGGAGAAGCTGTGCCAGAAAGCACAGCCCTGCAGCTCACTCCCTGGCTGAGCATCCCAGAGCAGCCCTTGCCTCCAAAATGCTGCTTCACAAGGGACGTCAAAGCTGCTCCTCCAGCACAGCCTGTAATGGGCACTGCAGAAAACAGGACTTTTCCTGGAGGCACAGTGCTCACGGGATGGAGAGGAGGGTAGTTAATAATATGATGTAGTTAACGATACAAGCGCCGACTCCGAAACACTCCTCCCTGCAAATAGAGTTGTTCTGGCTCCAGCAATTACCTGACAGTTCAACAAGACAAAAAAGAAGGAAAAAAAAAAAAGATAAATTGGATTCAGGTGCAGCAGCAGCTCTACAATATGCCAGAGGTCACCCAGAGTCCCCTGGTGACCAATAACACTGAACTTGTTCAACAAACAATTTAGTGAAAGCCTCACGGTGGTAGGGAAAAGAAGGGGGGTAAGGGGGGAGAGCGCTGCACACCAGAGTATTGGATTTTAAATGTCACTCCAGAGCTGCAGGGGGTTAGTGCAAGGTTTATGACATGCTGGCTGTTTCTGCGCTGGTGGATGCTCAGACTCAGAATTCTCTCTCCCATCCTCCAGCCCTGCAAGGTGAGTACCAACAATGTTTTGGAAGGAGATGCTCAAGCCCTCTGGTTATGCACTCTGAAGAGGTACGGAGCAGCCATTTAGGAGGAGTTGCTTTGCTGTTGTGCTCCTGTTATTCATTCCTCTCTGATAAAAGAACAGACTCAATCTGCTGGGCCATGGCTTTGATCAGTGAAGCCCGTGGAGTAACTCAAATTGACTTTGGTCTGTCACAAGGATGTACGTGATACCCAGAGAGACCAGGGATCGGGAGACACGGAGATGAGAAAGCAGTGGTACAGCATTCAGTGAATATCCCGGGATTGCAAGCAGGATGAGCATTGTCCAGTGCATTGTCCAGGCTACTTTTAAATGACAAAAGATCTGGAGCTTACTCCATATGCTCTGGAAGACCATTTCACAGTTTGATAGGCCTTATTATCCACAATTTTTTTTCCAAACTCCTATTTAACTTTTTTTTAATTCTGTCTTTGCTATGAGAACTTTTCAAAAGTTTCTATGATGTGTTTCCACGTTTCATCAAGAAATACAGAGACACTCAGTAAGCAGGAGGGCTGGATGGGGTCTGGGGGAGTGTACATGTGGTTGGAAGGGCTGGGAGCAAACAGAACCGCATGAACCATCAGCATTGAACGCACAGATAGGCTGAGAAAATGGAACCTATGTTCGGGTATCCTATGTGAGTGAATTTATTTTATGCAAATCTATGCCTGCAATATGCTGGATGTGACAGAAAGGAAGGGAATCTCGCTCTATAGCATTTGAGAGCCACTCGCTATCACAGCATGATCCTGCAACTGTAGACTGAGATAAAAACGTTCGTGTTTTGTTGCTGTCATAACACAGGGGAAGAAGACGAAACAACCTGCGACGGTTACATTCCACTTTCAACCCTGTGAGTGTAAAGTGACTCATCTGGAAGCAGGAGGGCTGCATGAAACCCTCTTTTACCAACAGGTCCCTGGATGGTCCTCACTGCAGCTTCTTGCTTTAAAAACCTGAAGGGGACACGGAGATTTTCCTTTCTTCTTATTGCTCACTCAGGCAGGTTCACCCAAAATGGGTGGATGGAAGCAAGGGCTCCTTGGTTTTATTTCCAGCTCAGCTGCCTGTACAAGCAAGTGTCAGTCTTCATTTCAAGCTGTCACTCAACTTACTTGGCTATTCAATAAGCCTAATATTAATAATGAACTAATGATAAATAAAATAAGACTACCACCACCACTAATAATAACAATAATAATAATAATAAAAAAATAATTTCTATTGCAGTTCTGCGAGACTTATTATCTCTAAACATAACAGTTTAGAGACAATTTTTTGTGCTGTCTCTGAACGAGCCTTCCCTGTTTGCCTTCTCCTGTACAGCTTTGCCTGGGGAGACTGTGTCACATCAGAAAGGAGGAAAGATCCTGAGGCTATTTCTCATTACAGAAATCATCTCTATGAGCATTTTGTTGTTTAATCCAAGAAAGGGAGGAAAAAAAAAAGGAGTCTCTCAGCTTCAAAACACAACTGAGTGACTGCACCCTAATGATTTTCAAGCATCAACTCAGCTATGGTAGCAAAAAACATAATTCTTTTGGTCCCCCTCTATTCTAAAGTGATATGTCTGAATATAAATCTCTTGTTGAAGTTGAAGCTGGTACATTTTAGCTTGTCTTCACCAAGGATGGGCTGACACCGGACTGTTTTATTAATCCACAGTATCTTGTTCATACCTTTTGTGGTTGGGGAAATGTCTCACTGTATTTCACCTCCTGGTTTAATATGTGTACAGGACCTGAAGAATCCGCTGTAGGACAGTGAGATTTCAGTGAACTCTTAGATAAAGAGGCTAGGAGGGCAGCTGGGATCAATTCCACTTCCTACTGTTATCATTTTATTAGCTGAAGTGTTAAGAGCCTATCCTGATCTCCCCAAACACGATGCTCTCACGATGGTTGAACACACAGCAACAGCAAGCAGGAATGCAGAATAAAGAGGATTTGGAGTAAACACAAAAGCAACCCCAGCATCAAATCAAGCTAGGAGATGAAAGAGTATCCTGAGAGGTAAATGACTTTTTCCAAGGTCATACAACTGGTAAGCAGTAGGGCTGGGAGTAACCCAGGGCTCTCGGATCCTGACCCAGTGTGCTACCCTTTAACAGCACTGCCTCTGTCTTTCAGCTGAATAATTCCCAACGGGAAGAGAGGGAGGAAGGATTGGGCTGTAAAAGCTTTTTCTTGCAAATTTCATCACTGAATTTTGTGCCAGCATCTACCCAAATGGCTTGTGATGCAGGCCTGTTTTTAAAAGCAGAACGCAGTGACTTGGGATTAAACCCAGGCAGGTAAAATGAAAGTTAACGATCAGCTAAGACTTCTTTCTGGTGAGACCCACTGCAATGCAGAACAGTTTCCTAGAGTAGTACTGGGACTAGTTGTTTAAGACATTTGAAACCAGACTCAATAAGTTTCTAGACTAAAAATAAAAAAAACTGTAGAAAATTATTCTGTATCAAGATTTTTTTTTTAAATTAACAACATAATATAATAATAAAATATATAAATAATAAATATATATAAAATAATAAATGAATAATAAATAGAATCTTAAAAAAATCTCTTAATAAAGATTTTTTTAAATAAAGATTGCAACTGGATAGTTTTCTGACAAGAGTGTGAGATACAGTATGTATGGAGTTGCATGGATCACCTTGCTGTTGTCCCATTCTTGCGTTTTCATCTGCGTGTGGATGAGCTCATAGGACGGCTCCATTGCGTCCATGTCGGGCTTGGGGTAGCCAGGGATGACGTTGTGTAGCTGGAACCCAAAAGTGAGCAGCCAACTGTTGACATCTGGAAGGGAAGAGAAGAATAAATCAGGTTATCTGATATCTCAACGAGGGTTGCCCAAGAGGATGGCACAGAAGAGGACCCTCTGGTATCTGGCCAAAATTATGTCTCGATGTCAAGAGCACAAATCTTAATGGTCCTGGAAAGAACTGTGTGCCAAGGCTGGGCTATCCACCTCCAACCACTATCCCATTCTGCACTTTCCCTATTCTGAAACAGAAACTTTGGCAGTGACCAAGCGGCTCAAGCCAAAGCCAACTCCATATCTGCCCTTTCTCAGCAGGCACCTGGCGCTGCTTGAAGGTGACGCAGGAGAAGCACAGGAATGAGGCACTGATGGAAGCTGAGAAGCTCCAGCTCAACAGGTATTGTCCAGTCCTACAGTCAGCTCTGAACATCTCAGCCACAGTACTTCCCTTCCTGAGGACTCCCAAAGGGTCTGCAGGCTGAAATTAGAGCTATGCAAGCCAGAATTCCAGGTTATCCAGGTCAAACAGCACGGTCATTAGGCAGCTGGCTCATGGAAGAGGCTCTGGACATGCTTTCTCCATGGCATTTCCACCTCAGTCTCGAATTTCTTGGCATTTTTCTTAAGAAGGTGTAGATTTAGTATTAAACCAGTGTAAAGTCACATGTCATCTTTTATAGTGACATTTAAAATCAGCCCCCATGCTACCTGCAAGGTACATTATAGTGCAAATAAGTGTACAGACACAAGACTACTTTGCTTGTCTACCTTTCACAAACCCCTTAGAAGTCCATGGATGGTGAGAAAACTGCTGGCTACAAGTGATGAGCTCTTGTCCTATGCAAAAGGGGGACCACAGGCACTAAAGGGGACATGATGGAAAACCCAGCCATTTGGGACATCATTCCTGCCTTCCCTTGATGGTACAGACTTCGCTGATTTTTGATTGTACAGCTATTAGGAATAGCAGCTTAATTTTAATCTGCTGGAGGAAATAATGATGAGGCTGGCTAACTCCTAGATCTTCTCGGGATCAGCATCGCTTCCCCCCTTCACTTGGGAGCGTTTGAGGCTCTCACCTTGTTTGCCTTCACCAAACTGGAGAGAAGGACCTGCTCCAGTCCTCCAGCAATATGGAGTGTATTTGGCACACAAATAGCAATTGCAAGAAAAAAGAAAGGTATGAAGGTAAAGTATAACTAATATCAGCTCCCAGGAGTCTGAAGTGTTTTGGATGTAAGCAGGATGGTGTTGGTGATTGCTCTGCCTCCAGCTGGACGTGCAAGGGGCTTGATTTTCATTTTGCTAAACTCAATAAACGTTGTCGAAACAAGCTGAAAAAGGCATCAATTTAAATAATCAAATATACATCTTAGAATATTTTTTTTTCCCTCTATTCCCTATGAGGCTAAATGGGTGTTTTGAAGAGCTGGTCAGAAAATAAATTACGGATGCAAGCAGCAAATAAAGCACTTCCAGATAACTGGAGAACCAGGAGCCAAACAAACACACTATCTGTTGCTTGTTTTCTTACAGGCCAAAATGTTGAGATTCGGCAGATGTCCAAAAAGCCCTTGCGACAATCCATGTGGAAGGGGGAGGATTTCTGTAATAAAAACACTTCTGTTCACTCAACGTACAGATTGTTTTTGGAGTGTCTTTGAAACAAGAGAGGTTAAGGGGAGGAAAAGAAATTAAAAGGCTCATTTGATTATTTTTTCGCTTAGCATTAAGCCAGCTTGCTTCCAAATCCTTCTCATCTGAAATGAAGATCTTTGATGTACGTATTGTGGACCAGGTGGTCAGGAGAACAAAGTCAAACAGTGAAGGTCGGCGTTGGTGCAGGAACCACTTTCCAAGCACTTCACAAACGCTAAAAAGGATACAGAGCAGGGATGCTGAACAGCTGAAAAATATGTCACACGTCTGGAAAGATTCAAGACTTTTTTTTTTTGATACTTCTCAGAAAACTGACTTGCAAAACATTTGCAAACAGGAGTTTGTTCTTTTTGGTAAGAGGTATTGGAGTACCCAGAAAAAAAAAAAAGAAAAAAGAAAATCCAACCAAAAACATGGGAGAAGGTGTGGAGCTGAGAAAACAGAGGGGAAAATATTAATTTGCCAAGAGGCAGTGACAACTTTTTTGACAGAAAAGTACATTTCACATCACAGAGGTTTTTTTCAGCTACAGTGACTCTGCCAACACATTTCACAGTAAATTCATTTGAGGGCAAAGAAAAAGAGTGCTTAATGCAGACACATGTAATGGAAATGTCAGCTCAATCCATCAGGATTGCTGAAGCTGGCAGCAACGCTCTGCGCCATGAAGTGTACAATGGCTAAAATATTAATGTTTAACAATGGGCTTCTCAAAACATAAATACCTGCTTCTCCTGCTCTCCCCTGCACTTTGCACCCAAGACCTCCAAAGCCTCATCGTTGGAGACCAAAGTGTGGGTCGTTTGCCCGTGTCCTGGGTGCTGAGCTCCCCTATGGACAGAGGGTCCCAGGGTGGGGAGGGAGGGACAGAGAGCAGTTCCCTGGGCTCGAATCTGGGCGGGTTTGGTTGTAATGATGAGGATACTCATCGCAGGTCCTGCCCATGAGGTGCTGGAAAGCTTCTGCAGAATGAAATGCCAGAGCAGCAGCCTTGTATCATGGCACTCATCCCATGACGTGACTTGTTCTTCCATGCAGTGGGAGAGGAGAAACTTAAAAAATGTCTTTGGGCTCTATGTTCTTGAAAGACTAAAACCAGAACTTTTAAGATCATGGGAAAAGTTATTTGGTGCATATAAAATATTAAAATATTAGATTTGGACATCTTGATGTTATCAGCAGAGCTGGGTGGGAAATGGTTCACCTCTTCCAAGACAGGATGGGAAATTTTGTCCTGTCTGAGCTTGAGTGGGAAAATAAGAATCTTTTAAGATCTCACAAAGCAACTGTTCAAAAACTAGATCAGTTCAAGACAACAATTTCAAATTAAGAGCTTCCATTTTAGTTTTCACTCCTTAATTCTTCTTTTCCAGTTTTCAATCATGAGTTTTCATTTACCTTGAAAAGGTTGAAAATCAAAAAGGAATTTTTCTTTTAGGTTATCTTGGAATTTGACATTTAGACAATATTGGAGAACTGTTTACAACACTGCTGCGGAGAAATCTCTCAAACTCGGCCCTCTCCCATAAACAAATTCAGTTTTGACAAATGAGCATTTTCTGATAGGAAAAGTTATCTCCAAGTATTCCCTGCCAGCCTTAATTATCAGAGTGAGGCCAACACACAGGATCTTACGTCTGCGTCTTTTGGCATATTTTACTTCTCTCGTAGCATCATTTTCTCAGCTCTGGAGAAAACAACTTTTCATTAAAAAATACAATCTAAACCTTATGATTATTTCAGAAGAACCCGAAAGCATGAATCCTAATGGCTAGAAAAAAACAAGTGGAACAGACCAACCCAGGATTTTTATTTTGGAACTTTTTTTGCTATTAAGCCAATTTCATAACTGAGGGGAATGCAAATATTGTTGCATGTGGGAAAGTTGTGACAAATGCAGCAGGAGCATTTAAAAATTAATTATATCTCCTTAAGAAGTATGTACATTTAATTTGTGATTGTGCCACCTGGTTTTCCAATGGGAAGAACTAGAGTCCCACCAAAAGAGTCCTCTCAAACACAACTACCAGTGTTGCACAAAGTCTGAATATAGGTGGGACATTTAACGTACGGAATGATTTTCTGTATAAAAATCTACACAGAGCTCATGTTATTGCCATTTTACAAAGTCCCAGGGGAAGCAGTTCAGAGGTTATGTCAAGCTGTGGGGTCAGTACGCTCTAAAATCTGGCCTTTAAGTCTAACACACCTGCTTTTATTGACTTTTAGTTGAAACTGTTAATTCTGTGCAGCAGATTAACTTTGAACTTTTACTGTAGCGTGCTCTGAAACTGCTGGCTGTAATGAAAGGTTTAAGTTGCTGTTGCTGTTCTGCTAAAACAAATCTGCATGTCGTTTGTTTAGTTGCAATAAATCTCAAGGCAAAACTGTGTAAACAGAGCTGCCCCTCTGCAACGAGAAAGGTTATCAGGACATTATTGGTAGCTATCTTGGGATATCTGAGGGAAAGAAAAATGGGAAGCAAAGCAAAAAAGAACAAAAAACAAGGAACAAAAAAGGAAACAGATTTGGGAATTACCATCTCCATCTATGCTAATGATGAAACATGCCCTGGACATAGGGATCAGCTGGCAAAGAAAAGCTTGTGTCCATTACATGAAACACTGGAAAACCTCACTGTGACCAGGATACTGAGAGAGAAGAAACCTACTGGGGGTTGGAGCTCGATGATCTTTAAGGTCCTTTCCAAACCTAACCATTCTACGAGTCTATTCACTGACTGCAACCTTGTGGATATGTTAATTTAAATGTCTTACCTGTCATGTAACATTTGATATCCTGAGAGTTGCTAATGGGATTGTTGTTTTTGAACATATACAGGTTGAAAGGCATGATGTTATTGCTACTCAGATGCTTCCACATATCGTGGTCTGGACTTGTCCACCGACCCGCCAGTACATCATAGTCTCTCCGTCCCATGTGGATAAGCTTTGTGAGAGGGTCATACAGTCCTCCGTGGTAGCCAATGATGATCTGGAAGTTGGGATTGGTGTCCATATAGATCTCCCCATATGCTGTGTACAGTATCTGCTTAATCATTAAGCCAGTTCCACTGAAGACAGCCAAAGGAGTGCCGATGTTATCGCAGGCTATGTAGAATTCATCTCCGCTGCTGAGCTCCATTGCAAAGAGGTGGCCTTGGAGGTCATAGTAGAGGGAGGTGATCTCTGAGCTCGAGTGGTTGTACAGATGGGTGACCTTGGTTGGGTTGGTCAGGTCTGCATAGAAGAACTGCAAGTGATGGCCGTGGCTGGTTTTGCTAGAAACTCTCCTTCCCAGGCCATCATAGCGGTACTTCACACTCCACCCGCTAGCTTTATTGTAGGCTTTGATGAGCAGGCCAGCTGAATTGTACTCAAAAATATCATTGCCTCTTTGCTTCAGGAAGCCATCTTCATCCATTTTGTACTGCACATCCCCCAGTCTAGTAATCCTATCCCTGAGGTCGTACCTGAGCGGTGTAAGGCGGGCGCTATTCCCCGGACTCAACAAATGGAGGTTTCCGTTTAGGTCATAGCTGTAACGCCAGAGCGGTTTGTCATTGATAGACACTGTCTGCAACTGGCCATCAGCGTCATACTCATATGAGTATCTAGTTGTGTTTGCATAAGGGCCAACCTTCAGCTCTTTCTTAACCACTCTCCCCATGTTGTCATACTGCACAGTCATCCAGTACATGAGAGACCGGAATATCTCATACTGGACCTCCTTCATCCTGCCATAGGCATCGAAATGTTTCGTGTGAGTCATCACAGCAGTGGTGATAATCTGGTTGATATCATAGTAGATGACTCCGAATTTCCCAAATTGCTCAGTTTTGCCAGACACATCATCGTACCTGTAGAGATCAATGGGTAAAGGTGTCTCGTTGATGACTGCTTGCATGCTGGTCACTCGAAAGCTGTTGTCATAGTTGTAGTCAAAGCGTGCATTCACCATGCCTTCCTCAGTGAAGCGGAAAATCTGTCGATCGATGAGGGGTCCTATCTGTCTGTATCTGATTGTACACGTGAACCCTTCATTCTGCAAGTTTATTGTCTTCAGCATGCCAGCAGTTTCGTCATAGGTGAAACTGATCTTTGTGGTATCGTAGAGCATCTCGGCCAACTTGGACAACTTCCCATATTTGTAGATGACACGTCTCCCTGTCCCCAAGTACAAAGTGTGGAGGAGCTGCTCATCCTCCGTGAAATCCTGAATTACCGAGGCATTGCCTTCCGGAGGCCGGTAGATATTTCGGTAGTAACCAATGGAACGAATGGTTTCTAAAGTCTGACGGGCAACGTTGGGCATGGTCACTGATGATAACCGGTCGTTCTTGTCAAACTCAAAGATGTACTGTCTCTGGCTGTGAAGGAGCAGCACCATGGACTGGATGGGAAGGAGAAAAGTATGGATTATATTCCCAGTTTTCAGGCAAAATTATACTCGATTATACTGCATGTAACAAAAAATCTACACAGATTGTATAATACAAGGGGCAAGTCAATACTTTTTGCATTTTAAAAGTTATGTCACTGTAGTTTCCTTAAACTGCTGTAGGGATAGGCTCTGGGCAAAACTCAGGAATAAAAAATTCCAGCCCCAGGTATGCAGCATATGGATCTATTGGACACTGGGCAGCGTAATAACAAATGGTAATACCCAGAAGAATTTAATTTCCATGCCAATCTACAGAGTGCAGACTACAGAAACCATTGCAAAGTGTGCTACAGCAGTCTGGCTCGATTCATGCCTCGCACTTTTTAATTACATGTATTTCCTACGAAGCAGGAATGGGCTGCTCGAAGAAGCCAGGATGTCAGACTGGGTGTTTTTCACATAGAAAAACCTGGAAATCCCTACTGTTCACTCCTCTGACTTTACCTGGAGATATTTTATATTGCAGCTAGCTCAGCAAAGGTATGTTGTGCTTAAAAAATCAAATGTCAAAGCTACACAGCGTTAGGACATGCTCACAGTGTGACTGGGAAGAAACTTCTCAGGCTATTTTCAGCTGCTGTTTGGTGCTCTGGCATCAAAGTTACCATGTGCAGCTTAGTGTAGGCAGGAGAGGACCATAAGGACCATTAATCGGGTGATGTGAAGGAGCACAGCTGTACTGAAGGCAAAGGAATAAAGTACATTTTCATCAAATGCACCACTTCCGAGCGATAAGACAATTCTTACCTTCTCTAAGTAAGTGTAGCTCCACGATTTGCCATCAGCAAAGATCCTGGATGTAATTCTGCCAGACTGATCATACTCCATCCTTTCTGACATCGTGCCCCTCTGAATCCCTGCAATGTGTCCTCCTGGGGAATAGGTGACATTGACCCCGTTGAGTCTGCTGCTGGGTGACCAGAGGCTGGGTCTCCCTGCCTGGTCGTAGAGGATGCGGAGCGTGAACTTGCGGTGGTCGTCATAGATTTTCTCTGTCCTTGTCACACGATCAAAGTCGAGGGACAGCAGGTTTCTATTGTGAACCTACAGGAAAGAGACGGAGAATTAGGAAGCTGGAAACAATTTAAGTTACAAAGATGAGCCTTGTTTCACCAAACACCTCTTTAGGTCACACTGGAGAGTATCCAGCTGTTCGTTGCCTCTGGATAAGAGAAAATTTCCAAAGCAAAGGGTTGTCCTGACATTGCTTCTGTTGACTTCAGTGAGGAGAGAGGCAGAAAACCAGAAGGTACTTTTGAAACATCATCATGGTGAAGAAAAACCTAGGAAAAGCCAAACCTAGAAATAGGAGTGCTACAGCAGGTATGATTATAGACCTACAGAAGATGTAAAGTCAACTTGTTGCGGGGAATATTTGCAAGGTACTCTGCTTATCCAACCTAGCATATATAGTCTTGCTTTCATGCACATCAAAAAACAACACTTGTAGAAAAAAGATGAGTGTTATGTCAACATAGTGGAAATCAGAGCTTTTCTCTGAGTTTATTGAATATACGGCAGGCACTGGAGGTTAAGCCTTTCCCCCGAGATGAAATACGGAGGCTTTGACCACTGTAGATGTTACACAGAGCAGGAACTTTTCAGTGAGAGCTGTCCTGGGGTTATTCGGTATTGCATAATTACACTCCCCTTGCCTCCGCTGCCTCTGCATTTCCAAAGATCAAAGGTATCTACTTCAAAGCTAGGAGCAGGAATACATTTCAATTCAGGGACAGTAGCACACAGCAATACAAAAAGGAGCTGATAATACAACTCATGTTTAGCTGCATATTCAAGGAGACTTACAAAGCCAGATCAGCAACGTAGTAAAGTACCAAGCAAGAATAAAAAAACAAATTCCCAGTATGAGCTTCCCAGTAAAGACAGCTCTTCCTCCATCCCATCACTTTCAAACCCCTTTCAGCTGCTGACCCCCTCTTTTCTAGAATGGTGCAGATTCCTACTGGATTAATTTCAAACTCCAAACAGCTGACTTGGTTTTCAGTTCCCTGTGCAGCCCTTCAGCCACTGTCAATAAATCAGCGTTCGCTCTTTGCTGCAAGGTCTTCAGACCAAGTTAAAACCAGTGCTTTACCCTGGCTCTGGGTAAAGCTGACACTCCTGATCTGGGTACTGTTCTCAGCCCTGCTCCAGCTTTGATCTTGGCTGTTACTTTAAGGTGTATGATTGAATTCCCACTGTATTTTCATGGATGTGGGAGTATTTGGGAGCTAAACAGTAAGAGAAAGAATGGCGTAGGACCAATGGAGAAGGGGTTTCTCAACCCTGGAGGAACAAGAGAAGGAAAGGCAGGACCACTGCGTGGGCAGATGTCTGAAGCCTAGAAAATGGGGACACTGCAAAATCAGAAATTAAAAGAAGGCTGGGGTTGGAAAAGGCAAAAAAGGAGGGTTGGAACTGGATGATCTCTAAGGTCCCTTCCAACCCAAACCGTTCTGTGATTCTATGAAAAGCACGGCTGAGAAAACAAGGATGCAAGCTGAGGGTGTGCATGGCTGGCTGAGAGAGAAGGAATCTGTGCCATGATGTAAGCGTGAAGATGATGTAAGAGGAGGCAAGTGCAACAATGATTTTTGACTTATGAATAACAACGGTAAAAGACGGGTATGACTTCAGTAAAGAAATGTTGTGGAAAGGTAGATAATGCTCCATTTAAATATGTGTAAAATAGAATGTAAATTGTCAACGGGAGAAAGAGGGAAGCAGCCAACAGCCTGCTGTAACAGGCAAGCTGGGAAATAATCAAAAAGGTACCGAAACTGTAAGTACAGATGCACACGTGTAACTAACAGAGCAATTTGATCTCTCGTAGGTGCTTGCTGCTATAAATAGAGAAACAGAAGTGGCAATTGCTTGCGATAAGAAAAAAAGCAAAGCAGGAAGGAATAGCATCTCTGCCTTCCATCTATTCCCAGAGCAGCTCCAGCCCAGCAGCTGAAGCTTCTCCTGCCACTGGTCTCTGCCAGGAGAGCTGGAAGGAGCTCTTCCAGGGCTGGGACAGTAATCCAGGCTGAAAGCAGCCTCCCTGATCCGTATGCCAGCAGCAATGCCACTCACCATGCTGGAAGGTCCAAATAAGAGGTCCCAGGACAGCTCTTACGCTCAGGCCAAATCTCTGTATCCCATTACCGGTGCCCTAAGTCATTCCACTCTCCCCATGCTCTGGCAAGCAATTTCTACGAGATTAGTTGGAACCAGTCTCCCTTTTCATGATTTTATTTTTTTTTTATGATCGTTTTTCTCCTGCTATCTCTCTTCTCTCTGAGAAACGCTGCCGTGCCAACAGCCAGCCCTCAAGGTGATGGGCAAAGTGAACCTTACCCTGACTCTGAACAGGGGCTAAATCTTTTTTCATCCTTGTTCAAGGGCATGCCTTGAATAGAAGTGAGTTTTCTGCAGAAGCACTGACAGGGCTCCAGTCCAATAACCGTGTTTTATGGTGAGCAGCTAAATAAGGTGCCATCCTACATCCCGGAGTCATTATCCTGGAACAGCGTCTGAAAAGCTTCTGCAAAAAGCTTTTGCCCCTCAGAGTGTTTGACAAGGCTTGTGATCAGCACAGGACTGAGACAGGGTAAATTTAAATCCGCAGTTCACAGTGTATTTGACCTCCCCTCTATATGTGAGAGACTAAATTTAACCCCAAACTCACATTCCACAGCAATTCAATCCTTTAGCTCGCTCTGGAAAAGCAAGAACATAAACGTGCCACCATCTCTGATGTCTCCAATGCTTCCTATGAAGCTCCTTTAGCTTAAATTATAATTAAACAACACTCATTGATCTCCTTGGGAGCTCAAGAGCACAAAAAAGGGAAGATTTCTCATCAAAACACTCCAGCAACCTTCAGCAGAGGAGGGCAAACAATGCTTCTGCAATGAGAACTCCAGGAGCCAACAACATCCACGTGATGAATGGCTGCCTACAAAGCAATTTCCCCAGCGAATTGCTAAAAAATGTTGGGGTGGCCATATCCAGACCTCAGCACCTTACAGAAATTGTGGAGACGATGCCGGAGTGTCCTTGTTAGCCAACACACCAGGAACGGTTAGCAGCATATACCAGGAGACCTGACCGGTCACGCTGGTTCTGGGGAATATCTGGGACACTAGGTCTTGATGCCACCATTAACCTGTTGCCAAGGTCTTGAGAAAAAACAAAGTGAATTACAAAAGGACTTTCCATGGTTAAATAAATAAAAGAGCTGAGCCAGCAGCTCTGTCTCTTTGGGCTGCCTTATTTGCTCCACTGTCAGAGATTATTTTACATCCTTCTTTACTGAAAAACTCAAGTTTGTTTAAAAAAAAAAAGAAAAATGAAACAAACGAAGGAGCTCTGTTCCTTGGAGAAGAGTTTACTTAACACCCTTGCTGCAGATGGACTCTTGTGTTGCTGTTGGCCAGCGATGGGTTGAATTTGTAGCCAGGCAATTTGCAGAGAGCTCTCATGCTGGGTGGGTGGATCAGAGCATCACAAATCTCCACTGAGTGTATGGGACAGAAGAAGGGAAAAGGGCACATACGTGTGCTGTTTACTGCTGCCTGGCCAAGCGCAGAGCCAGGTCAGCATTGATGGAACTTGAAAAAACCAGAATCAGGGCTGGCCTCTTTCCTTTCATCTATGCAGAAGTCCCTCTCCTGTGCCTTATCCCTGCAACAAACACACACGTGCACTGTGCTATTTCCTAGGGAGGGTCAAGAAGGAAGCTGTGAAACTGGCTTCATCACGCCGGCAGCTGCTTGAGCTCATGCCAAGGTCCTGCACGTGGGTCGAGGCAATCACAAGCACAAATACAGGCTGGGCAGAGGATGGATTGAGAGCAGCCCTGAGGAGAAGGACTTGGGGGTGTCGGTAGATGAAAAACTGAACATGAACCGGCAATGTGCGCTCACAGCCCAGAAAGCCAACCCAATCCTGGGCTGCATCGAGAGAAGTGTGACCAGCAGATCAAGGGAGGGGATTCTGCCCCTCTGCTCTGCTCTCATGAGACCCCACCTGGAGTATGGCGTCCAGATCTGGGCCCCCCAACGCAAGGACATCGAGCTGTTGGAGCAGGTCCGGAGGAGGCCATGAAAATGGTCAGAAGGCTGGAGCACCTCCCCTATGAGGACAGGATGAGAGAGTTGGGGTTGTTCAGCCTGGAGAAGAGAAGGCTCCGGGGAGACCTTCCAGTGCTGAAAGGGGGCTACAGGAGAGATGGGGAGGGACTTCTTACAAGGGCATGCAGTGACAGGATGAGGGGTAACTTACATTGGAAGAGGGCAGATTTAGACTAGAGATTAGAATTAAATTCTTTACTGTGAGGGTGGTGAGGCAGTGGCCCAGGTTGCCCGGGGAAGCTGTGGATGCCCCATCCCTGGAGGGGTTCAAGGCCAGGCTGGATGAGGCTTTGAGCAACCTGGGCTAATGGGAGGTGTCCCTGCCCATGGCAGGGGGGTTGGAACGAGATGATCTTTAAGGTCCCTTCCAACCCAAACCATTGTATGATTCCATGATCCTATGGCAAGAGTGTGTCAGTCCCCATGAACACCCTGTAACCGTGGGAGGAAGAGCCACAACTCATAAAATGTGGATCCATGCAATGGCATCAGAAAGGATGGTGGTTTCAGGGGAACTCCCTATTTTACACTGGCCAGATCCTGTTCTCCTTGTCTCATGTAGCATCACGTAGTGATGTAGAGACATGTAGCATCATGGAGTGATGCTACAGCATTTTTGGACATGTTCTTGCCCCACGGAGCACCATGTCTTTGCTGCTGTCTCATGCAAGGAGTGGGGTGAAGGGAGAGGGGAAGTCATGATTTACTCACATACAGCAGAAAATGCTAACATTTCCCAAAATGAACAAAAACATGTTGAACTTCACTTCCTTAAGCTTCTCCCTTGCCAGGGAAAGCAGCAATTGCTGGTATGAGGAAAGAGGAGAACATGACACACAGAGTATATTAAATGCCGGGCGATCCCCAGGGAGGCAATTAGCACCTTGCAGGTTTATGTCGTAGGGGTGCAGATGGTGCCATGCGGATACAGACAGGCTGCTTAAAACATCTTGTACACCCTCAGCTACTTTGAACCCCTGAACAGAGCCATAACAGAGTCCTTCAACCATGTCAGATGCTCTTCTGCTTCACTAGAAGGGCCCCGATAGGCTCAAAATGTGAATAAACGCTGGCAGATTTATAGGCACGCAAGTCACCAGCCTGAAAACTCATTTTGCAAGTGTTTTCCCAACTGCAGTACAATAAAAAACCAAAGACACATTCTGCCTTTGAATCTACTGCGAAAATTTTGGGAGATAAAACTGACACAGGCAGCTGAGCTGTGGCTAAATGAGTGGAAAGTGCTTTGAACACCAAATAGGTGTGACACAGCTGCAGATTTCAGAAGGCTCTCTCCTTTCGGGAAAAGACCTGTCTGATAATTTTGTTGGTTATTAAAATAAAATAAAAAACCCAAGACAATTCAAACAAGAAGGGTGATGCCAACTGATACAGTAGTTCCGACGGAAGGAGCAGCTCCAGCTTGCACTCCCGTTTGCAGTTTTTTCTCCTGATAACAAAATATGAGACTATTGATGGAAAGGGAAAAGAACAGAGGCTGGGCTGGGGAGGGTGAAGAGCAACACTTGACAAATGTGAGTGAGAAGAGATGGGAGAAATCACATCAAGGTATCAGGGGCCACGCTGCAGGGAATAGGGAGAGGTGAAAAGCAAGGACTGGGAAACACATATCCTGAAATCAGAGCGTTAATATTTACTGCAAAGCTTAAGTGTGAATAAATAGCTGCAGTCCTGTTGCTGTGGTGGCATTACACAGCACTAGGCATTTTTCTCCGAAGGTCTGAATTTGCCAGGTGCTGAGCAGCTTCCCAGGAACCGCTCATCAGCCCATGACTCTGAGACTAGCAAGGTACGGGGTGATTGCACAGGACTTGCTGTTACGAGTTACCAGCCTCGCCAGCAGTTAGCAGAGGAATTACAGGCTTATTGGGCAAGATCTTTAAACAGCTCTGACAAGGCTGTGGTGCACTGTGCAGAACGATGTTTTCAAAACACATCGGTCTCAAGCACAGGAAGGACCCTGTGCTCCAGGAAGAGAGTGTAAAATCAGGCTGTTCATAACATTTCACTTTGGGGAACAATGGTAATGGCAATGCAATACCCTGTGAGCCCAGCTCTTCAACAGGTTAAGTAGATTCACGCATTTCAGGAATCTAGAGATTTTTCTGATGCTGCCCAGTGAACAATAATCATAGAGTCAGAGGATGGTTTGGGTTGGAAAAGACCTTAAAGATTACCCAGTTCCAACCCCCTGCCATGGGCAGGGACACCTCCCACTAGCCCAGGTTGCTCAAAGCCTCATCCAGCCTGGCCTTGAACCCCTCCAGGGATGGGGCATCCACAGCTTCTCTGGGCAACCTGGGCCACTGCCTCACCCCCCGCACAGGAAAACATTTCAATATCAAATCTCAATCTCCCCTCTTTCAGTTTAAACCCGTTTCCCCTTATCCTATCCCTCCACCCCCTGATCCAGAGCCCCCCCATCTCTCCTGTAGCCCTCTTTCAGCACTGGAAGGTGCTCAAAGGTCCCCTCCCGGAGCCTTCTCTTCTCCAGGCTGAACAATCCCAACTCTCTCAGCCTGTCCTCATATGCTTACAAAGCTTTTGGTGCTCAGGTCTATTCCTGCCAGCAGCACAGCTTGAAAATACCTGTACTAATTGGTGCAGTATTTTATAGTTAAGGCTGTCCCTTGCTTGCTTAAACAGCCTGACATGATGGTTAAAGCTGCAGTGTCTGACGGGAGGTCACGCGTTCCCAGCCATGCAGAGGACTGGTAGGCAAATCAGCAACACTACCCGTGATGGCTAAGAGAACATCAGCACACAAGGGGACATAAGGATATATTCAAGTCATAAAGGTGCTGTCACTGAGGATGAACAGCCAGTTCTCTGTCCTGCAGTCTCAACCCTATTGCAGATGATACAAATCAGCCCCATCCCTTTGTCATGAGAGTGGGGTCTGAGAAAATGACAAGTGGAGTCCACAACTGCTCACGCTTCTCACTTACCCTCAGCCGACGTCCAAAGACGGTGACCTGCCCTCTCGCTTGCTCCTTCCGTTGCCTCCACTCCACGAGGTTGAGGCCATTGTCGATGGGCAGGGTGACGTTCCTCTTCCCCACCGTTGGGTTGACGGTGCCGGCCAGCAGATGAGGTTCGGTTTGCAGGGCCACCTCCATGCCGTTGGCGAGCATCAGTCTGAGAGAGCCATCAGCGCCGATGTAGTAGCTGTTTCGGACTTGGTCTGAAGATAGAAAAAAGACCTTTTCAAATGGCTGCCCAATGATACAACTCCAGCTTTTCATCTTCTCCCTCACCCAGGCTTCATCAGCATTTCTAATGGTTGTAGCCACACGCGCTGTCACTCACCTGTCCCGCTCACAGTGAGCAAAATATTGGTTTCACCAATGATAGTAAAGATGGACAATCTCTCTTTCATTTTGATGAGGTTCTGCACCTCAAACTCTTGCAAAAAATTCTTACATAGGTTCAAAAAGGTACCAGTGGAAGGGCTGTGTAGTACCCTAGCAAAGGACGCAGGTTCAAACCTCTTCCTCTAGGCTAAAACACTGGGTGGTGAGATATTTGTTTTAAATCACAGTTCAACTGAAAATTTTCTATGCTTTTAAATCTAAAGATCCCAGTTTCACTACAATATATGAAAAAGTGAGGCCACCTACTTTCCCCAGCTTATTGACCATCTCACAAGTGACAGGAAATTGCACAGCGAGCTAATGCTCTCCAGGTCCCCAAACCACAGCCAAACCCTTTCACTTGGGAAAGCTTTCAGGAGGCAACCCACGTCCTCGTGTTTGGAGGAGAAAGAAGAGGCACTAAGCTCCCACACATCTCCGGACATCTGGCCTCCACTAGCTCTTGAAAGAGGCCAGGATTTGGGGGCTCAGGAGTGGAAGAGAAGAACAATATCCCTTCCACATCCTTCAGGAAGGCTGCAAGCCCGTCCTTTGAATCTCCAGCTGGCATTGCTCTCTGCAAGGAGGAGCTCACAGAGAGTAAGAAAGCTTGAGACTTGCTCAGTGCAGAACAGCTTTAAAAGAACATTATACAAAGACTGCCTTATCTCAGATCCTCCAAAGCTGGAAAATATTACCATTTCTGTCTCCCAGACTGCCATAAATACCTAATTGTGAATAAAAACACCCATTAAAAATTCATGTCAATTGTTTTTCTGTTCTAAGGCAAGTTGGGTTTTGTTCACTAGTTGCTCTGCCATCGCTCAGCAGGAAACGAGGTCCCAGCAAAATTATCATCTCTCGTCTGGATGAAATAGATCAGCAAAGAGCACAGTTTGGTATAATTAGGAAAGGAAACCTAACACCAGCTGGTCTTTTTTTTTATTGTGAGTCTGATCCCGCTCCCGTTGTAGCCAGCTGGAGTCTTGCCACACTGATCTCAGCAGGACCACAACTCAACTTACGGAACACAGTAGTGATGGTGTGGAACTGCTGTGGCACTGGATTTTGCCACTATAAACAGTGACCCACAGCTTAGATCCAAGTATTTTAGCTGTACCACTGAATACTTAGGTTGATGGTCTTTTGACATTGACTCCAGCAGGATCAAACCCACTCCACGCTTGATTCTGCAAATGGAGAGAAGGGGGACAGGCAGCTGGCTGTCACACTTTTGTCCTTAGATGCTCGGTCTTGTGAGATAGTTGTAGGAGATGCCAATTAAATCAAAGCAGCAGAATACCTCTGTACAGCTAATATATTCATCCTTCCTTTAGGAAGCAGAGGAAAGCTTGAAGCTCTCTGTGAAATTCAGTGGACACGTGATGTTCCCTTTGTGTCACACAAGTACCACTGAGGGGTTATGGTGGATTGTCACCGGCAGTGCGGTACAGTCGGGAATGTAAATCCTCCATTTTTAACATTTTCCCACGATAATACTCTTCTGTGGCTTTGGAGGGGATTGCTGAAAGGTTACATGAAATCCAGAGGCCGTTGGCTGCTGTATTTTATGCTGCTTTGGCTCTAGGGCACTAGTGCCCTATTCTGGTCTGGAACAAATGCTCACTTTGCCATTAATCCAGGGGACAAACTCCCACAGAGGTGCTGAGGTGCCTGTTAGCTGTAGAGCCTCCTAAATTCATCCTACAGGAATCCATAACCTTCTGCAAACACCTTCTCAGATCTCACCTACTCACAGCATGATCCAGCATTCCTGAAAGGTTCACGAAGGATTTGTGAACACAGAGCTGCGAGTCCAGAAGGAATATGCACGAGCACCTCTCATGCAAAGGGAATCTGCAACATGCATTTTCCCTGGAGAACAATGGAGCAGGCAAGACAGACCTTGAGAACAGCTCCAACTCCATCCAACGGAGAAGCACTCGGAAGGCAAATTCCATTTCAGTTGGGCTTCATACATCCCTGGGCAGTTCTAGTGGCCCTTCTTTCAGTTTCTACAGTCATGCCATGAACAAACAGCTCCCTCAATTTGGGACTTCACAGTCCCCAACGCCTGTGGGAAAGCCACCCACAGCAGGTCGCCGGCCACCTCGGCTGCAACGTTATCCAGATCTTCTTTTTAAGATAAGTGAGTTTCTTCAGATCCAAACAGTTTTGTAACTTTATCGTTCTGAAGACGGTTAAGCTGTTCGTAGCACTTCATGTCCTAATGGCAAGAATGCCCCAGTGCTGGAGGGCAGCACAATGAGATAATTGACCGTGGCACCATTATGTAACTGTGCCTTCAGCTCTGGGCGTATAAATCACAGCGCAGTCGATTATCTCACTGAAGGGCCCCCAACAGCGGGCTCTATTGCTTAATTAGGCTCTTGAGGTGAAGCCAACCTCGTGTCTGTACAGTTGCCAGACGTCTTAATGCCACTGGATGGGATGGGGCAGGGTAGGTTGGATTTTTTTTTGCGTGTATAGAAGAAGAAAGTCATTGTGTTTCCCTACGGGAATAGTGAGGATGGCTTGAAGGGGCTGGCACCCCCTCAGCTGCCCTCTCCAAAGGCAGGAAAATCAGTGTTCAGGCACGGCAGGCACTTTCTTCTAGGAAAGCTTGCTGTTATTATAGGGAAGGGGAGGGAAATGCGTGTCCCAGAGATGTGGGAACAAATGTGATGCTGGAACAATCTTGGTCTCACTTGGAGCACTTTGTTCCTCATGAAGGGAAATGATGTTTGACACCCCAGTGCCATCAGGCACAGACTAAGAGTGAATGAGAGCTGGGGAGTGAAGAAAGCAGAGTCTGAAAATCCCTTCCCTTTCTCCAAGCCCCAGGGAACAGGAGTGATGGTCTCCCTGACCCTAAGGAGGCTTCATTCTTCAGAACTTGGAGATCCAGGTTGACAGGGACAACTTCTGCCCCTACAAGTATGTCAGCACAGTGCTCCCCTGCTATTTATTCCTCTTTTCTGCTTCATCAAGTTTTCCTGCACTTCCACTTCCCCACCTTACCATCACCAACAGAAAGCCACAAACTGGTCCCACCAGTCCTACCCTGGCTGCCCACCTCTCCATTCTCCTGTGTGCCTCTCCCTTTGCTCACACCTTTTGGGGACTGGGATGATCATTTTTTCTGGATGCTGCCTTGTGAATGTTAAAACAGCCAGTGAACAAAGAATCAGAGAGATCTCCAGCAACCATCTGGAAGCCTGTTCCAGCAGGAGAGTAACTGTTAAAGTTAGAAGCCATTAAGAGAACGAAGCAAAGGGGTCAGCTGGAAGCACGGCTAGATTTATGCAACCCTTTTTGTTATAACAATAATGGTAATGATGATGGAGGACTGTGCTGCGTGGGGACTGCACGGCAAGGGGACCGGCTGAGAATAAAGCAGAAAACAGCTGCAGAGCAACCACGGGGCTGGGGAATGTGCCTAAGTAGGTGTGAGCGTGCATCTGTACCAGCATGCGGGGAGCTCTGGGGCGTTGAGGATGCAGGTGATTTTTGGTGCTGGGATTAGCAAGACAACGCCTGTTTGCTGATGGATAATCCATTGTGTGCAGCTTGGCCAGGAGAAGGACAGTGGCCCAACTCACCTTGCAGCAGGGTGTAGAAGGCTCCCGATGCCGACAAATTGGTTGTTATCGTAACGTCATCCTTGCTGGAGGTTTCCACCTGGACATGCACGGAGCTGTCGGTGTCGCTGCGGAAGCTGCTCACTTGGCCGGTGGGGAAAGTCACGTTGGTCAGGCGCCCGAAGCTGTCATACCTGGAAGGGAGGATGGAGTGAAGTCAACAGCATCACCAGAGGAGGGAGATACGGGACTCATCCTATAAAGCAGAGACTAAGTCTTGAAGTCTTCACTGGATTTTTCCCAGAGAAAAAAAAAAAAAGCATTGTCAGTCTGTCAGACTGTCTTGACTTTTTTTGGCTTCATGAGAAGAAAATTACAGCTTTTATCTGAAGAAAATCAAGCAAAGAACAGAAAATGACTAAATAAGTATTAGCTTGTATTTTAACAACATTTTTTTCCAATACTTATCACCTGCACTGTGCTTCTTGTTTACCAGAGTAACTTTATTTCCCTGTCACTGTGCTGTGACTTACGGAAAAGCATTGGCACATACATCCTGTCTAGCAGAACTAGCAGTTTCTGACGGCCACTAACTGTTTTGACTGGTTATATCCTGTCCTCTTCATAATTTCTTTTTTTTTTTTTCTATCTTATTTTAAAAGCTAATGCTAAGGTAGCAGCAAGGACCTGCCAGACTGACCACATCAGGTAGAGAACCACCCTTTGTGAACATGGTGTAGAGCCCTGAGCACAGCTGGGACCCCCCATGTCTACCTTCTACTATTCCTAGGACCATCTGGAAGGACTGATTTAAAAGTGTAAAAAGGCAGTTCGGTTTTCACCCCTACTGAGCCCTTGGCTTTTCCAACGAGAGAGTCAACATAAGCACCACCTGGGAAGGTTTCTGTGATGTGGACACCTGTGTACCAGGACCCAGATGAAATGAGCCACATCCATGCAGGTCTCACAGCAGTTAACAGGCTGGGGGGTTATTTTTCAATAAAAAGGACAAGCAGACTTCTGTGCCTAGAGGCCTCCTGAGTCAATGGACCAAACACAACATCCTGCCTCCCATTTGTGGCATTGCAAAAAGAACACCCCTGGGTCACAGACTGAGCTCAGAGCAGAGGGTTGGCAATGGACCTTGCAGTGAGGCTATTGTAGACTGAAATGGAGAGCAGCAGGAAGCTCTACTGGCTTATTCCTAGAGAGCTGTTGAACCTTCTGATGAGACAGACCTTCAGGGAAGGGCTATTTAACTAGTCAGGGAGAAACAGTAGAAAAATTCCAGCAAAAGCAATCGGTGATAAATATTTGATTTTTTTCACATCCTGCTCACATATAATTTATGAAAGATTTATATGATATATAAGAAGGTCGTATCAAGCAAACATATCATATGGGGATGCAAAGTGAATGGTGGGTGAGCAGAGAGGACTCATTCTCCTGCAATAGGCAGTGGTAAGCCTTTGATGGAGCAGAGCGCCCAGTGAAGGACACCGTTCCTCAGAATGATAAAGTAATGTAAATGATATGTTAAGGATAACGAGCTTAGAAAACATGACCTAAGAGGCAAAGCCAAAATAAATCAGTTGATTTAGAAGAGAGGAAACATGGAAGTAGGAAGATGCCACCCTGACAACGGTTGCTCTGAAGAGGATTAAAATTAATTGTTCATCATGTCTACTGAGGATGTGATAGAAAGTAATCAGCTTGAATGGAAACAGGGACAATGCAGGTCAGAAGCTGGAGAACCTTTTCCAGTCCCGTGGTTGCTCCTAGAAGAGGAACAGATGGTGCTCTGGAAACCCCATTGTCTGATGCTTTTAAGAACAGGTGAGAGAAATGTGTTAGAGAGGGTCTGGATGCAGTTGATCAGATATTGGAGGGAGCAGAGAGTTGAGGAGTTCTTGATCCTCCTCTTGAGGATTACTCTGAGCTGGAGAATAAGATAATAGACCCCATCTAACAACAAAAAACCTGGAAAGGAAAGGAAAGGAAAGGAAAGGAAAGGAAAGGAAAGGAAAGGAAAGGAAAGAGGAAAGGAAAGAGGAAAGAGGAAAGAGGAAAGAGGAAAGAGGAAAGAGGAAAGGGAAAAGGAAAGGAAAATAAAAAGAAAAAGTAATCTTGAACTGCAACCCACGAGAGACCCAGGAGCAGCTATTGGAGCGGCTCTGCACTACACAGAAAAATAAATCCACCTCCTCTTCCATTCTCTTTTTTCTAGTTCTGTACACAGTGCTGGTACATTGCTTTTGACAATACGCTGGCAGTGACTTAGCGTGCGAAAGGGCTGGTTGAAAAGATGATTTTTCCCCCGATTACTATTTAGTGTGAAGTGAGGTCACTGCAAGTCTCTCCAGGCCTTAGGTTTGGAGACACCATCATGTGAGGCTTTTCTTGCGCACTGGGCAGACGAGGGGGTAGGAAGGTTTTTCCCTCCCATCAGTCATGGGATTATCTGTGCACAGAGGACGGAGCAGCTTTGTCCCGTGCCTCCAAGATCTTGGCGATCAGTTAGCCACTTGTGAAATGGAAAAGAAGACAGGAAAAAAAAAAGAAATTAATTCAGGAGTGCGTTGCAGGAGTTTGGCAGAGACCAGTTAAAGCTTTTCCAAGCAGCTAGCAGTGCACAGCTTGGATCTGAACCGAATCTCCTTGCAAGAGCCAGAACTAAAGTGCTCTCAATATCAACCGCTTTGCTCCATGTTTGCGGCTGTCCTGTCTGCACTGAGGTACGCATTTGGATCGGGCTTTCTGTACAGTCATCTGCACATCTCCTCCTGTGTCTTAAACTGAAAGCATCACAGGCAACATCTTTACCCCATCTGCTGAGATAAGGCACAAGGGACATAGTTTAGTCTCTTCCATGAGCAGAGAAAACATTGTTATCGCTAAAGGTGTGTTGTGCAATACCCCAATTTCTTTCTGCCACGACATCAACAGTCCTATATATAAACCAGTCTGAACCATAACAGTAGAGTCAGATCTCAAATGCTCCAAAATTTAAGGAAGATGGATCTGAATTTGGTGCCTCTGGCTTGGTATGATTAGTAACTGTAAGGGATTTCTTTATATTGTTTTATTTCAATTAAAAAAAAAAAATGAGCTGCTCCTGAAATTGAGCCTGATTCACCTCCCAAAAATAACGGCACAAATCCAGATGTGCTGCACTGAAGTCTAAGGGGTGAGCTTGGTGTGATGCAGATGTGAGTGTGAAAGGAAGCAAGTCTGCAGATTAGGGAAACAAGGAAAGCAAAAGCCAGGATGGGGGCAGAGAGCTTGTTCATGTGATGGACATGGCTGCTATCTCATTTAAGAGCTGTGTCAATGTTCTAGGAGTTATATGGTTTATCCCAACTGATCAACACTCAGCACCATTCACAAAACCTATACTCCGTGCCATTTCTACTTATGTGCTCCAAAGAAAGCCTCAAAAACCTGTGGATATTCCATTTAGCAGCCCCAAGCAGCAGTGGACATCCATCTCCTTAACTCTGTTCTTGGATGTCAAGCTCACAGCACCCTCACAAATGATGCTCCAGCTCTCTGCTGGGTAAATATCCAAGATTTGCTAATATGCAAATGGGAAAACATGCCAGCAACCTCTGCCTGTGCAAAATGGGTTAAAATAGCAAGAAAAAAAAAGAGCATGAAAGAGTTTGATGGTGCCTAGACCTCTGCGCGCACATTTTTCTTTTTAAGTCAAAATGACTAAGTAAAATATGTGTAATTTACACGGTTGCATTTTTACAGCTGTATAAAACTCACACTATGGGGGACAACTTCACCAAGGGCAAGGACTTCCACCTGGGACTCTGGGTCCTTGAGAAGCAAGGCTTGTTTTGGGCCAGAACAGTCTGGAATGGTGTGCTGGAATTGGTTTAAGATGTTTGCATGTGTACATTAGACTTTTGGCACCTCCTTCGTCACCCCATTAGGCTCTGTCAGAAGTAACTTGGACCATCTGTGTTCTCTACATTTGCAAGAGCTGCTGCACCTCTGCCCAGCAGCGAAGGAAGTTTCCAAAAACTCACTTTGGGGGTGACAGCTCACCTATTTGCAGCTGCAAGGAGGTCATGCCTTACAAAGGGAGAAAGGCGAGAAAGTAGCACAATTAGACCGTTCCCATTTTTGTTATTAATTGGCAGCAGATGAAGCATAAAACACTCACATCCAGACAAAAACTCCTTTTAGCACCGTGGTGGCAATGCAAACGGAGGTGCTGGGAGGCAGTTAGCACGGACACAGACAGTGCTTGCCTCTTGGCAAGCAGTCCCTTTTTTCTTTTCTATTTTGCTCAGGACTGGAGCATTTTCCCCCTTTTCACTCGATTGAGATCACTCAGCACGTCCCTGATATCATCTGTCACATACCCACAGTCTCCCAGGACCCATCAGCTTGAAGGTGTCTATATCCCCAACAGATAATGTGCTTTAAAAAGTTAAATGAGTTAAACGAGTCGGTTCCTTCTACCTCTGCTTTCAGCCCTATAAAGGGGCTTATAGGGCACATCCTCACCTTGGGGAGGAAGGCCAAGCGACTGGCTCTTATGTCGCAGCAGGTGCACCCTGGCTTTAGGAAGGAGATAAATCTCTCCTCGTCACCTCATTTTTCAGCTAAGCTGCATAGTCCTGTTTCCAGTCTTGGGATTTCGGGGTGGGCTAGTTTTCATCACAGCCCAAGACTTCTGTGGTTCTATAAATGCTCTAAAAGCAGCAGAATTAAGGAAATACTGAAACACGGGAGCGCACGCAGAAGCCACTCCAGGCAATGAATTCGTCACCTGCTAACACAGCTGCTGCCTCCTGTTCAAACCTGCCGCAAAGCCTCAGCGCTTACATTACAGTGACAATGATTAGGCCAGCGAAGGAAGCCGTTGCCATCCATTCCCAACTGGAAACATATTTAGCTAAGGTTCAATGCACAGAATTAAAATGGTATTTGGTGCTTATGAGGCCTAATTGTTAGCTTGTAAACATTCTGAGCTTTCATTTATCACATTACCATTATGTAGAGACCTGGGCCTGGGGAATTGAAAAGAGCATCCTAAGTATCAGCTCTTCAGAAATCAATTCCTTGCCTGAGTCTCTGGGTTTCCTCATTTGAGCTTTTTCACATTTCATCAGCCTTTTAAAATGACAAGTCAAATAGATTGGGAAAAAAAAAATCACTGTAATAATATTGCATTTAGTGCCAAAGTGTCCTAATGTACTTTGCAAACTATATTTTGTGTGCGATTATACGGACACGCACCTGCCGCCTCTGAACAAGCTCGCCTCGTCGCGATTCTTCAAACAACATTAAACACAACATTAAAAAGAAATCTGTAACGGACAAACTGATACTACTCAAATATGCATGAGGGCAAGTCCTCGCCCTAACGATGCAAGACCAGGTTGCAGCCACTGCCTGCAGAATTTTCTGACTTCCCAAATGAGAAGGGGAAGATCTCTCTAATTTTCATGATACTCATCATTCCCTTGGTTCTCAACTACACGCTGACACCAGGCATTGATTTCAGGCCAGGCCAACGGCCCAAAACATGACCTCACAACTGAGTGAGAGTCCCGGAGAAGTACTGTTTTATCATGGCACTTACCAGAGTTTCACTGTAACTTCTTCAGAGGAACAATGATGGGAAGATAATTATTTTATCATGAAGTAATGGTGGAGCACAGAAATCTTGCTAAAAGAGGAGGAAGAGCAAAAGCCAAAGGTGGCTTGTGTTTCTCCTGCTCTGCAGGAGCAGAAAGAGACCCTCATTTGAACTACTCTAAACCAAGGATGCTACCAAATCCTATAAAACTCAGTGTACAACCTGAGATATCATCAGGCGGTAACGGGATGTTACCAATGCAGCAAGGTACCTTTTCTCTGAGTCAAGAGGTGGCTGTTCCTCTAAAGGTAATAAGTGTTATCCATCTTTCTTTTTGACTAAGACTAAATTTTCAAAGCCTTTATGCCAACTACAAAGCAGACTGAGTCTGCATCTCATCGTGGGGTAGATGCTGACCAGGATGCCCAGTTCTGGTATCCCCATTGCCCAGACCAGGGCGTTGGCTGGGGTACCTAACACTGCTGGTGGGACCTCCGCTGAGTGCTGGGGGTCACTGGGAAGCCATCCAAGGTCCTCCAGCATGCTCAGTCCAGCTGGCTCCAACCTTCCACCCATTACAGCGTGTGAGGTTTGGCAGAGTTTGGTTCTGTGTTAAAACAGCATCCTAAATTATGGGTCAAAGCTCCCCTTACCACCCATCTGAAGATCTGGCTCCATGAGACCCTTTGCCCTCCAGGCAGCTGTGAGCCAATTCTTGGGCAGTCCATGAAAAGGTTTTGAATTTCTGGTCTTGGCTGCAGTGATGTGTAAGGATTTCATTCCGTATGGGAGGAGGTGACCTTCGAAACTAATTGGGCACACAAAGGACCCAAGCAAAAGAGCCTCATCTGGGCTAAATAACGCATAGAAGGTTTGACTTTGGCTCAGAGGGAAATTGAATTAACGTACAGTGATACCATCTCAATGAGCTAATCAAGATAATTGCCATATTCTTGACTTAAACAAACACATTAGTAAGAATTTCTGGATTCTGAAGTAGACAAACAGTAACCGCTAAGAAACTTTGTAAAGGCTGGTAGCAATTTTTTCAGGTCAAGTGAAAAAAAAGCAGCAAAAACAAAGCAGCAAGTAGTCACACTGCATCCTTTGTCTCTGACTTGAAGAGTTGAACAACAAGAAGCCGTTCCCCTGGCAGAGTTTCCACATCAACTTCCTTTGCTGCTGATTATCACTGTCACAGGTTCAATGGGAACACGAGTCTTTAATCTAGTTACTGGACAAGCTGAGCTGCATTGCATTAATTGACAGCAAATGTCAAGCCTTCTGCAGAGGCAGAGAAGGTCTACATAATGCTAAAACCCTCAAAGAAGTCCAAGATGGGTCTTTGGGGACAGGCTAATTACTGCAGGGAGCTGTTTCACTCTGAAAAGGAAGGGAAACTACACACCATTATAGACTGAGCCTTGCTCAGCGCTGAACTCGATAGCGCAGGATTGTCACCGCAGGCTTTGGTGTAGGACGTGTAAAAGGAAGAGCTGTAAGTGCTGTGAGCAAGTCTGCCACCCCCTGAAAACAGCACCCATCTCATTCTCCTGCAGAAATGATGGGACAATGTGCCAGCCCAGCCTGAACCCTTGGAGGGATTCCCTGGTGTGTCCTGGAGATAGACCTCCAGTACTGTGCCAAAGTATCTCATGGAATCATAGAATGGTTTGGGTTGGAAGGGACCTTAAGGATCATCTAGTTCCAACCCCCTGCCATGGGCAGGGACACCTCCCACTAGCCCAGGTTGCCCAAAGCCTCATCCAGCCTGGCCTTGAACCCCTCCAGGGATGGGGCATCCACAGCTTCTCTGGGCAACCTGGGCCACTGCCTCACCACCCTCACAGTCAAGAATTTCCTTCCAATATCTAGCCTAAATCTGCCTTCTTCTAGTTTAAACCCATTGCCCCTCCTCCTGTCACTACATGCCCTTGTAAAAAGTCCCTCCCCAGCTTTCCTATAGGTGCCCTTCAGTCAGGTACGGGAACGCTGCAACAAGGTCCTATCTTGCCTCCTTCTCTCCAGAGTCACACCAACGTGCCCACATGTCACAGCATTTTGCNCTGCCATGGGCAGGGACACCTCCCACTAGCCCAGGTTGCCCAAAGCCTCATCCAGCCTGGCCTTGAACCCCTCCAGGGATGGGGCATCTACAGCTTCTCTGGGCAACCTGGGCCACTGCCTCACCACCCTCACAGTCAAGAATTTCTTTCTAATATCTAGCCTAAATCTGCCCTCTTCTAGTTTAAACCCATTACCCCTCATCCTGTCACTACATGCCCTTGTAAAAAGTCCCTCCCCAGCTTTCCTATAGGCGCCCTTCAGTCAGGTACTGGAAGGCTGCTACAAGGTCCTATCTTGTCTCCTTCTCTCCTCTCCAGAGTCACACCAACGTTCCCACATGTCACAGCATTTTGTAGCCTTAGGATAAAGGCAGAGAAATGCCCTGCTAAGAGTGACAACTGAAGGAGAACCAGAGACGCTGGACATGTCCACATGTAGTGCTACCACTCTCGCAACACCATTGCTCTTTCATGTTGGGTGTCTGGTTTATGGCCCTCTGTAGACGGTCAGGTGAAGGTAAGTCTTAAAAGGATGTCCTTCAGGGAGATACTGGTGCAGTGTAAGCTTGCCAGCTGAATTTACATTTACTCTTAACTTTTTAAACAGTCATGTGCAGCCTACCCTGGCCCATAAACAACTATTACGTGCTGAGAGAAATATTAAGATTTTCCTCAGAGTCAGATTTGATGTCTTAATTTCCTTGGCCACGAGCGAAACAGAAATATGAGCTTCACCTTCCCCCTCAGCCAGGACTAAAAAATACTCAGAGCACCTTCCAGCCGCTCATGATCACAGGATTTCTCTCAACCCCTTAAACTTCCCCAATGTGAATTTCCTGATGTTCTGATACAGAAAACAATAACCTGAAAGCATTGAACGTTGATTTGGTTTACACCATCTTCTTTGGCTTTTCGGATACCAAACCATCATGTGGTTTGTGTTTGACTCATGCAAATCTTCTTTCTGGTGAGAGTACATCTTAAGAAAGGCATCCAGAGACACAATCTAAGATACCAAGAAATGGAGAATATACTACTTCTCATGGTTGGTCACTCTACCGGTTAGGTAATCTCAGCCTTAAAAAAATCACACCTTCCAGTCAACTTGAATGTCTCAAGGTTTGCTTTCCAGCCCCCTACCCTTCTCAGGAATTTCTCTGTTAGATTAAGAGTCCTCTGTAGGTGATAGTTTTGTGCTGACATGCTGTGATCTAGGCACTTCCCAGTCTTCTTCATGTCAAGAGAAATAGATCAAGCCATCTTAGCTCTCCAGTATAAAGCACTTTCTCCCCACGAATGCATTTTTGCAGTTTTTTTCTGCACAGCCTTCAATTTTCACTGTCCTTCATAAACTGCAAACACCAGAACTGACAGTATTATCCTCATCAATGCTGTACGGGGATAAAATCAGCTTCCCACTGCCCATTACAAGTAGAGTGGGATGAGTAAATATATTCATTTTGTTTGTCCATCCAAGCAACAAGTTAGACAGATTTACCATAGAATTATGCTGAGGATCACACCAAATGACTTGATGCTTTGCTTGCTACAACCTCCAAGAGACAATGCTCAGCCCAGGTCTTTAGATGTGGCCTGTTACATGTGTACCCTGTCACAAGACGGTGTAAAAATGCATTTTGATTAAAAACCCTACTTTATCAAGCAATCCAAGTATCTCACCTTAATTTACTAATCTTCTGATTTTATCAGTTTGGATTTTAGATTTTTTCCAGGTTATGCATGCAGAACCTGGGTAGAATCCATCCCTGCCAATTCACCTGAAATTGGATGGGTGCCTATTGCTCATCGCCCTTTGAGAGCTATCACAGAGCAAGTTCTTGAACCATTTGATATGCGTTTTTCACAGCTTGGAAGAAGAGCAGGCTACCTGCTTGCTAAGTCACTAGTGGACAGGTTAGGATAGAATCAGGTAGGATAGGACAGGATAGGATAGGACAGGATAGGATGGGATGGGATGGGATAAGACAGGACAAGACAGGATAGGATAGGACAGGACAGGACAGGACAGGATGGGATAGGATAGGATGGGATGAAGAATGAGAGTTTCCAAGCAAGGAATTTTTAGACTGAGCACACAAAAAAAGCTTTCTAAGTAAATACATGGTTATCACTAGCAATATTTATCAATAACTTAGATGACTTTGATAGGATCCATCTGACCAAACTGTAGACATCTGTAATGTAAACATCTGTATCTGAGCTAATCATTCTGAACTACCTTTATGGAGAAAAACTTTCAGAATACAACTCGTCTCATCTCATCCTAAAGCAGATACCTGACATAACTCATAAGATACTCACCCTGAAAGTGCCTGTTTCTCTCCATTGCCTATAAAGGGAGGCTGAGGTAACTAATTCAGATATAGGCTCTTACCCTGTAGTTCTATAAAGTTGCATCAGAATCTGTCAGGAACGGTTACACAGAGATAACTGATCACAGGTTTGGATATCTCTGAAGACACATTCCCAGCTGTATTTTCAGTGATGCTGTGCCATCACATTGTGCTGACTTGCTCTAGTCAAGATTTCCACAGTGTAACCACTGGAGAATTCTGTCTTCCATTTAGCTCTAAAAAGCTTTCTTATGACTCTTCTGAAGTGCATAACAGGACCAGAATGATGACTTTCACAACTGCTCTATTTTGTTGGATAGCAAGAAATAACGGATCACTGTTACAAATATAGCCACAGAGTCAGTTGGATTTTAGCTTCTGTCTCATTTTATCTCCTTTATATTTTCAGTCGCACTTTTAAATAAAAGAATATGTTTGAGGTATAAATCTGACCATTATTAGATGTAATGTTTAGTTTGCTTCACTGTCCATGGCTACATCTGTTTCCAAGCACAGGAACTATTGGGTTCTTTGCAAAAAAGCAAATATTTCCTTGATTTAGCACAATGATCCCGACAATATAGCAGGCTTCCACTCCAATAGAGAAAAACACCCCGTCTTTCCTCCCTAAAGCCTCCCTCCAGCGAATTCAATGTAAGAGATGGAAGGGTATTAACTCTGATTCACTGAGGAATATTGCTCTAGTAATTGCAAGCAGAACATTGTTGGAATGCAAATAACCTTTCAAAAGATCCATCACAGAGTTTCCACCAGTTCTTTTTGAGGCAGGAGGAGTAATAGGGAACATTAAGTAAAGAAATTTGAAACTGGGCCTGGAACATTTTAAAGAAAGAACCAAAGCAACTGCCTGTCTAACACACAAATATGTGGGTTTAGCCAGCTTTCTTTCCCTGAGACTCTTTTCTTTTACAGTTTTTTTTTCTCTGTAATCTCAGGAACTGTCTATTCTAGCCAAATTGGACTTTTATAGTGGGTCTATTATTTTGGTAGCTGGACACTTCCATGTAACCATTGAAACCATATGGGAAATGATGCACTAAAAGGAGCATTTCACAGAGGCTAGACTTGAAAATAAAAATGAAACTCAGGAAGAGGGAGGGGAAAGGGCTCAACAGCGGGAAAAATTTGCAGGCCATCCTTCTAAGATGCCCTTCATTCAGTTATCTTTTTCCTATTTGATCTTAGAAGTGTGTTGTCTTCACATGGTATTTATAAGCCAGGAATTACTAATAGTAATAAAAAAAAAAGTACAAATCTTCAAGCCACTGTCATCTCTGGGTTTTTCAATGCATCCTGTCTTCTCTCTGCTCAAACAATTATTTGGGCCAGGGATGGTCTTGAACTGTACTGAGACTATTTTTAAAGCTTAGTGAGGCCAATTACAACAATAGAAACCGAGCAGTCCATTAACTACAGAATCGTTTTCCGAGCAAGCTGTCATTAGTCATTGCCAGTTGTCATTCTACATCAGCCTTTTCAAATAAGCTCAAAAAGCCATTGCAGCATAGAAGTAGGTAAAAAGCTGTGAAAAAGAAAACCTGATGGAACTTTCACACTTCCAAGGTTTTCAAAGCCAAGCAAAATTCTCTGACATGCAGCCTAAATCCCCGCTCCTGACTACAGTTAAGGAGAACCAATTGTCCAAATTACTCAGCTGATTTAGAAAAAAACACAGCAGAAACTCTGAGTCTTGACTTGGTAGAAGGAGCTTATTCAAACTCTAACACACTTCTAGCATGAAGTGTTTGTGCGAGATCTAATATTCTCTGGTCTGGTCATTTTATTTGGACAATAGTTCTGTTCAGGGAATTAAGTTCTATCAACCCTCCATGGTTCAGAGAACACAGAATGAAGTCAACACCACAATATTCATAATGCACTTACTCATAAAATGTTGTCCAACCATTTTCATTGCTTTTGGTGGCAAGGAGACCGGAGTTGCCATGGTACGTCATCATGGCCACTTCATGGCCCTGTGTTGTTACACTCTTGAGCGCGCTGTTGGTACCAATTGTCACCCAGTAGACTTGGCCATCAGGCACTACGAGCCAGAGGGGCATTCCTGTGGAATCTCTTCGGATATTGACTAAGTTGCCATTATTGTCAGTGATCAGGGTTATATCTCCATCTCCGGAATAAGTAAAATTGTAAAGATAATCTCCAGTGGTAAGGCTCTGAGTATAAAGGTGCTTACCACTGGTGTCAAACAAGTAGAGTTCCTGGTCTATGGGTGAGGATAACTCATATAGATTTTGTGTGTTAAGGAATGGCTTGTTTTTCCGAATGAAGCGGATTCGGATGTTTCCAAGATCAGCGACATACAGCTCCCCATCTGCACACACCGCAAGGGAGGATGGCGCGTTGAGTTTGGCATCCTTGGCGTAGCCATCATCCCCCGAGAAGCAGTCACAGTTAGCATCGTTCTTGCAGTCACAGCTGCTTGGCGCACCAGCAACAAGAGAAATCTCTCCATTGGTGGTGACCTGCCTGATGCGGTTGATCTTTTTCTCATCGGTCTCAGCAATATACAGGACCCCGTTATGTGAGACGGCCAGGGCGGTGGCAGACTCCAGGGTGGCATGGATTGCCACCTTGCTAAGGAGAAAGTGATCCATGCCTGGCACCTGGCAATGCATGGGCCTCCCCGCTACGATGCGCACTTGGTGGTTCTCAGATATCTGTAACACGACGTTATTGTCGAGGACGTAGAGTGAGTTATCCATCGGATTGACCGCAAGATCCGTGGGCCATTCTAGACGAACCTTAATGGTAAAAGAACAAAAGGAAATTACTATAGCTAGGAAATGGCCTCAAGTTGTGCCAGGAGAGGTTTAGGTTGGATATTAGAAAAAAATTTCTTCACTGAAAGAGTGATCAGGCATTGGAACAGGCTGCCCAGGGAAGTGGTGGAGTCACCATCCCTGGAGGGGATCAAGAAACTTGTAGATTAGGTGCTTGGGGACATGGTTTAGTGGGTGAGGTGATGTTGGGTTGGTGGTTGGACTTGCTGATCCTTGAGGTCTTTTCCAACTTTAATGATTCTATGATTCAATGATTCTTTTTTCACTGCATAGTTGCTATAAATCAATCTTAATGGGGGTGGATTAAAGGGAGAAAGAGCAAAAGAAACACCAGATAAGTATTAATAATTATTAACATAACATTAATTATATTTATTATTATATATTAATATAATAATTATTATTGCTGTTTGGTATGGTGGACAGAACCCTGGTGTGAGGGAGGGGACTTAGCTCTCTGTCACATGAAGTAGACACATATGGACACCTACATTCTGTGTTGCAGCAGTGGCGGGAGAAGAGCGATGGGCAGAAGTAGACAGACCCTCCTCAGCTTTTGGTCTGCACCACGGCTACTCTGCCTCATCACCTTCGTTGTGAGGTGTCAGGGGCTGTGGGAAGGGGCATCAGTGCCCAGGGAACACAGGGGTAAACAAGAAGATCCAAAGATTCAAGTAGGATTTTCCCTCTCTGAACCATCCTATGCCCTTTGAATTGATGGCGCCTGGACCTGATAGCAGAGACCTGGGACTGGGAATTTTGTGTGAAATACTAAGAAATCAGTCAAACAAAACAATGATGCTTTTTACTAAGGTATTTTCCAGACAAGTGGCCCAGCTCCTCTGGGTAAATGACGAGGAGGGATGGACACAAAACTGGCAGCTCTGTCAGCATGCATGCATGCCCAAGTTATAACCACCCGTTTTGTGCTCGATGCTGCAAAAATGTGAAATAGCAATTCACAAGAAATTCAGGCAATTTCAATTCATGGCATAAAATACTTGTGTCTTCAGAGTGGTATTCAATTTTTTTTTTTTTTTAGCGTAATGGAGGAATGAATTCAAGTAATAGTGACACACCACAGTTCTACACTGATAATCCATATACACAAATAAACTAAAAAAGTGACTGGCAGCACCACAAGTGCATGAGCACTAGAAGGTCTCAATTTCCAGATCTACTTCGGCAAAACACTGTCTTCTCAAGTGAGTCTACTCTTTCAGTTACCAAACCTAAGAAACCTCTACCAACGGAAGTCAGGCTAATTTTATTTTTTTACAACAGCCTGTAAAATGAGCATGTTTTTGATTATTTTATTTTACTTCAGGTTTATATAGAAAAAAAAAGAATAGATGCAGCATGCTCAAGTCCAGCAAACCATCTCTCACTATGGTTTTATTTAAAATCAAGAACAAGAAAAGACCAGGTAGGATCTAGAGGCACACAGGAGATTCATATTTTTAAAGCCTGTAGTTGAACATCTCTGCTGCAGCCATGCTTTACTTTGGATGCTTCTATTCATGTTTAAATCCCTTTTCAACTTTTTTTTTTCTATTTTTTTTAAGAGCATCAGGTGCAAGGTATTTAGTTCATTGTGCAGTCTCATGGCTGGGCTTGTGAAGGTCATTTTCATGGCTAAACAGTGGGCTGAGCTCTGCCTACTCTGATTCTCTGTTTGCAAAATCTCCTTCCTTTTCTCAGCTCCTGGCCTATTTTAACCCTTCCTGTAGTAAAACATTCTAGCCTGTGGTTTTCTCTTTAATAATGCATGCCTCCATCCCTTCCAGTGGTCTTTAAGCTCCGCAGCCTGGAGATAGCTTCAAGAGCGGAGTCTATTCTGAACTGACAAGGGAATTTTCAGTTTCTTAAAAACCATTCCTTGTCAACATTGGCAGCTAAATATTTCATGTCCTCATGTCCCAGGGAGCCTCAGGGACCTGGCAGAAAAGACCATTCTAGCCACTGTAAATGATGAAAAGCTACTTCCTAAGCTGGGTTTTATTTGCCTGGTTTGGGTTGTGGGTTTTTTTTTTTCTTTTTTCTTTTTAATTAAACTTGTCTTTAGTGTGTCTGTCCATCACAGTACAGGTTAATCTAAAAATGGCTCCTGTCATTTTATGAAGGGAAAGAAAGGAGTCTTCAGCTGGTACATTTTAGCTCATCTCAGGAGTGTTTAAATATGACATCGGTATACATACAGGCCACATAACCTGCCAGAAACATGATTTTTAAAGCCTGAATCCACAGTGGTCTTGTGGTAACTGACCCTGAAATTCAGATAAACACTAAGCCTGTAAGATGAGGAACATACTACAAGATGGCCTTTAACCAGCAAAATTTGCTTCTATAGAAGGCATGAGAGCTTTTAAACTCATAATTTCAGCTTGTTCTTAAATTGCAGACAGCGGGAACCAGTTGCAAAGAAGCAAGAATAATCTTTTCAAATTAGACAGAAAAATAAGAAGAACAGATTCCATATGGGAGCGCAGAAATTATCTAGGTAGTTACAAAAAGGAAACCCCATTGACATCTATTGTTGCTGAATAACAGTACTTAGCCCTCCAGCTATGATGTATATTTTCATAGGAGAGGGCAACATTCCTGTAGCCAGGCAAACAAGTGGCACAAAGGTTTCAAAGGGCCACCATCTCTAAACTGGCACAATTGGACAGCTTGGCCAGTGCCCCACAAAATTGAGTGCTGGGCTGTAACAGAATTCTCTTCTGCGCCATCCAGAAGCAAAGCAGTTCTTAAACTAAGATGTCTTTTGCTCTCTCTTTTTTTTTTTTTTCTTTCCACCTTTAAGCAGCAGGACTTAAAAGCCCAGCATGATGGTAGCTGCAACCAATTTGCAATCTGATGCAATTCAAGATTTCTTGTTTTACTGCTGTTGCTAATTTTGGCACCACAGCCTCCAATCAGTATTTCCTAGATGTTAATTTGATTCAGGTCTAAAATTGTGCTGGACCAAATTAGGACGGGCAGAAGCAAAGGAAAAAAACCCATGTTTAGCTAAGTTGTTATAACAGAGCCCTACCAAAATGAGCACGGCTGCCTGGTCATTTTAGGTTAAAGCAGCTAGTTTATTGAGAAATTAGCCTAATGAAGCCTGGATTCCCATGATTTTGTGTCTCCCAGCTGATTGGGAGGTCTGAAATAAGTCCCTTCTGTGCCTGGGACATCTTTAAAATCTCTCTCCCCAGAGATCTCTGAGTTAGGTCAGTTAGGTCTTTCCTTCAGTCTTTATGAGATCTTTCTTTTTCATAGAATCATAGAATGGATTGGGTTGGAAAGGACCTTAAAGATTGTCTAGTTCCAGTCCCCCCTGCCATAGGCAGGGACACCTTCCACGAGCCCAGGTTGCTCAAAGCCTCATCCAGCCTGGCCTTGAACCCCTCCAGGGATGGGGCATCCACAGCTTCTCTGGGCAACCTGGGCCACTGCCTCACCACCCACAAATTTTCATACCACAAAATACACAGAGATGTAAATCACCTTGAGCTCTTATCTCTTTGTCAAACCTGGGGAAGCACACAGACATGCAGATAGGGTGAAGGCATAGACTTTTGTTCTGTAGAAACCCAACTACAACATTGTCTTACCTGAGAAATGTCCATGACAGAGTCACAGCTGAGCGGCCGAGCGGATGTCAAGTCGTTGGAACCCAACACGGTTGAGATGATCCCATTCTGATCAATCCGCCTGATCATAGTGCCATCCACAAAGTAAATCAGCCCAAACTTGTCCACGGTGATGCCTGGGGAGGAGAAAAAGAAATAGTAAGACCTCTGGGTTGGTTGGGAGCGACGTATTTTATGGTATTTGAAAGGGATGATATGAGAGTTGGACATGCAGGAGTCCTGGTTATCAGAAGCCTTGAACTGGCACCATTCCACCAAAGGCACTTCCAACTGGCACATGATGCAATTTAGAAATCCCTGCTTGCTTTTGGTAAAGGGCATAGCTTTTCGGGGAACCGCTGGAAGGAAAAGGTTTTCTTATAACTACGTCTTGCATGTTTAGAAACATGGTGTTATTGCTCATGGTATGAATATTAAGCCATGCACGTGAAAATTTACGTCTTTCAAAATGGTGATGAAAAAGGCTGCAAAAGATCCATCAAATTCCAGAGGGATAAATGTGGAAGGGTTTTTCCTAGGATAATCCTACTAATTTATAGTATTTCACCTGTTTCTGAACACTGTTTCATTGTCCAAACCTCCCTTGTAGACATATTCCTGTGTGATGGGTTTACCCTTGGCTGGAGGCCAACTCGCACACACCTGCTCACCCAATTCCCACCCCACTCAAGGACAGGAGAGAGAATTAAAGGTGTAAAGGGAAAAANGGGTGGGGAAGGCCTTGGGAGAGTGACCACCTGGAGCGAGATGACCCGGAGCAAAAGAGATCTGGAACCAAAAGGGACAATCTTCCAGAGGGTCCTCACCTATATACTGGGCATGACAGGTATGTCATGGGATAGATTATTGGCCACTCTGGGTCTCAGTCCCAAACCTAAGATCAAATCCTGGGCTAGTAACTGGGGCTGTGCTCCCTCCCAGCTTCTCCTGTTTGTGGACAGCCAGAGAAGCTGGAAGACCTTGGCAGCCGCGTAAAGATCACTTTTTATCAGCTTTCTTCTGAGCACAAATCCAAAACACAGCCTCTTGCTAGCTATTGTGAAGAAAGTTAACTCTGTCTCAGCTTAACCCAGGACATCCTGTCAATGGATTCTCATTTATTCACCTGCAGGTATTTGCCATGTCACTTCCCCCCAAGCATCATTTCTCAACTATTTGTTATGTTAGCACAACCTCCTTTAATCCTCTTTATCCCAAGCTAGCTATACTCTGCATCCTCCATCAGAGGATTTCATGGTGCTTTACACTTAGTAATTAGACCTCATAGCAGTCTGTGCGTGTGATCATCTTAATTTTACATATTGAAAAAAAATAACAGATAAAGCAATTTCACAAGGTCACAGAGAAAGCCTATGACTAAGTCAGGAAGAAGAAGTTAAGGGCCCCATTCACCTCTCTTTTATGCTAGTATAAATTAAAAATAACTCCGCAGATACTAATAGAGTCATCCATCTCATCTACCCTACGGTGGCAGGATGCTGCTTGGCATAATATTTGAGTGTCTTCAAGATGCTCAAAGTATGTAAAGGAACAATAAAAGAATGTAGAAGCCTGTAAGACCCTTTCCTATGCAAATGAAAATTCTTCTTGGAAGACAGGAATATATGAATATTAGGATCTTCCTGCTTGGTTTCGTTTGCTAGCAGGGCAGCGATCACTTGGCAAAAAAGTCGACATCTGCACTGTGCATCCAAGCAAGTATCTGGAGCTTTTCCAACCACTGGTGAGAAATACTTTACTTCCAGGGTGCGATTCACATCTCCCTAAAGCAGATATCCATAAGAGACTATATGAATCCTTCTAGAAACACCTTTTCCTCTTTGGAAAAAGGAATCTACAGCAAATATCTCCAAAAGAAACATTTATACTGTAGACAGATAAAGTTAGTGAGATGAATCTTCACTATAATGTTTTTTTGGCTGTCATCATGGTGATGGAAATGATGGAAAATCTGTTACAGATAGAAAGTTTTGAGAATGTTTTTGAGAAGCGATCAGATCTTGTGTTTTTTCCAAAATGCTGTTTTACAGCCAGATCCTCTTGTTTGAAACATTTACCCTCACTCTCCATCCACTGTGAGCTATGCTGTGAAATACAGATGCAGCAGTTCGCTGATCAAAAATTTTAGACTTTCATGTAGCAGGGACTAATCCCCTGATTGCTTTGGAAATTAAAATCATGGCCTTCAGCCAGCCCTGTGACTATTGCATGGGCTAGAAGCCATGGAGGTGGATGATAGGTGGAAAAATATATCTTATTTGGTCATAGAGAAATCCACAGAAGATAATCTAGCCTGGAAGTAATGGCAGGAAAACCTCAGGATTAAGTCATTGTTTGAGAGAAAGAACAAACTTTTCTGTTGAGCTGAGGTGAAGGAAGGGATGCAGACGGGGTTGCAACCTGTTGGTTCAAAGTCAACGAGGAGTCAGGGAACTGATGTTTCAGATTGTTGAGTTGATTGGGAGCTGTGTATTTTTGCTAGAAGGTAAAACCCAGCATTTTCCTTAGTTCTTCACAGCGTTTCACTCTCTGAAGGGCATCATTTTGACCTGGATTGGGTATTTGACCATTGGAGCAGTGAGGTTTCAGAATAGCCTCTAGGGCAATGAGGAAAAGAATTACTTGCTGCTCTTAAGATGAAGTTCATTAATTTTGGAAGGGATTATATGACAGGATTGCTGAGATAATGGATGACAGGACTAAATGACCCAAAAGATTGCTTCTAGTCCTACATTCCAATACCTATGTTTAATTCATGCCAAGATAGGACTGATCTTGGCAGGATCATGAAACAAGAACCTCAAAGAGGACTGGCAGGCACCTGTTGCACATCTGAGTGCTACGGGAAAAGCCATAGCAGTGGTGGCCATTTATCTCATTATACAATATAAACACATCAGTTGTATCTTAGCACTTTGTCAAAACCTGCAGAGGGATCTGGCGGTCTAAGCATCAATATCTTACTGGCATCTATGGCTTTCAAGAAGTTGTCTTCACCTGCCATGAGATCTGTCAGACTTGTGCCTCGGTTGGTGACTTGTTCAATGAGTCATCCAGGATCTCGGTGCCTGCTCTTGAAGGTTACTGCTCCTCTAATTATTTTGCCCATCAAGTGGCAAATTCTTTAATATTTCTTGGTCCTTGCTTGACAACCAGGAATACAATTGAGCTCTTTAAGCGATACGGTAGATGTGCTTTTTCAGAAGAGGCATGATAGAAGGTTCAGTTGATCTTAATTGGCTTTTGTCAAACACAGGAGGCTCTTACCCATTCCGAGGTTCACAACGAGCATTTTTCAGGGCGCCTGTCCATTAGTCTGTGTGACAGGCCAAAAGCCATTGAAGGGTGGCAGGCTGGATAATGTGATTTTAAATGAAGCAGAATTTTCTCTCCTAGCTAGTTCCATATGTATAGGATTGGACTTATCAGCAGTGTGTGCTGACAGTTGCTCATGGTGCTCGATGCTGAGGTCTGATGGCTGGTCTGATTAACCAGTTACAGTCATAACAACCTGAGCGGACCTTGGCTCTCGAGCCAGCTCTGATCAGTTGACAGAGCACAACTTTATTTTGCATTCTAGCTTAGACAAAGAGCTTGCACACCCGAACAACTGAAAGTGGGGATAGCAAAGTTACCACTTATCATCCTGCTCCAGGGCAATGGCACGGAGCACTCCTCTGCTTATCCCTCTTTCACGGAGGCTAAGCAATCTCAATTGCCTTGCATTTCCTAGGATGTTCTGCTGGGTAACAGAGTTTGCAGTCTGTCAAAGCCCTAAATTCCCATTTGCACATGCCAAAGCCATCAATTCCCATTTACACATGCCCCTCACACAGCAACTGCTCCAATCCCTTCTTGACTTTAGCTGATTGTCTTGGAACCAAATCTAATTACAGAGAGGAGCCCCGCTCTCCCTTGAAGTGTCTTTGACTTCTGCAGAGAGGGAAGGAAGCATCTCACAGTGTCTTTGGAGCAGATTGTAGAGGTTAGATTGGACCTTTCTGTGTTTCCTTTCTGATAATGGCACAGTTCCAGCGCTGGGAGCTGGCTCCCGCGAATGGGCACAGAAATGGGTAATTCGCATGTCGCACGTGTAAAGCCAAAGGCCTCGGCTCGCTTTGGCAGAAGGCTCCTCTCATGTTTCCATAGGAACATAAGGGAATTAAAGATTTTCAGCACACAGCTCGAAGTTCAGGCTCACAGTTACTGAGAGAAAACATCTGCTGCCACTACCCAGGTAGCGTTGCAGATCCAAACTTTTAAGCTCTGCGATACGAAATACATATGTTATGAAATCATGCTGGCGCCTCTCGGATAGCTGGAGACCCCAGAAGAACCAAGGGCTTGTAGCACCACGTGCATCACACCAGTGAGTTGAGCTGACGGAAAGCTGTGACGCGATGACATTTGCTTGAAATGTCAGGACCTTGTAGCGTGAGGAGGTGACAACACAACGTTAGGCTGCAAATAGCTATTGGGATGTGGTGGGTTTGTTCAAGAAGACGAACTGCTAAAAGTGATTGCGTTGCCCATGTAGCTCTACTTTGGGAAAAAGAAAGGGGGGGGGGGGTTGAAGAAAATCTTTTAAGTAAAAAAAATAGGTGTAAAGGAATCCAAATTTGGAGCTTTCTTGTCTGGCTGGATGCTGAATGACAGTAATAAAATAGGAGATGAAAATCAATGTCAATAAGCACAGAGGAATTCACAGGGGAAGGAGTAAGCCTAACTACCCATATGCAATGACAAGCTGTAAAATAGCCCACAGGAAAATAAGATTTTGGAATTCCTGTGAAAAGTTTTCTGCAAAGATCAGCTTTGTGCTCTGCAGCAGTCAAGAAGGGAACTAGAAGATAGGAATGGATTAGGAAAGGCACAGAGAGAAGATCAGAAAACAATGATCTGTCCTCAAAAACACCACACTTTTTCATGCCATGGCTAAATGAATTGTGGAAATTATTATCATGGGTGTCTGGAAGGACAAACCTAGGTTTTCAGGGAGGTTTCTAGAGCAACTGATGGTGGCATCTAAGCACAGATGTAGGTACAACCTCTACAGAAGGTCCCCTAAGTGCCAATGACAAGAATCTGGAGCGTTAGCAGGAAAAGACCACGTATCATTGCCCCTTTCCCTATGTGTCTTTTCTGGCCCCACATGGTTTATCCTACCCTGGACACGTGCATTGGCATAGAATGAACCACCTTCAGGGTACCAGCTTCTTTCCACTGAGAAGGGAGCCAAAAAATTTACTTAGATGAGATGCTTGACTGGTCCAAGAGGCTAAAGGTAGATGTTAATACCCTGCGACTGGTTTTGCAGTGTTCATGAATTGCTGTTTTTCAATCTGGCAGGAGTGTATTCCTTCTGTATTTTTTCAGCAAGATGCAAATATCAGTTAATTAAAACAACATGAAAGTGGAGTCAAGACCTTGTTTCCTTACAACTTTTGAACAAGTGCAAAGATGTCCTTAAAATACGCAAATCCTACTTTGCACGACGTACTCATTTTCAGTCAAGAAAATAGCTTTAGCCTTAAAAAGCAGAGTCCCATGAAGAGTGGTGATTCTTGAAGACCTGAACTTTCCAAGTCCTTCCCTGCCCAGCTGATATCTCTATAGCTACAGAATCATTTTCAGATTTCCTCCAACTATTCACTTTAGGGTGTTTATTCCCCTGCCAAGACAGGGAAGCAGAGGGTAACCTGAGGACTACTGGTTACTTGTACAATGAATCATTGTTATTTTGAACTATTATGAAATACAACCACATCGCAGAAGAGCATTTGCTGGATTTTTCTGCTAGGATGAACCGCTGTGAAGGTATAAACAATGCTGACATTACATTGTCAGTGTGAGTTTTCACTGTTAATCATTTATTGAGGTGATTGGGAAATGAGTCACACCTGCCAAAGCTATTGTCCCAGCAGACTTTGCAAACTCAGGCTAGAACCAGATCAGGGCACACTGTTTATGAATTTCCATTGGCAGCGTTGGCTTTTTGGATTATTATTTTCTTGTTGCCATTTTGCTTCGTGTCATTTCCTCTTTCAACCTCAATTCACTTCTATTTTTTGAAAATTTGGAGCTGTGAGGAAGGAATGCATGCATTTTTGCCGTTATATGATTGAGGTAGAAGAACGGCCTCTTGAGAGCTTGAATTGCCAACAAGAAGGATTTCAGTGCTGAAGGCTTTGAACTCCAGAGCTCTGTTTCCCACAGCAAAGCAGAAACATAAGTCATCTAAACCTTGCAACATCCACCCATGTAGGGAATAACAATAATATTCCTCTTATCTTGTACAAAGGAGAACAGAGGTCCAACAGAAGTTTGGGGTTCGTGTGGGTTTTTTTGGTTTTTGTTTGCTTTTTTTTTTTTTTTTTTTTTTTCTGCTGGCTGAACATCAAAGTGATGTAGAAAACTGGATTAGAGATTTCTGGATTCCCTGATCTTATGACTCATCTGCTGGACTTCCTGCATCTTTCTGCCCAAGTCAATTTTCTTTCTCTCGTTTCAGTGGGACAATTTCTACACTGCAACCTGACCGCAGGTAGCTGTTCCCTTTCTATATCTGCACCTCTGGCAATACTTTATCCCAATATAATGGTCACCTCATGGGATTATGGAGTGCTTGGAAACTATGCTGGGCCCTTTGAATATTCCTAGAGTAGCATTTTGGCTTTCAGTGCTTTTTGGCAAGAAACAGGTCTCCCAAGGTATATTTTTCTGCATTCTGCCAGGAAACCACTAGCCAACGTGTAATTAAAAAAAAAAAAAAATCACAACTAGAGCTGACACAAAAGGTCACTAAATCAGTTTGGATTTCTTGGACTCAGTAACAATAATGTCATCTCTATGTCAAGAAAAATGACTTCCTGAGAAGATTAGCCAAGAAGAGAAACAACAGCTCAGCTGTCTTCATCTTGCTCGCTCTTTGTGAAATAACTTGTTATAGGATCCCCAGGTTTTGCTGAGAGGCTCCTTTACAAAGAACTTGGGATAGACTTGGAAATTTTGTAGTAAGAAGGGAGTTACCACTGGCAGATGGAAGGAAAAAGGAAACCTGCAGCACCTTTGCGCCGAAGCCAAGAATGTGTAAATAACTCCTCACAATGCTAACAACTGGGCAAGTCCTCCTCGCCCCTCTTCACAAACACTGCAGAAGGTGTGTACACCAACACCACCTCATCTCTATTCCCTCTGTGTGTTTTTTTCCGAGGAGCTGTGGACAGCTGGGAGAATCGACATCCTCCATATGCAGAGCTCGTTACCTTGAGACTGCCAGACTGGAGTCTTGGCTCCGCACAGGACTGCATATGTTTGGCTGAACCTGTTTTGAACAATTTAGTTCACAGCCATGAAGGCTGTGTGATGCTTTTATTCTGATTTGACTGTGCTTTTATCGCGTGTAAGCAAGCTCATCGGGAGCCAGGTGAAGTCATGCTGAATTAGACCATTCCCATATGGAAATTAGTAGCCACCCCCCTATAGCATTTAAGCTGGATGCCTTGATATATAATGTCAATGTACAAACCTTGATCTATGCATCTCTGAGCTGTATGCTGGTTTTACTGCTATTTTATATATTTATTTATATATTTTATATATTTATTAATATATTATTTATTTTATATATATACACCAATGCTTATGGAGCTTTTTTATACTTTTTTTTAATGGCAAGAAAAGCCTCAGTGCACTGAACATAAGTGAATCTAGACCGAATTGGGAAGAACCAAGCACTGTTATTTGGTAAGGAGGAGTACTGGCTAAGTGGGTATAAAATTAATGGGTGGTTTTATTCTGTTGCCCTTTGGTGTGCCCATCAGTGAAGAAGACCCAAGACTGGCTGAGGGTGAACCATGCCCACTTACTTCCAGAGGCAAGCCCTTTGGACGTGTTTATGGGTTGATTTGGGAAAGCCTGCAAAATTCTGAAGGCATTTTGCAAAACAGAGAGGAGAGCAGTCTCCAGCATGACTAAACAAGCCCCTTTCAAAAAGACACCTTTAAAAAAGCCCGTGGAGAAGAAGCAGTCTCACCCCTGGGATTTGTAAGCGTAGCATCAGTGCCTTTGCCTCCATCTCCACAGCGGCTATCATCGAACGGGAGGCACTGATCCCCGGTTCCAGCCAAGACCTCGGAATTCTTCACAATGTCTTTCACTGATGTGGTTGACTTGATTTTATAGATACGTCGGCTGTTGGTGTCGGAGAGGTAGATGGAGCCGGTGATTGGATCTGTGGTCAAGTAATACTTATGAGCTGGGCTGTGGCTGAAAAACAAGGGTATGACGTTATTATTTTTCGGGTGATTTGTTTCCTTAAGTCAACAGATAATTCAAGCATTTTAGAAAATAAAAATATACAGGGCAGACACACCGGGAAAGCGAAGCGGCGCCGTGTTTGACAATGTTAGTACACGGTGTGTTACAGCACAGGGTCCTCAGCTATATCTGTTACCAGTCACTGTGCCTGGGGTGATCTCTGGCATGGAAAGCAGTTACCAAGGGAAAGGGTTTGCTGGCCCCAGCCAAAATCATGCCAGGAACTACTATAGCTTGAGTTCCAATGGCAGGATTTGCTTCATCTACTTAATATAGAGACAGTCCTGAAACTGGTGTTAGTGCAGGACCAGAAAGTGAAGGGAAAGCGTAGTACACGAGGTGCAGAAAACAAAGCAAAAAAATCAAATATAATCTGCCCTCCCAAGATCCCAGGAAAAAAACAAACCCAAAAAACAGATTCTCAAGTATAAAGCACTTGAAGATATACTTGAAAATCACTGCATCACGGCTCATCTGGTGCTCTTGCTGGCTTCAGCAAAGACCCTAGAGTCCAGTCCTGCCCTTGGGGAGGTTAGGGGGGGTCCTGCCACTGAATTCAGCTGAACCTCAGGGAAGGGAGAAAGAAAATGGTCCTTGGAGTGCCACATTTTGCCCTAAGTAGCAACACGAACTAGAAGAAGGGCTGAGGAACGCAAACATCAGTCCCCTAGTAAACCCCATTCCTTCACTGCTTTCTTAAAAACTAGGAAGGGTGGCTGTGAAAATGGGGGGAGCAGACAGAAAGATGTTTTTACCTCCATGGCTGTGACACTAAATGAGCCCAAGACTGAAAAAATTAGTAAACTAGCAACCACTTTATGGAAAGCATTTGATGGGACTGGCCAGAAAAAAAAACACTAGATGAGTTTAGACACAATTTAAAAAAATTCTTTCAAGGATAAGATAATAAACTTATTAACTTCTTGTATTAAAATCAAGTGTTTACTACTAGTGTGTATTGAGCTGCATCTTTTCTAAGCCTGAAACCAACAGATTAAGCTCATAACACCTGCTGCCTGAACACAAGTCTCCTTCCTTCTAAGAAAAGCTAAGTAGTAATTAGAACAAGTAGGAAAAAACTCTCTACTTTTCTCCACAACACCTTCAAGCTGTCCAAACTCATCAGGTCCCAAGAATTCATAATAAACCTATAGGTCACAGTTCACAATTTTGCACTTAGTGGAGTTGTTCCAGGAGAAGCTGGTTGGAAACCTGAGTGTCGATCACAGTTGACTCCGTCTCTCATAATAAGAAATTTCCTCTCTCCTTCAACCTTTATGTTAGGAAAATTAACCCCTCTTCAGACACATAAAAACTACTGAATTATTCTCTACTTAAAAAGCCGTAAGAAGGTTCTTCATTCAAATTATTTAATAATAAAAAAAATAAGCCTTTCTGATTTATTCTGGAATATCCCTTGTGATTTATCCTATTAAAGTCCGAACAGATTTCATCTCCATAAATGACACTGATTCTTGCTAAATAAAATGCTCTGACCTTCAAGACAGCTCCAGCCTGACAGTTCAGTCTCCATCTGTACTCCTTTCTGATGACAGCGGGATGGAAGGGTATTATTTCATTTACCTGCGTGTCACTCACACTAAGCAAGTGGCTTCAGCCCTGGTGGAAGAAGTTCCCTGTGGGAATCCATTATCCATTTTGATCAGCGCCTTGCATTTTCTGCTGACTGGCCTAACAAAGCCCAGCTGAACGTCAGTCAGCTTTTGAGCTGTTCATAATCTCTGTTTTGCATGGGAGGTGGACAAGAGGAGGATGTTTTTAATGGCACTTTGCAATTCTTTAGCGTCTTCGCCTGGAAAGCACAGATAGCTTTCACCGAGTCTTACGGCAGGACATCTGCAGATGGGCAAAGGCAAAGGTCTTTCTCAAAGACAGAGAAAAATGGCAGCAGACCTTGAGGTTCTGGCTCCCCTCTCCCAACACTGTCATTGCTATTTATTTTTGGATTTCATAGCCTTGTTCTGATAGATTTGATCAATTACAATTTTATTACTGATTACAACCTTCAGTGGAAGAGCGAAGTCTTAAAACTAGTTTCCAATCCCGTCTCCTGTGTTCAATGGACACAGAAACAAATGCTGGTGACTTTTAATGACAGATCAGGCAAACAGGTAAAAGCAAAACATTCAGAGAAGCTGAACAGTACTTCTCACCAAAATTTGCTAAGTAAAAAACTGTCATATTAAGGTAATACTTTCAGTAGCTGCTGGGAATCTAAGTTGAGTTTTATTAATGAGGTCCTGAATATAGATGCCACAAAAAAGTAGGGATGAGATCAAAGTTCACAAACATTAAAAAATTAGCTCTGATGGGTTAAACTTTTAATTGTCCGTACAGCTAGATGTCACTTCTGCTGCATGGCTCTGTGTGCGATAGGACGTGCTGGTTCATTTTTATTGCTAGACTTCTTCAGCACGGCTTATCATGGGCTCCTACACCCTGTTCCATGTGTAGGGTTCTGTGAGTGGAAGGTCCCTGGGATGGCTTAGGCAATGGAACATTTAACCTGGGATGCTTTGCAGCAGAGAAGTTAAATACAAACTGGTAAAAATGCTCAAGCTGGAATTTACCCCCCTTGCCTCTGCCAAGTGTTTTCACCCCTGTACGGGGACGGTGTCATGCTCTGCCCTTGCACGAATTGCTTAGCTTTATACACTGGAACATTTGTTTAACATCATGAGATCCTTAAGGATGAGAGATGCTAAATAAACATATGCTAGCAATGTAAAAGGTCCCAAACTGCTTCCCTTCATCTGTGATAATGCATGAGCACTGGAGCCAGGAACATTGGGGCTTTGCTTTTTATTTAAAGCCCCAATCAATGGGTAAATCCAAGAGGCAAATTGGACTGAACTGAACAACAACTGAAATAAATCTGCCTGTGGGGAAGCAGAGAAGATTTTTTTCTTCCTTTTATCCTCTGTTATTGCTCAGCTAGGTAAAGGACCAAAACAAAAGACAGGACTTTTTACTACTCCAAAGACTTAATCAGTTACAGTATTTGTAGTTTTAGAATATTCATCCCTCATATTGACCCTGCCACCATCAGACAAGGGCTGTGGGTGAAGAGCTGATTTCCCATTCAGAGCGTTCCTTTTGCTATTAAGGTTTTTTAGAAGAAAACCTGAGCACTACATTAATATTTTAATTCCCTGAAGCAACAAAGTAAAGTTGCAGGGATGAGTTGGGCTGGTCCCTAGCCAGGAACAGACACTTCAGTGGGTGTTAGCGGGCATGATCGTGTAGTCACTGGGAAGGAGGACAGTTTGATAAGCAGAAACTCTGCAGGTCAAAGTGAAATGGAGGTAACATTGCTTCCTTGTATGCTTGTGATACAGCGATGTGCTGGGAAAGCACAGGGGAATCTTCCAAGTTCACAGTGATCCCAGTTGTTTGGGGCTCCATATAGGTTCTCCCATACATCTGCCTTGTCCCCTTCCTTTTTGCATGCTCGTTATTCGGACAGCGTAGCACCAAAGCCATTTGGGGAGCTCTGTGGATGTTTGGAGATTCAAACTCCATTTTGAAGTGCTTATGCTTTACATGATTCCTTACACACAGGCGTGAGGAAGGCAAGTGACAAAAAGTTGGGCAAATAGGCAAAGAGGCGACACTCCTCTGGATTTCTTCTGTTGTACTCTAACAGATGCTCAGGCTCTAAGCAAAAGCTGATGTCATAGAATCACAGAATCATGGAATGGTTTGGGTTGGAAGGGGCCTTGAAGATCACTGAGTTCCACCCCCTGCCATGGGCAGGGACACCTCCCACTAGCCCAGGTTGCTCAAAGCCTCATCCAGCCTGGCCTTGAACCCCTCCAGGGATGGGGCATCCACAGGTTCTCTGGGCAACCTGGGCCAGTGTCTCACAGTGATGACTCCCTTGGGCCCAGAGCTCATGTTTTGGAGGAGTCTGAGGAAGGAACCTCCTGCTCCAGGGTGGGAAGCCAGTCTCTAAGGAACAAAGATGAGAGAAGGGAGATGGTCCTTGTTCCAGCAGGTCACCTATAATGTGTCAGCACAGCACACTACATCTTTTCATTGGCTTCTGTTCTAAGCCAGGGGATTCATCTCACCGAGCTTTAGATGGTTACAAGGTGGATGCTCACAGCTGAACTGCCTTAACTCCCTTTGTAGGCAGAGGAGAGAAATAACATCTTTTGTGGTATGATTTGTCTGACGTATTTTCAGCATTTGTTTTACAAGATGAACTGCATCCCAGTTTCACAAATGCAGGGGCATCTACCACCTCCTCGAAAGGACAACTTCTGTTCATGGGAGCAGTGTGGCTCTGGCTCCCACAGTCACAACACCAGCTGATCCAAATAAGCCCCTGGGGCTTCTTTGGATGTGATGTCTCTGTTTAAGGACATGAAACCACTTCTGTAAAACTTCCTCTTCCCCTCGCAGCCTTGCTGGCCACATGCATTTGCTGGTGACTAAAGAACTGCCGAATTCCTGAAGCCAAGAGTTTTTTGTTCGGCACTGCTGTGTTTCCATGGCTCCATGCTAAGCACCCTGCAGCTCACAAACAGAGGATTTTATTATAGCTTGTGTGGTGGACTGGTCTTTTTTTTTTTTCTTTTTCTTTTCCCTGGGTGACATTCAATAGATTAATACATAAGGAGGCCACACAGTGCAGTGAGCTGAATTTACACTTGGCCTTTTAGTGTTTTCAGTTTGTGTGCAATGCCCAAAGCTCTTCTAGTGTCACAGGCTGGATAATAAAACTTCACAGTGATGCCATAAGCCAACCCAGGGACTGCAAAAAGACTTTTGATCCAATCCTAGGGCGGTTTTCTGAGATATCTCTCTTTGCCACTAATTGTAGATTTGTCTCTCTAAAGTATGAATGGAAACAAGAAAGCAAGAATGTATTTGAAGTGTATTTTTTGCTTATTTGCAAGACAGAAATGGCTTACTGCCCTCTGTGCTCCGGCAGAGAGAAGATAATGATAATTAACTGCAAATTATTATTGCCATGCTTGGAAAAAGTCATTAGCATCTATAGGCCCATCAAGACAGGTCCACACACAGACATATGGGAGCAAGTTCCTATTAATCTATTACTGAATGACAGACAGGTGTAAACTGGGGAGGAATCATAATCCAAGGATGCTTTTTGGCTCAGCTAACATCCCCCATGTTGACACACAGCCGTTTGGGCTGTTGCAGAGTTAGACCTTGGCTACCTACGCTGTGCTGGAGAGCCAAGCCTCAGCTGGTGGCTCCAGAACCTCTAGAGATCAAGTTCACCACAGGCTATGGAGCCAGGAGGAATCCTTTCCCCTGAAGTCAAGAAGCTTTTGCATATGGATTGCATATGCTTTTTCCAAAGCACTGAGATTCAGATCTCACCCTTTGCCTATCAATGGTGTCAAGCTTAGGACCTTCTGGAGCTCAAAGCACTGGGTGTAGCTGAGACTACACCCTCATTTCCCCAGGGCTCAGGAGGGAAGAGGCTTCACAACAAGAAGTATTACGGCAAATGACACAGAACAGATGCTAACTCACACGGATGACTCCCTCACTGTAGTCACAGATGGGAATATTTGATCTAGACCTCCTCACCTCCTCCTCCTCCCTCACCTCTCCTCCCTTTGCACTGCACTGAAGCAGGCATGTCTTGGCTTTCTTTCATTTCATTTCTTAGTTTTTCAGAATTGCCTAAAGGCTGAAGCCCTGCCAACTTTCTAAGGCTCTGGTGGCACCTGCAGCATTTGTGGCCACTCCATAAATCTTCACTCAGTTATTGCCTTCATATATAAACCCTCTTGTAACAGGTATTCAGCTGCTGCCCTTCACTGTCGGAGCAGGTGCACCTTAACGGCGGCGTATTTCCAATGCATTAAACATAGAACCTGGCTGTTCCAAAGAGAAATGAGCTTTTCTATTGCCTTCAAATGATGTGAAAGAAGAGCTGGGGGGCTGGAGCTCAGCCTGGTGAAGACAGTCAGTGCAGAAGTCTTGCATACCAACCTCCCAGCCCTACTAATAGATGCTTTGGGCCAATCCATTATACCATGGAAGCTCAGCCCTTCATTAATGTTCTGGCAAGAAGACAAAAAAAACCCGTTTCTACTCCATTGCATTTCCAGGCATGCAGATGAAATGAATATTTCTGGTTTTGCACAGCCTCTATGAAGTCAAAAACACAGTAAATAAAAAGCACATAGCAATAAAAATCCTCAGTCCCAAGTGGAAAGGAAAACAAACGACACCAAAAAAAAAAAAAAAAAAAAAAAAAAAAAAAAAAAAAAAAGCAGCCCAGCTCCAGAGTCTAAGCTTCTAATTTAGAAAGCAACCAGGGAGAAGGATGGGAAACTTGTCAGAGCCAGAGAAGTCCTTGCAAACATAGACAGTGACAGGAGGTTGACATCTTCCTGAATGCAACTGATTGGATCAAACCCACTGAAACTCCAGTGAACCCAAGTGACAAATATTCTTAGTGACAAAGCTCCAATTTAGGAGTCTCTCTTTCATCTTGTTTTCTTGTTATTACTCTTTCTTATTGCATTCCCTGGCTAAGGGTCTGAGTTGCACCACCTCCTACCTGAGCCTGACATACCTTCACGTGCGAAGGCTCTCTATGAAGAGCTCAGGCTGACAAAGAGTTCCTAAAACTTATTTCCCTGGGTGGGTGATGCTGGGGTACATTTGGCCCTTAATTATGCCTGTTAAACTCCTCCAAACTCAAAAGGAAGACATTTCACCATATGATAATTATTTTTCCATCTTAGCTATTTCTATAGTTATCCTGACAGTGTCCCCATTTCACTTTCTTGGTTAGTTCCCACCCATTTTTCTTTCCACCCTCCTTCTGTTACCCTGCTTCTCACGTCTGTATTTCTCCTGTCTACAGCTACACCAGCTCGTGAAGCAGTCTACGCGACTCTGCTCCGTGATTAATGGCTCCTAGTTCTGATGACTGATTGCCTGTGCCAGTTTTAATCACGCCAGCTTCATTTGCTAGTGAATCATCTGGATATGGCACTCGTGGCTCACTGTGGAACAACATGCAACAAGACAGGGAGCGGCATAAGAATTCTCCACTGGTTGGCTTACCTATGTCTGAAATCTTTATTTCTGACAGAAGACAGGAAAGCAGGGAATAGAAGAAAGAATGAGGTGTTAGCAGCTCAGTTCGATGCATTATTAGCAGATTGAAAACTTGACAGCAACTGTATCATACAATGCAATAATAAATAAAGACTCAGCTGGAACGACACTGATATATTTTATATCGGTTATTACTTGGCAATGAGCTCACTTATGTACCACTGCATCTCACAAAGGAGGTGTGATCTCACCTGCCTGGAGTTATTCACTTATGCAAGAGATAGGACCAGGCAGATTTTACCATTCAGAGCAGCATTAAGCTAAATATATGTAGATGCAGATATCTTTACAGTTTGTTTTTTTTTTTCCCCACTCTCAGTGAAAGCAATACCTTGTGATTTACAAAGGTAACTCAACAGTTGCACAGTTACGGGTGGTGGTTCATTGCCATAACCTCGTGAACTCCAGCCCAAAGGACTGAAATTCTGCTGAGCTGGACATTTTTCACGGGTCTAGTCACATACCCAGCTGCACTTATCTGTGACCCACAGCGCATTTGCTTTCCTCTCTGCAACACAACGCTACACTCCGACCACAACACCCGCCAAGCAAAACCCAAAAGCCAAATTGTGAGGGTGTTAATCTCCAAGGAGATGCTGATTTGAGAAGACACAAGCAAAGTCCATTGAGTCCACAAGCAATGGCCTTCCTCCATAGCTTTTAGTCAGCCGGCACCTGAACCCACTTACTTTATAGCACACCAGAGTGAAGAAATGTTTATTAGATCCAGTAACCTAAGTGTTTGCACAGATGAAGCAGCAATCGTTCCAACAGATTCAACTCTGGAGTAAATTTAACTCTGTGGCTCTACACAAAAGCCAGCAAGGCCACTCTGTCAAGGCTTCTAATTTTCTCTTTCCCAATCAGGAAATACTCTGCAAAACCTCTTCTGTGTCTGGTATTTCCACTGACAATGAAACGGGGATCGAGTTTTCAAAAATTGTACTTCTGGGAATGAGATATTAATCCCACTCGGTTGCAATGGGATTTGGGCCCCAAATCACCTAGGCTCTTCTGGAAATCTCACCTTTGGTCGTTAAAATAACTTTCTGTCACTGGAAGAATATTACATTCTTTAACATGGGCCAGATCTGAAGATTTAGCCCAGCTTCCCACCTTACAAACATGAGAGATATTATGTTCTCACATATCACAGAATTGCAAAAATCAGGCTCTTGCTTATTTAATCAAAAGGTCCCCCAGCTCTCTGGGACGTGCCTGTAAACATCTCATAGAATCATAGAATGGTTTGGGTTGGAAGGGACCTTCAAGATCACCTTGTTCCAACCCCCCTGCCATGGGCAGGGACACCTCCCACTAGCCCAGGTTGCTCAAAGCCTCATCCAGCCTGGCCTTGAACCCCTCCAGGGATCGGGCATCCACAGCTTCTCTGGGCATCTCCTTGGGGGTTACCTAATTCAATGACCCCTCCCGATTTCCTCGTCACCCTGTGAGCATAACAAGACACCTCTTGTGTAAGTGCCAGCCTTGTGATGGCTGCCTGGACTTGTTTCCTCTTACACCATGATCTACAGCAATGGTTCTACGTGCCAAATAAGACCTTCAGCAAGGTCTAATGACCGTGGTGTGTTTGTAAACAAGGGACAAATGGGATCTTGCACCAATTTTGCTGCAGATCAGCTCTTTCATCTGTGCCTGTGGCCTTGTGGAGTAAATGGGAACACAAAGCAATGCTGGATGGGACTCTGGGGCTCTAGTTAAGCTGTCTAGTAAGCTAGTCCTTGTAGAAATGGAGCCATACTTTTGTCCTCATCAGCTAGGACATTAAATCTGAGTAGAGCAGGGAGGTTCTCATTTTCTGGAAGATTCTCACTTTCAGGCCAGATCTTGAGATATAAATGGGAATGTGAACCTTCCTACTGCGCTAGCCTCACATCGACCTCCCAGGTCAGGTCCTTCAAGCAGGTAAGCCTCATTCACAAACACTGATTTAACTCTAGTGACTTCCCTGGAGTGAGTCTCCTCTGGTCACAGAGTCCAGAATCAGGCCCTGGTGCTTTGAAGCAGGTAGTTGTATTTGTTGTGGAAATTTTAGACAGGAAAAATATCCCCAGTGAGGTCAATTTGAAATTTTGATTCAATCACAATCTATTTAATTTCCTCAGAACTTGTGGCAAATATATACTTTTTTCCCTCCTCTTCCTTGTTTTTAATGGATGTTCCTTCACAAGCCTCCCAATTTCTCCTAATATACTTTTTTTCCTTTGTTATTTGGGGTAAATGGAAACACTTCACTTACTTTCACATGGTCCATCTATATGTTCACCCTGACACTGCTGTTCACCTGGGAACTGAGGAGGGCTGATACATTTGTCCCCAGAAAACCAAGTAGAAAAACCCAATCTATGACAACCAAGAGCGATCATCCTGTCTTAATTATGAATAATTATCTGTCCTGATTAACCTCCACATCAGCGCTGTGTCTTCCAAGTTTAAGTTATCTCAGAGGCTGATTTTTAATTTTAAGAATTCCCACTGGTCTCTTAACTACACCTAAAGGGAAACGTAAAACACAGTTTGATTTAACAGCACAGAAATGTGTCAATATTTTTAGCGTGTGATTCAATTCTGGAAGAACTTGTTAGGCTTGTGTTTCTCTAGTGTAAATCAAAGTCAGCAGAGTTGCAGAAGAGGCAAATCTGGACAGCTTTTTTTCTGTTTTACTGTACGTTTTTTTTTAACAGTTTTGCTCATTTTCCTTTCGGGTACATAACATTTCTGCAGAACTTAAGGGCATAATTAAATAGCCACATCCAGCCCAGCGTACCTCAGCTCCAGTATGTTGGTGACATTGCCAGAGGGAAAGATCCTTCGGATGTAGTTGAAATCTCCAACATAAAGACTTCCATCAGACCCACATGTTAGGGCAACAGGAGCCAGGAGTTTGTTCCCATCTGCAAGACCGTTGCAGCTTGGACAAGAAATGCTACGTCTGCGGCCGTTGCCCATAATGCTCCCGATTACAGGAGGCTGCTGGGAAATAAACTGGTTTTCCCCATTTCCTTTATGCAAGATGCCTAGAAAGAGAAAACAGTAATAAGGACATGAAAGAGAGACAGGGAAACTGGGACCAAAGGGAGCACAAACTGGCAATACTGGGGAATTTGTCAAGTGGCAAGGAGGTTTATCATCTTTCATAGTATTATTTTGTGATGGTTTCAAATGAGGAGCCCCTTATCTGAAGTA
>VZTO01005716.1:96472-174631 GCA_013400615.1 Syrrhaptes paradoxus | reverse complement strand
TTTTTTTTTTTTTGTAAGCAAGTTGAATCTGAGACTTCAGCAATAATGGCCTTTTGCATGTGGGACAGCATCTGGAGCACAGTACAGGGGATAGCTGGGCACGTTGGGTTTTCAGGCATGTTACCTCTTTAGAGTCATTCCACCTCCACCCACCATAATTTGGTTCAACTGCCAACCATATTAAAAGACAGCTAGTTGAGAGCATACTCTGTGAAACAATTTAAGCTCTGAGGCTATAAAGTAATCTCTGTGGAGGTGTCCAAAAGGACAGACAACTTCTTACAGGTAACATGTGGCCACAAAGCAGGAAGATGCCTTGCTCAGAAACACAGGAAGAAAGTTGGAGTAAATCTTGACATGATTCCTTAGGTGAGGAATTTGCAGAAGAGGCATTTATCAATTATGTTCACCAAGTATCACTTCTGTGTTTATAGGACTCCTCTCCTCTATAAAAATAAGGCTTTTTTCAAGCAGATTCAGTTTAAAGAACATCCAAAGAGATTTTTTTTTGTCAGTTTTAAAATTCCTGAAGGCTTTGTCGGAAATAAAATCATGAATGTTACATGTCATTTAAATTGGCATGTGAAAGAATCATAGCACATGCTGAAAATTCAGAAGTAAAATTAGAGCAACATAGCCCTCTGATGGTAACCATTTAGCCTATTTTAAACTAACTAGGTGACTTACTCATCTGACTTAGCCTCCAAGGAAGGTGTATTTACTTTGTTCTGGGTGGAGGAGAAAAGAGCGGCTTTTCAGTCATACATGTTGATACTGTAAATCCAGGATGGGAGGAGGGAGGGGAAAAAGAGCCGATTGCTCAGACTGGATTTAGAGCAGACAGGTCTCCACCTGTACAGCTGGGTCAGTGGCACAGGATGGTCTAGTTTCCTAAAGTCAGCTGAGACCAGTTAAATACCATAATTCTAAGGATGCCTCTACTTTCTCTCTGGGTGAGTTCGGCTTCACACCTGCTTAACCTACATTAGAATAGGATTAATTACCTGAATTGCAAGGCCCCCTTAGCCAGTCAGCACGTTTCTGGCAGGGCACATGGTGACCTGGACTGGATTATATATAGTATAGGGATAGCAGGGGAGCACCTGGCTTGTAATGGCAAGGCTCGATCCAGCCTGATAACAGAATCAGCAGTTTTAAAAAATGAGTCTGCAGTAATTGCCTTCTACATCAGCTGGATCATACAAGAGCTTTATGAACTCATGTCTTCACTTCTAGTAAGCTTTTCTTATTGTGCAATGGTCAATTTATGCACATACCTATATATATATATATATACACACACACATGTGTGGACAAAGAATCCCAAGAAACACAGGAGACACAGAATCCAAAGATTGCAGATACTGGATGGTCCTGTATTTAATTACTTAGATGGAACACTTACTTTGCTGTTAAGTCAGTTTTCCATGTTATTTTAATTCATTGTCTTGAAGCTTAATGCTGTATAGCAGGCAGGAATATTTGGGTAATTATCCATGCAAGAAAAAAACATGGGACCTTCCTTTCATTTGAGAACATGTTCTATAAAGAGAGTTCTCTGATAGTATGTTGGTCTGCCCAAGGGATTTTCCACCCGAAACTCCTGAGGCACGTATTATAGACAAGTGGAAATTTCACAGTATAGCTCTGAACCTTCTCCCCAAGATGTTTTCATCTGCCATGTTGTGCACCATCAGTTTCAATCAGCTGCATTAACAGTTGAAATGAAATCAAATATTGAAATGAGATCCAACTACAGACACAGAAGGCTCCAAGTTCAATGGAAATGGCACTTGAAAAGTAGAGTCAGCTAACGTACCAGGTCCTGACATGCTACACATGAGAACACTATGGCAAAGGGTTTTGATGAGGGTGGAGAAGAGGAGGGGTGAAATCTGTAATTTCTGTACGTCTCATTGCTGGAGAGATTCGGGGCAACGGTGTAGCATGTAGTGGCTGCTGTTTGTTCATTTGTTTGAAGAAGCAGCTGTACTTAAATGCATGAATGTATCATGACATTAGCAGGTTGCAGGGTGTATTTCTAGCCAGAGGTTTTCCTGTAACTATGCAGTAGCATTGTGCCTGCCTTAATGAACAGGCTTTAGACTCCACACTTGCTGTGATTCAAGCTGTATCCGGCTGCATATGGTAGTTACAGTGACCCTTGTGTCTTTTATTAATTAACTGCGCTTGCACTGAGAAGAATTTTGAGTCTTCCCCCATATCGGTCTCTTGTAGAAAGCCATTCTACTTTGTGATCCGTTCTTCACTTTTTACTACTTTGAAGTTTCCCAGAGATAAAAGTTAACTTTTGTTTTCAGGAGCACATTGCTTAGTGTCAGTGAATCTCCAGCTACAGATTTAACATGCAATATGCATTGTGAATTCCAGATGATCTTCATTCGGTGAAATTGATAGGAGTCTATTTCGAAGAGTTTCTTTGTGTTTTGAGTTACTGAACATTTTCCAGACACCATTAATGAGTTGTACTGAACACTTTGCCTAATATATTCAAAACAAATTTAGAGTTCACAGTGATCACAGGACTGTGCCTAGCACTTCACCAATGACGAGTAACTTACTGTGTAGTATAATCCTCATATATGAACCACACCGTGGTTTCTGTAATGAAAAGGCCTGTGGAAAATGGGGTGCTTCAGAAAGGTGCTAGGTGACGAATGCGGGGGTACTGTTGGGGACGAGCAGTGCGCACGCTGTGCAGGATGATTCCGTTGGTATCATAAACCTACAGAGGGCAGTGTGTGACAAGAGGCTTAGGCGGGTATTTCAGGAGATAAAGTCAAGAGAAGAGGATGGTGATGGATGGTGATTTGCATACTCATAACCATAACCAACCAGCATCAACGACAAACATACAATCTTTCAGAGAACCTGCTTGGAGGAAAAAAATACACTTAAAAAGAGCTTATGATAGAGGGAGATAGGGACACAGGCTGCCGTGGGTCTCCTGAGTTCCAGTGCTACAGCCAGCACAGGTGAACCAGAATTTGCCATCAATAGCTATGTGGACAAGTGTACTATCTCCATGGTGGGAAGTGGTAGCTATTTATATACTGAATGGCAACACTAAACAATTTAGGAGAGGCAGTGAAGTGTGTCCTATCCAATTAAAAATGCAGTGATAATTTTAGGTAGGCAAAATGTAATTATTTAATTGGAATTTGACCGGGATGCTTTTCCACTGTTAAAATAAGTATAAATTACATGAGCTGTAAAACTTTAAATTATGAAAATATTTTGAGGTCTTTGAGCATGGTAATTGGAGCTATATATTCAACTTTGGTTTTAACCTGACACTTCGTAATAGCTGTTCCCTCAAGCAAGTTTTGGTTTTTTTTTTTTTGCCACATTATCGATTATCCCTTAGTGAAGCAAATTAGCAATCTGTCTGGAAAATATTTAAGTAGTACAGTCACATTATTTACACAGACACTTCCATTGTGCAGAGTTCTCTGTGTTCCCCAATATTTGTATGATCACTTTCTGAGCTGTCAACATCCACACTTGAACCGCCCTCTTTAGTAAAGCTCTATATGAAAATCCATTTTGGCCAATAGAAAGACTTGATTTCACTGTGCTTTGGATCAATCCCTAAATATATGCAGGTCACAATCTGAAACCTGTGTGGTCCTCAGGGCTTTATTATTTGCCTTCTGCTTGACTTACCACTTTTGCTTAAATGGGGAAGGAGGATGTGGTGCAATTCCTTCCACTAAGCTTTTTAAAAAAATATTATTATTAACAAGGAAGAGAATCCTACTGTGGAGAATTAGGGTCATTTCCTATAAGCAGAATAAGAGACTGCTCTTACCTAGAACTGTATTTCAGCCCTTACAGAAACATCAGTATCTGGCCAGAACAATAGAATGTTCATTGTGAAATATTTTATTTAGCTGTTTATGTTATCAATATGGTGCACATAAAAATCTACAGAAAGCCTGCAATTAGTATTTGGGAAGGTTTTAAAACACCATGCAGCATGCCTCTGGAAATACATTGTCTGGTGCTTCGGCTACAGACAGTGATTCCAATTGCTCCAATCATGTTGTCCAAAATACCCTCCCCCATTAATTTCCCATCAGGCTGAGGAATTCCAGGTATTTTTTCTGTAACTTTTGCATTGATGAGGAGTGTTCTCCTGGGGTTCCTTAAACTAAAACCACTTTCTTTTCTTACGAAGTTTTTTCCTCTCACTCAGCAAAGGGTTTTTTATCATTGAGTTTTGCTCTTTGGCTTTTTGCTCACTGTTTTTTAAGGACTGAAGGCACAGTAAGTCCTATCTTGGTATTCCCATTGATACATTTGTACAGTGCTGAGGTACAGGCTCTATGTTACATCCATACTTGGCTCGTTATCCTCTTATCAAGCTCTTTGCATCCCTTTGTTTATTTGAGGAGACAGGAAGACTGTGTGAAGGCTGCTTAGTCAGGGATATCAGCGTTGTTGGCAGGGGAGTGATTGCCAGTTGAAAAACAAGGCATTATTGCTCATTTTTTCCCTCTTATTAGTTTGATTACATTTGCAAATCAAATCAATCCATCAGACATGATCAGGCCTCGTCCGCATTTTAAGGAATAGTAATCTCCGTCTAATAAGATGCAAATGTGTCACATCGGTAAGTAACCAATAAATCATCGTCTTGTCTTTGGCAATCATTAAATATCAGAACCAACAGTCAATTTTTAGTATTTTCAATTTGCGATATGCCGCTGGAATATAAAGATAGATGGACGTAATTACACAAACCAAACACTATTTCAGTTCATTCCAGACAGCAAATTTAGTGGAAGGTATAACTGGCTTGTCATCACACTACATTATTCCTGGCGGTTCATGCAAAGTTCACAGACAAGCTCCAAATGGACATTGCTTTTTTCTACGTCCCCTAACAACATTCCCACTACCACNGTTTTTTTTTTTTTGCCACATTATCGATTATCCCTTAGTGAAGCAAATTAGCAATCTGTCTGGAAAATATTTAAGTAGTACAGTCACATTATTTACACAGACACTTCCATTGTGCAGAGTTCTCTGTGTTCCCCAATATTTGTATGATCACTTTCTGAGCTGTCAACATCCACACTTGAACCGCCCTCTTTAGTAAAGCTCTATATGAAAATCCATTTTGGCCAATAGAAAGACTTGATTTCACTGTGCTTTGGATCAATCCCTAAATATATGCAGGTCACAATCTGAAACCTGTGTGGTCCTCAGGGCTTTATTATTTGCCTTCTGCTTGACTTACCACTTTTGCTTAAATGGGGAAGGAGGATGTGGTGCAATTCCTTCCACTAAGNCTTGGTATTCCCATTGATACATTTGTACAGTGCTGAGGTACAGGCTCTATGTTACATCCATACTTGGCTCGTTATCCTCTTATCAAGCTCTTTGCATCCCTTTGTTTATTTGAGGAGACAGGAAGACTGTGTGAAGGCTGCTTAGTCAGGGATATCAGCGTTGTTGGCAGGGGAGTGATTGCCAGTTGAAAAACAAGGCATTATTGCTCATTTTTTCCCTCTTATTAGTTTGATTACATTTGCAAATCAAATCAATCCATCAGACATGATCAGGCCTCGTCCGCATTTTAAGGAATAGTAATCTCCGTCTAATAAGATGCAAATGTGTCACATCGGTAAGTAACCAATAAATCATCGTCTTGTCTTTGGCAATCATTAAATATCAGAACCAACAGTCAATTTTTAGTATTTTCAATTTGCGATATGCCGCTGGAATATAAAGATAGATGGACGTAATTACACAAACCAAACACTATTTCAGTTCATTCCAGACAGCAAATTTAGTGGAAGGTATAACTGGCTTGTCATCACACTACATTATTCCTGGCGGTTCATGCAAAGTTCACAGACAAGCTCCAAATGGACATTGCTTTTTTCTACGTCCCCTAACAACATTCCCACTACCACCACCAAACTTCAATAAATGACTTGAAATGCTATAGGACATCACTCCCATCAGTGTGCAAAAAGGCACAGGAAGGGAAACATTACCCCTTTTCCCAGGGCAGGCACCTTGGGCGTGTGTGTAAGACAGAAATATGGAAGTTTCCTAACACTTGCTACATTCTTCCTCTCTTTCTCTTCTTTTCTTTTTAGACATTTTAGGCTGAAGCTTCAGTTTTCCACTGACACAGAATAGATTTTTCACAATTTTTGCAAGTTAGCTCACATTTAGTAATTTCAGAACATAGTGAAGACAAACAGCGAGAAGGATTGGCACACCAGCTTCCCTCTTTCTCCTCCTCCCACCCCTATCATTTTAAAAGAATGGAAATTCAAGTTGTTTTTCTCTATCCTTTTTTTTTTCAAAATTGATTTGGGATTTGGGAAAATTGATTGCCTCATGTACATCCCAGGGATTAATTGATATGTCTATTGTCTGATTCGCAATGTCTTGCTTTCCATTAATGACTCTATTTGTATACAACAATTTATATGCTTTTCAAGAGAGAAGAAGACATAAGCTTATATCCTGGCAGCACTAGTGGCAAAAGAAACCCAAATTTTGTCTCTTTAAAGGCAGCGTTTACCCAGATATTTTGACTGTTTTAGTAGTACAGGGTACTGACTCTAAAAGTACAGACCTGCAGGCTGACTGCTAATTGCAACAAGAGTTTAGGCCTGTTGTAAATTTTATTACTGGCCCTTCTTACAGGGCTGAGTGACATGAGAGAGAGAGAGAAGAGTGCACAATACTGTCTCTCTGCTACAACACAAGTGGCTACGCAGAAATAAGAGGATTTAGCAGGCTTGTGCTGACTTATCTAGGTTTCCAGCGCACCAAAGCCAGACAGTGGGCTTACTGTATTTGACCTTAAGAAACTTCTTGCCATGAGCTGTGTGCCCTGGGTGGACCTGCTGTTGCAGCATCCTGGCAGTTAGTTCTGGTTGTTTCAGCTAACCTGCTTCGGGGAGCTGAACCTCAGGTGCATTGGAGTGACTTTTGGAGAGATCTGTTAGCCTCCCCCATGAGGAAATAATTTTCACAGTAGCGGTTTGATTTGGTTTGGTAAATTAATTAAATGGAAACTAGGGAAGAAGCTTGTTTGTGAGCACACCTACTTGCTTTGGGTTCCCCGTTGTGTTGAGCTCCTGTTAAGGAGCAAAGGGTGAGGAAAGTGATTTTGCAAATGTGACCGTGTAAACTCTTGCATGGTCACTACATGTTATTAATTCCTGATATCAAAACTGTTGTTTTTTGGTGAGGGAAATTTGCAAAGAAATACTTGTGAGATACACACAGAGTTGATTCCACATGCCAGAGATTTAGACAATTTAAAATGTACCATCAATTGACAAATATTTCTTCTTGCTACTTTGAAACAAAAGAGGTTATTACTTCTTTTTACCTATTTTTATCCTCAAACTGGTGTAAATCTGTAGCAGCTTTGTGAAAACAAGAGGTTTATTCCAGATCTAAAATGAAGCAACTAAGCGAGTTGAGCTCTGTTGTATTAACAAGGTTTGAGCTTTCTGGCACTTTTTTCCAAAGATCTCTTGACATTAACCTGTTCCTGGATGTTTCATACCTTAGTTGCTAGACTAGTGCTGGCTAGGTCCCTTGCAGAAGTCTCTCCTGTTTTCATGATCTCCCAAGACTTTGGTGAGTAAAGGCTGCACGCAGAGGCCATGTGCCTAAGAAGCTCAGTACCAGAACCTTATGTTCTGTCTAACCAATTTACGTACTACCATGGTATGTTTAATTTGCTTTTTCATCAAATCAATAATGGGTCTAATTGAAAAAATTGGCAGAACTACACACAACCTAACTACCAATGGCAGTGTTTTCAGGAATTCAGAGATGTTGCACAGCTATGCAAGTGACACCTGTGTTAGTGATGCACCTCTGTTAACAAATGTGTACAGAAACGAACGGTACTCAGGTGCAGCATCTGTACCAATTGATCACTACGCCATCAGAATTAATCACCTGGTATTCAGCTCAGAGAATATAATTTACATCTTAATAGATGACACTTATTCCAGCACATACATGCACTACTAAAAATGGTACTGTTCACTCCTGTTTGTAAGGGTGTATCTATTTTCATAGGCCAAGCCTAGCAATTATTCTTTTTAGCAGAATCCCCAACACCTGGGATGGCTGCTTGTGTTAAATTACATCCTTTCTAAAATTAATTCATACAGGACTGGGTAGTAAAATAGATTTTGTTCCTGGACTTACACGTCTCAAATCCTGCCCTCACTTTCAAAAGAAAAAGGGATTTTTGAGGCTCTTTAGTGCTCCATAGAAAATAGCCCATGTGAAAATAAATCAATAAACAAGTAAGGTTTGGCACTGTACAAGATTGGGAGGCCTTCACCAAGATGGTCCAGCAATATTGCAGGTGCATTGGCTAGCAGGGTGGAGAAGCTTGTGTGAGAACTACACCAAACTGTGGCACGTGCTCTCAGTTTCTCACTAACACAAGTGCTCAGTTAGTGCTGCTGCTGCGAATGGAGCCGTGCTGTATGCAGAGTCTGGTTGATGTCTGTGGGGCTGGCAGAAAGATTCAGGCCAGGTGCACCAACTACAAGATGAGAATTATAAAATATTAATTTTAAAAGAAAGAAATGCGGATTTCAACTTTATGTTCTGTATAATTGCGGTGCTAGCTGGATTTTAAAATATGGCCTTATCATTAGCATAGAGTAATCACCTTTGCTGCTTAAAAACAAAATAAAAACAATAGAAAAGGTATTGTACATGGAAATTTAATGCTTTTCGGAGAAATTTTGTAAGGATTTTTTATTATGTGGCTAATTATGTATTTACATGTAATGGCACTAGCAGAGCCACTACAGTCCATTGGGTAAATAATATGCATTTTAAAAACCATTTATAAATATGTATTTATTTGATGGACCAGAACAGTTTTTTGAAGTCTTTCTCATCCACCGAGTAAATAATATATGGATTGCTTTTAAGAATAAATATGTATTTCTCCAGTAGACATTCCAGGCAATTGGGTAAGTAGTATGCATTTTTCACCTGTTAAAAAAGCATACAAATGTATAGAAATCTGGCCTCACTATGTATCTTCCTTAGAGATCAAAATGACTCGAAAGGTGTCAGGCATAACTGTGAAATTTCTGGTTTGAATTGTCAGTCTGTGTCACAACCTAGAGTTAATTAAATGAATTTTATGCATTTTCATACATACAGTATAATATAACTGTTTACAGTTACAATTTCAGCACTACATGGTTAAGATCCTCGTTTTACTTTGTGTTAATCTTAATACAATGCAAACCACTTTCATTCTGTGGGCGTAGTCCTGCATCTGTAGAAATACATGGGAAAAAAACCTGGTCATCATAGCAGAAGCCATCTCAAATTCTGTTGCACTGCATGATCTAAATTTCTTCTTTATCACAGAATCATAAAATGTCTTGGGTTGGAAGGGATCTTGAAGATCATCCAGTTCCAACCCCCCTGCCATAGGCAGGGACACCTCCCACCAGCCCAGGTTGCTCAAAGCCTCATCCAGCCTGGCCTTGAACACCTCCAGGGATGGGGCATCCACAGCTTCTCTGGGCAACCTGGTCCAATACCTCATCACCCTCACAGGAGAAAATTTCTTCCCAATATTTCATCTAAATCTCCCCTCTTTCAATTTAAATCCATTACCCGTCATCTTGTCACTACATGCCCTTGTAAAAAGCCCCTCTCCAGCTTTCTTGTAGGCCCCCTTTAAGTACTACAAGGCTGCTTTAAGGTCCCCCCAGAGCCTTCTCTTCTCTAGTTTAAAGAACAACCCCAACTTTCTCAGCCTGTCCTCATAGGGGAAGTCCTCCAACCCTCTGATCGTCTTTGGGACCCTCCTCTGGACATGCTCAAACAGGTCCATGTACTTATGTTGGGGGCCCTAGAGCTGGACTCAGTACTCCAGGTGGGGTCTCACGAGAGCGGAGTCGAGGGGCAGAATCACATCCCTTGGCCTGTTCTGGTCTTTTTCTGGCGACGGGCTAGCAGACAAAGTATGAGGAAAAAATGAAACTGTTTCGTTATGTGGGCTTGATTCAGAGCCTATTGTTGTGAGGAGGGCACTTTCCACTCGCCTCAGAGGGCTTTGGGTCAAGCCCGATATAAAGATCTGCCATGACCTGTGGAGACAACCCAACACTACAAATGGAAGGCTGTCCTGTCTTGGCTCTGATACTGACTTACCATATGACCTTGGGCAAATCGTTTAACTTCCTTATGTTGAAACTGTGATGTATACCTCCAATTTTGAGAGTCTTTTGAGAGCTATAGATTTAAAACATTAAATATGATTCACAGCAGGCTAGGATTGAAAGATGTGAGCACAATCCATCACTGGTTGATTTCTTTTATGTACTATGGGCTAGGGCTTGTCCATCCTTTTCTAAACATTTTAGCCAGTTTATCCCTTCATCCATTTCATATACTTTTCAAGAATGTTGAATATACTTTGTAGACCTTTTTGCATTGAAATATTGGTTGTTATTTTCAAGCATTAAATGAATAAAATAGCACAGCAGCTCTGTGATTTAATGTATATATATATCCGTAGCATTTACAGAAGGCCTGCAAGACAGAGGGGGATTAAGTGACTCCAACAGAATCACAGAGGAAGCCAGTGCTAGATTTGGGAGGCCAAATTGTCTTTCTTGTGTTCTTCCTGTATGCATGTACCTCACACTTCATCTATGCCTCTGACATCATCTATGATACACTCCTGAAAACTGCTGATGTTAGCAAGTGAGTTAGCTGTTTGACAAGGGTGTACTTGGTAAGTGCCAACTATAAATGACACATGCCCTGTGCAGTTAGTAGGATAGTTAAGTGGGATTCGTTGTCAATCTAATAGTTACTTTGATACTGAAAGGATGAAAATATAAATACATAGTGAGAATGTTTCAGCTGGAGCTGTATTACAAAGCCAATCACAGCAGTAGGGAATTATTACAGATGAGCTTTTGGAGCCATCTTTCATGGCTATTCTTGCCCAAGCGTCACTGAGTCAGTGCAGATTTGGCCTTGATACCAAACATTGCCTGAGAGCCCAGCAAACATGACGTTTTGTCAGAACACACGAGGAAATTCTCACCTCCTTCCTTCTTACATCAGTGATGAGAACAGACAAAGTACTTAAGGAAAGCCATAGTGAGTGGCTGGTCACCGTAACGAAGGATCAGCAAGAAACAGACTTTTGAAAGCAAATTGTAGGACAGAAAGAAAGCCAAAGAAACAAAAAATTATCAAGCAGTATTAGCACATGTAAAATTATGTTTCAGTCATCTCTCATGGCACATTAGAGCACAACTATGCTTTCTGTGTAATTTCTAAAACTACTGACAAATGTGTCCAAACACCAGATGGTAGAGCCCAGCACTTTGTGGTTGCAAGAATGCAGAACATAGGCTTAGGAATGCAAGAGAAAGCCCAGTTGTCGTGTCATAATCAAAGTAAAGCTTTCCAGAGCACCAAGAGCTGCACAGTAGGGGGGGGGAAAGAAGTGTAGATAAATTAGTGTGCACCAGTTAAGGACAGGGCATCAGTGGTGAAGCTTTAAATTGACCTACTGGTGCCCAAAAGGAATAAGAGGGTCTAACAGGAGAAGAATGCAAGGAAAGGAAAGGCTAAAAGCAATGGTGAGAGAAACGTAAATATGTGAAGTAGCTCTGAGCATACTTAACACTTATTTTGTAAAACATGTGAGTAACTGAGATGTGAATGCCTGCCTGGTCATTATCAGCCACCAGTTTGCTAAGACATAGCAGTGGGAGTAGTTCATCATATTGAACATGAAGGAAGAGAAAGAAGGTGGTGATACTAAATATCAGCTAGGGAAGGGTATCTGTGCATTAAAAGATGGGAGACGTGCAATAAAGTGTGAAGGAGCTGAGGGATAAGATGGCACAGCCATAAAAGAGTTTCTTTCCGAGTCACTCTGTGGCCACTGTTAAATTCTCTGTGTAATTAAAAGAGATAGGCGCATTCATACATTTTGTTGCAAATTGATATGATCTTTTTTTGTCAGTGATCTGAATAAGATTGGACTATAGTTTTTAATTTAGCAGATTAAGAAGCACAATTAAAATATCATGAAAAAGATCATAATCTAAACCTCTAGGTTTTTTTTGCTTATCCCTGCAAAGTTGATAACAAGAGCCGGTGTATGTAACAATTACCTCCACTACTGTACATTTACTCCAGTTTGTGGGCTGAAGTGTTAATAAATACCTTGCAGTATTCCAGAGGGAGAAGCTTTCCATCTAATTAATAAAACTGGGAAGAATACCCAGGACACTGAACCATATCTTTCTTATTAGTGTTGGCTTCTACAAAGGAGAATCCCTGAATCTCAGCACATTAGTAAATGTCATACTCCTGGGTTGCACAGAGACCTCTTGAAAAAATGCTGATTTGCTGTAGAAGAAAATCACCATAGACTTTGGAAACAATTCAGCTGGGGAATACCAACTGTAGCAAATCAGTGTAAAGCATGGCATGCATTATAGCAGCTACAGATCTGTGCCACATTTGGTGAGTCTTCAAAGAGAAAACATGCAATTATCCCCTCATTCCCCTTCCATTTTTGGCCTCTACTTACGTTAATATGTTTCTCTATGCCCAAGTATGGGCTTATTGCAGTTAGGTTTTTTAGAGATTAGCAAAAACTCTTCTTTATATGTTCCGTAAAACAAGCTTCTTTAAAAACTCTTTATACTGATATGTAAGCTGCATGTAACTGTTTAGTAAATGAAAAAAAAAAAGATTGCTTGAAGAAGAAAAATGTTTTAAGCTCAATACTGAAATGAAAGTCAAAATCTGTAATGCTGATTCCCTTTGCCTTTACAGTAGTCCATATTTGGCAAAAATAAACTTTGTCTCACTATGCCTCAGCCAGTTCTGTTTCAAGGCAGTTTGCAGTAAACAACATCCTAACTTTCTGACCAGCACATAATTCTTTGCAGTACTTTATTAAAATCATAGTGGTAATCTTACATTATGTAATACTGATATGCATTTTCTGACAGACTGGACATTTACTAAATGAGAAAAAATTCATGCAGTTCTTTTGTAGAAAAAAAAAATGTAGAGTGGTGTGTATATATATTTTTTTTTTCTCACATTATTATAATTATTTTTATTAGACTGGCATAGCAAACTGGTATTACTGCCTTTGATAGAAATAGAAATAACATCTTTGCATTTACTTCTTATTTGAAGTTTTTGCTCTGAAAAATACTCCTGGGTATATTTGTATCTGCTTTTCATCCTACTGATATGAGTGATTGGGAGGATAAGAAGAGGTAAAGCTACAGACATTATCCATGAGGTTGATGCTAATTTACCTAAGTATGGATGGGAAGTGGAGGAGGTAAAAGATCTGCCAGTTTTTTTTGTCTACATCAAGTCTTCTCTATTTTCATTGTCCATACTTAAACTGAGGTCTTCACTGAATTCTGGTAATTTATTAGAGCATAAGAAGGCAATTTAAAATGCTGTCCAGGAATCAGAGTCTAGCGGTGTCATTTAGTCTAGTATTTTAGATGTTCTAATGTACTGTATATGCTTAAATATCTCGATTTGGGTTTGATTTTTTCTTTTCCCCATTAAGAATGTTTATAATGCTTCCACACACACTGCAAGGAACAGAAAAATTCACACCATGTGCAGTGAATACCTGCCATACGTGCAGCTTCAATAAAGTACGTTAACAGCAGATACGGGTCCTTAAAAGCCCATATATCAAGCATCCTCGGCATGATGCTGGAACAACCCGCATCACACATTCCCTTGCTTGTCTTCAGTTACAGCTTTGTTGGCCAGTGACCCTTTGTGACTCCGTTCCCTGTTTCAGGAAATACTTCTCTGATCTGACCTGGGTGATTACATTATTATTTTGCCCTTCCGCAAGACAGTTTTTTGTATTTAAAAAAAAATACCTCTTTAATAAGCAAAGAATACAAGTTAATGAGCAGGTGATCCTTATTAATTTCAGTAGCTTTTAGAATCCCCCAAGTTTGCTTAGTACAAATGCACGCATACACAGGCCTATGCAAACACATGCTTATAGATACAACTGGCTGCTTTTATGTATATGATAACACCGTGGCTTTTCCGTATCCACTGTTATTGTCTTTCTACAGTAGCAGCTCCAGACTGAGAGCTCAGCTGCTGTGATGTTGAATTTCTTTGCTCGGGGCACATCTCTCTAAGCTCTTCTGTTCTGAACTCTAATTGTACGAGTAGGCTCCAAACACCTCAAAGAAAGGCACCCAAATTCTGAGGCTTCAGTTTTTAGGAAACTAGGAATGGAATGCTAGGTCATCAACATGTACTCTCCTGTCTTCAGCAATGATCAGCACTGGGGGAAGGGACATAGATCCCATAGCAGGCAGAAGCCTCAGGAAGAAAGACATCCTTGTCCTTTGGATTTGGAATTTTATATCTGGAGGTATTCTGGCTGTCCATGTAAGCATCGGCCCTGTCTCCAAGTTCTTGGCTTCAGCAACATTCTTTGGCAAGTAGTTCCCCACTCTAGCTACTCTGTGAATGGAGAGTTCACCTCCTTCCTTCCATTTTGAATTTCCTGCGTTTCACTGTAATAGTGCTCGGTCTGTCTTAAGAGACAAGGAGAATAAAGTGTTTAGACCTATTTTTCATACCATTAAATTATATAAACTTTTACTGCATTCTCTCATACATCACTATTTTGAGGAAAACAATTCCTGCTTTCTGAGTCTCTTTTCCTAAGAGTTTTCCCAGGTATGTTGTTCATCTGTCTCTAAATCTGTCCTGCTTTCTTTGGCAAGGGCTGAGCCATTCTGTCATTAATATTGGAGATCAGAGAGTACTGTTGATACTCTCCTTTTAACTTCTCTTGTCTTCTGAGATGTTTTTAGCCTCAGCCATGAGCATGACATCAGCTTCGCAGCTAATCTTGGGCTCCTGGAAGAGGTACTATTAGATGCAGTTTTCAAGCTAATGTTTTCACACTTCTCCCTGGACTCTGTCAGAGTTGGTCAGGATGCTGCATCTCTCCATCTCTTTTTCTCACCTAGAGATCATTTAGTCAGCCTTGTCTCACTCTGGAGGGACTAACAATACATACTTGGAAGTCCCTCTGTCTTAAATTAAAGAGGGCATTGATGGAGGTCACCTCCACAAAGTACATTCTGGGGATGCACATGCCAAGATCGTATATAATCCCCGTGTTCCTTTAACTTGCACTGAATTTTGAGAAGTATTCTCACTTTCAAACTGAAAATAAAATAAAATAATGTAAGACAATGTTGCATCAAATTGCATCTCCAGTGCTGCCTCCATTGAAAGCCTATCATCTAACTTCATCTCTGTGCATCTGCTCAGGATAATGCCTTTAGAAATCATGGATGTTTTGCTCTTTTCAGTCTTGGAAGCAAGTGACCTGGATTCACTTTTAAGAATGTGATTTGCAAACTTGTTGACTGGGATTCTTCATTTTGAAGATGAGTTGATTTGTCCATATAAATCCCCTTTGTTAAATTTAATAGATGGATAAAGTGACCTCTTGCCTTCCATAGAAAAAAGCATAATCCTTAAATATGAAATTTTTTTTTGAGAAGTATGAGATGGTTTTACATCTTTAAGAAACCAAACAAATTCCAAACTGAATGACACAGAGAGAGCCTTTCTGCAAGCTGCCAGCTTTCCCGAGTGCCTCATCCTCTCCACTCTGTCATCCTGAGGCAATGTGGCTGCATTTGTGTGTAGATTTATAGTTTATCTTTATCTATGGCTTCATCTGTAGGTAGCTATTATAGCCGCCTTGCCTGGATATTGTTTGGGCCTGATAGATCTGTCTGTAGTTCATCAAAGGGGAGCTGAGTGGCTAAAAGCCATTGGGTCCAGCTGAGGATGAAATACGAGCCATCAGCCTTGGTAATGGCTGTAAAATTTCATAATTACACGGCCTTTATTACATTGCATAATGATCCTGAAGCAGTATGGAACAATTAATTAAGATTTTCAACCGTGGCTCTTTCAGAAATTAAAAGGTGCTAGTGGCTGAGAAATGGGGAAGTGTCTTGTCCTAAAAGCATTAGGGATGCTTAAGAAGTACTTCCTGGGTACTTTAAAAAAAAAAAAAAAAAGGAAGAAAGAAAAAGAAGTGAAGAAAAAAGACAAGAAAAAGATCAACTAGTTAAGCAGCTAATGTCAGAGTAACGTTTTTGTACTTCACTGATAATTCTTAATGTCAAAGATGGTTCTAAAACTCCTGCAATAGTTACTGCCATAAAGCTGTTCCTTCTCTGTTCTGTAAAAATTTTCATGCCTTTTTTCCCCTGTGTTCTATTCTAATCATTTGTCACATTTATAGAAGTTGAGCTCTGCACACTATTAAATAAATGTGTGCCATGTCTTAGGAGGGTCACTTAGCTGCATATTGGGGTGTACTGACCAAGGATTTTCTCTTACATACTTTCTCATGTCTAGGCCATCAAAATTCTTTGAAGATCTCTGCAGTTTGACAGGCATCCCCGAGGAAGGCTTTTTTTTTTTCCTTTACTGTTTTGATATTTTCCTTCCTTCCTTTTCTTCTTCATAAATGCAGCATATCAGAAGTAATATAGTATTTTCCATAAGACTGACCTCAGACCTGATCAGGAGTAATTAGATTCCTAAGGTGCTGCAAAGGTATCTCCTGGGTTTCTGGTGTACATTCTGAAAGTGTTTATGTATGTGCCAGGAGTACACAGGGAGAAACGGGAGGCCTCAACCCGTTCACATTACCTGTAGCGATCAGTCTCTGGGTGTAATTGTAAAGGCCAGCAAATTGTCATCCAGATGGAGTGTGGAGTACTCACTGTACCAATGGTAGTAAAACTGATGAAAAGACAGCAAAAATAACCCTGGCACTGTCCGTGCACTGTCAAAAGTTTCATGTCTTACGGGAAGGAATCTCCGTTTTGCTACCTGCCTTCTCCCTCCCCCCCCCCCCCCCAAACAATGTGGATTCATACAAACTCTCAATATAATTCTTAGGATGAGCATTGAGTATTATTTTTTTTAATTGACCAGTCATCATGTAAGGTCCTGTCGTTCTGAATGTTTTATGAGAAATTAGGGTTCCCCCCCAGGCACCTCTAATATTAAACTTTCTGCAGAAAATTTAGAAAGGATTATGTGTTTCAAGGAGGAGCCGGCTGCTTGAAGTAAATTCTCTTGTTGAGTCATTTATTCCCTTAATAGGAATTTTCTGATCTGCTGTCATTCTTGTTCACACACTGGGTGTCACTGCCTCTAAAACACTTGTCATTCTTTAATGGAAACAAAATAGTCATTGCAGTCAGAGCCGCAATGTCATTCCACTACCCCTTGCTGCGTCGGCAATAGTGAAAATGACAGAGCGGCTCTCAGTAGGGGTAATTAAAATGTAAATATTGATATTTTATTATTTGAAATTACTTTCCAGTGCGGCATTTAATATCTCTCCATCTGTGCGGCTCTGTTTAGCGGTCACTTTAGTGCAGCTCTGGGATGCCAAGCGGCGGCTTGATCCCCGTTATGTCAAAATGCTTGTTGCTGCTTAATTTTGATATCTAATTAAGTGGAAAAGTACAGTCCACACTGTAATCCATGGCATCTTAACCAGCTGCTTGGGTATATTTAGAATTAATCTCCACTATGGAATCATCCTAATGTATGCAATTAAGAGTCTGCCGATGGCTAATTAGGTGTATTAGAATCAGGCAGCTTCCTTTTTTCTCTTTTTTTTTTTTTTCTGTATGTGGGCTGTTGTAGACTTAAGACACAGCCTCCAGAGATGATCTTAATGGCACATGTACTCTCAACTAGGTAGATTAGAAGTTTCACATTCATGTAGGAGAATATGTGTGACTCTTCCTCCAAGCCAGGAAGACTATAAACATCATTTAAATTTTTTGGCGTCTGCAGCACATTAAGAAAATCAACTAACCAGTAGAAAAGTTTTAAAAACTGGAAAGAAGAAGGAGGAAGATGTGTAAGACAGTGTTCCGAGCTGGCATTTTCATATCAGAAGGTGAAAGGGTATATTTACCCCAAATTTTGCAAGCTGAAGTTTTTACTTTGGCTATGGAAAGAGATTTTAACTACCTCAGCACATACAGGGTTAACTCAGAGATGTTGATTGGATCATAAGCATGGTTGTCTCCGTATGCTAATACATTCCGGTACTGGATTCATATTATTAACATGATTGGGGAATTCCAGGAAACCTGACTTTGCCGGATGGCAAGATGGAGGGAGCAGGGATTGCCGCAGCTCTCGGTGAGGAAATGACTGGTGGCTTCCCCAGGGGAGCACAAGGCAAACAGCAGTGACCCAGCACTCGGAGGAAGAGCACTCTCAAAGCAGACACACAGGGGTTATTAATAACAGGCAGCGTCTATTAAATGCCCAAGAAATCTCTCCTTTCTGTGGAAAAAAAACCCAACAAACACAACTGGTATGAAATAATCCAATAAACTTGGTTTTGAAGCCTAATGTGCACCCGGCTGAAGAAGCTTGAACTGTAAATTTCTTGATATTCCCAGTCTGTGTGCAATTGTTGGGAGGCTGATGCATACGAAGAGTGAAGTGAGCAGTACCTGAACTCAGGCTTATGGTTGTTATTAGTTTAGTTAGGTTCCTCTCTCAAGTTTGTGTTCTTTTTTTAAAAATTTTGTTTAGTTCAGTAAAAATTTTAAAAACGGGAAATGGGTGGATTCTTTTTATTTAATTATGTGGAACTGTAGTTTCATTTCTGCTAGCTGAATTCTTTGAAGGGTCTAGGTAAGGCATACCACACGCAGGATATGCACGTATAGTGCTGACTGTTCCAAGCTGAGCAGTGTTACCCTTTTCTGGATTGGACGTTGGGGGTGATTCAGCCCTACTCATAATACTTGTTGTTTTTTGTTTATAGTCACTTTACTAATGACAGAATGTGTTTTTTAGTTTTTCACCCACAAATCTGGCTTTAGCGTGCTAAATACTCAAATCCAGACGTCCGCAACAGATTGAAGGAAAATTTGTGTGAAGTCAATATTTATGTTGAAAATATGATTGGTCTTTTTTTATATAGGCTCAGTGAAAGAAAACAATCAGGGTTATAAATATAGTCCTGCTCCATTTTCTCCCATGCAAATGTCTGGGTACACAGGTGATGCCTCAAAATATGCCAAACATTTTAAAAAGCAGATTTAATATAAAAATGCTGCAGGCCAGCCACAGACTTTTCAAGTCTGGGGGCAAAGGTGGTTTTAGGAGTAAACAAGGAGTGCCAACTGTGTAACATACGGGGGAAAAGAAAAAAAAAAAAAAGCAGTTTACTACTTATCAGGTCTTTCTCTGTTCTCAGAGTACCTAGTGAAATCAAAATATAGGTGTTTGGCCTGGCTTGTTTTTAATATAAAGTTAATATGAGTTTGGAGTAAAGTTATTTAAAATTGTGGAAGTTCTAATGGTAAAACCAGCCCAAAAGGAAAATCAAGTATTAATCTGTTTAAATCTATTGTATTTTCTTTTTTTCTCAGTAAATATAATAAGGTGTGAAATGAAAATTAATGGGACGAGTACAGTATTTCAAACCATATGTTTCCACAAATGACATTATAAAGTACTCCATACATAGAGGTCTTACCAAATCTCTCCTGAAGCAAGCGTGACTCACTGTTTTTTTTAATCTGTAATGTTTTACTGCAGAGTATTAGCAACCGAAGGTGGTAATGTGAAGTCAGGGAGACATTCTTAAGCAGTCACATTTTCCAGCTTCTTTCCATTACTATTGCTAAAGAAGCAGCTCACAAGAACTAGTGCTATAACTAGAAATAAGAGATGTAAAAGCAGCTGCCTAGAAATATTTGGGTGGTGAGAAAGGGATGTCTCTGATTTAGGTACTGAAATCTGTTTGAACTGTAGTGAGTTATATCTCCCTATGTGCATCTTGCCCTGGGAAGAAATGACAAGCTTAAATTGCTTCTGTTTAGTGTTATAATGTAAGGTTTCACAGGGCAAAAGGCAAACCAGAAATATTTCTAACTGGTATTTAAATTACATTAACACCTTTTTGTATAGCTTGAGTGAAAGGTCACGCTAGACAAGCAGCATCTTCGCTGTTTGTAAATGTCTAATTTGCTGCTTTTAAATTGCTGTGAACTTCACTTACTTAGTCCTGCTGAATGAATCCAGTGTTGCAAATACTTCTGACAAGCGAATATTTGCTTAGTGAGAATCCATTGTTCGTAATGGATTGAGAGGGACATGCAGTGTGAATGCATTTTTATTACCATGCCATCTCTCTGCTGTTGTTTCAGTGAGATTAAAGTAGCCTTGTGATAAAAGCCCCGGGTTTCTTAGTGCTCTGTGTGGCATTTCCTGTCTCACTGGTAGGTGTCAGTGAAAAAGTGCTTATCCTAGGCATTTTTTCATGTTATAAAATATAAAAAAATTAAATGTATATTTTATAAGAGCTTGGATGACAAGACTTAGGAATACAAACGCAAATAAAAACAAGACAGGGCACAGGCTGCGCTGAAGACATCCCAGCGCTCTTGAATGCACTTTGCTTTTTGTAGTCGACTTAGAGTAATTCTTGGGCACTTCTGTGTATGCGGTCGGATCTTCCTTCTCCCACGGCCACACAGCTAACAGATGGCAATTATAACTCGTAGCACAGAGAGCACCGCTCACAGCAGAGCCCCGGTGCTGCTTTTGCAGTGCTCTGCTATAGGGGCAGAAGGAGATGCTATATAGCAAAGCATCGCTCGGAAAAGTCGGTGGTTTTACTGTCTGAAAGTTGTCAGATTAAACTAATTTCTAAATATAGCTTCAGTTATAGCACATCAGTTCTAAATAGCTTGGGAGCTGAATCCAGTAAATAGCATAAGTGGAGCCTTTGGCTGTATATCCGGTTAGTTTTAGTTTGCACTTTGGGACTTGATTTGTGATTTTCAAATTTGGGCAAATACCTGTGCTTTTTGTTTCATGAGCTGACATCTTTCACATGAAAATCCTCAGTTGTACTTAAATTTCAGCTTGTTATGGCATCAATTGCTGTTATTAGCCCTTTGACCAGGTGCTCCACAAAAAAAAAGAAAAAAGAAAAAAACTGAAATAATGGGTTCATCCTGGTGTAATGAGTTGTATCTGTTTCTGTTCCGGCTTTCACCAAATTTCATCTATAATCTGTGAAATATGTTCGGTGATTAGTGAGAGCACTCTCCTTCTGTTTAATGATTTCTGTAACAGCTGAAATGTTTGTGGGTCTTGATATATATTTTTTGACTACAGAGCATTTTAAAATGCAATTAAATCCATTTTTTCTTGGATTAATATAAGAAAAAGGATTTCTTAATTCAGCTCTAGATGTACCCTAAAAAATGAATCATGTCATTCTCTTCCTTGGATTTCTGAGAGAATAATATTAAGTGGCAGTCAGGCTATGAAGGTTTCCTTCAGCAAATACTGTGATCATGTCTAAAAAACATTATGTGCCCCTAGCAAAAATTTCACTGCTGAAATTTGCCTGGCTTTTGTTTACATCCCTGGAAGCCAGCTGAAATTGTACGATGGACCCAGGCAAGCACTGAGCGTGTGCCAGGAAGGAAGAGGAGGGCAGAGTGACAGCTGTCCGTCCGAGAGCGCGCTGGGCCTGAGTATGATGGAGTGGAGTTTCTTTACGCTCACTTCTGTGCAGCTGGGATAAGCTGCACGCTTTGGCCCACAGTTTGTCATTTGACCATGAGCCACAGACTCTCTAAATTAAGAAATCTGGGCTGAAAGAAGAGGGTTTTTTAAAAGTGTTTATAATATCGGTTTGTTCTTTTGTCAGTGGTGACTATAGATCATTTTTGAAATAAGGAAATTGTGCTGGAAACATTGGTACCCATGAAACATTTAGAAGGAAGTTAATCTATCAAAATTAAGTGTAAATAATTTAAAAATCCAACTCTGATTTTCAACGGTGTAAATATATTTAATCTGCAACACACTAGTGAACATGTCATTTTCAAGCACAGCTTTGATTATAGAAAATGTAAATGAAGATATTTGAAGTACAAACCAGGGAAAGCAAGAGAAATATTTTACTCATAAAACTAACAATCACAAAAACAACTGGTAAAATAGATGGGAGGTGATTATCATAAAAACCAAGCAACTCCCAGATTTGCCAGCAATTTCATACCTGCGTTGATCAAATATTCAGATTTTAAACACATAACAAAGTGGAAGGGAAGTTCATTCCCTGCAAAATAAACTAGCATTCAAGTCTGAGTAGCCTGATTTAGGCATTGCATCAAATGTTTAAGGCTGAGAATAATTGTAGTGTCGAGTCACTGTCTTTTTTTTTTTTGTCCAGTAGTTCTGAAAGGGCTGTGTGCAAGGCACGGATCTTACTTTGGCACTTGACCATCTGCAGCTGCTTCACTCAAGCCCCTAGTGAGTTAGTGTCCATGAAGTCCATCTTAATGAAGTAGAGGAAGGGGTCTTCAGGAATATAAAAGATTTACCCTGCTTATCATGGAGCTGCGTGCAATGTGAAATAGAGAGCAAGTGGTGCGTGTGCTGGTATTTGAAAAAACTGTGGTTTAAACAGCTCCGTTTAAGAGACTGTGAAGTGTGTTTGGAGCCAGCTTGGAGTGCTGAGCACTGCAGAGCATGGTCAGCTCGCTTGCTGGTTGTTCCTATCATAAAAATGCCAAGGCCTTTTTACCTATTTATTTCTGCTTCCTTTGAGCTTTGGGTTTACTGGTATGTGAAAGGAAAAAAAAAAAACCCCACCAAAAAAACCAAGCATATGTTCAGTTGCTCAATCAACCTTTTCTCAATCCACACTCAGTGATCTCAGTGAGTCATTACAGCATAATTACAATTTGAGTGTGTTACGCTGTTTGTAGAAAAGTATCTATTTTTAGCTGAAGAAACACCACAGTCCCTGAAAGGGGGAGAAAGAAAGAAAGAAAAAAAGGAAGAAAATCCGTAACCAGGAAATCAATGCTATTGTTACCTGATATTACGAGACACCCTGTAGATTTACAATGCTTGCATTCAGCCACATAAAAACTGCGCNTTATAGAAAATGTAAATGAAGATATTTGAAGTACAAACCAGGGAAAGCAAGAGAAATATTTTACTCATAAAACTAACAATCACAAAAACAACTGGTAAAATAGATGGGAGGTGATTATCATAAAAACCAAGCAACTCCCAGATTTGCCAGCAATTTCATACCTGCGTTGATCAAATATTCAGATTTTAAACACATAACAAAGTGGAAGGGAAGTTCATTCCCTGCAAAATAAACTAGCATTCAAGTCTGAGTAGCCTGATTTAGGCATTGCATCAAATGTTTAAGGCTGAGAATAATTGTAGTGTCGAGTCACTGTCTTTTTTTTTTTTGTCCAGTAGTTCTGAAAGGGCTGTGTGCAAGGCACGGATCTTACTTTGGCACTTGACCATCTGCAGCTGCTTCACTCAAGCCCCTAGTGAGTTAGTGTCCATGAAGTCCATCTTAATGAAGTAGAGGAAGGGGTCTTCAGGAATATAAAAGATTTACCCTGCTTATCATGGAGCTGCGTGCAATGTGAAATAGAGAGCAAGTGGTGCGTGTGCTGGTATTTGAAAAAACTGTGGTTTAAACAGCTCCGTTTAAGAGACTGTGAAGTGTGTTTGGAGCCAGCTTGGAGTGCTGAGCACTGCAGAGCATGGTCAGCTCGCTTGCTGGTTGTTCCTATCATAAAAATGCCAAGGCCTTTTTACCTATTTATTTCTGCTTCCTTTGAGCTTTGGGTTTACTGGTATGTGAAAGGAAAAAAAAAAAACCCACCAAAAAAACCAAGCATATGTTCAGTTGCTCAATCAACCTTTTCTCAATCCACACTCAGTGATCTCAGTGAGTCATTACAGCATAATTACAATTTGAGTGTGTTACGCTGTTTGTAGAAAAGTATCTATTTTTAGCTGAAGAAACACCACAGTCCCTGAAAGGGGGAGAAAGAAAGAAAGAAAAAAAGGAAGAAAATCCGTAACCAGGAAATCAATGCTATTGTTACCTGATATTACGAGACACCCTGTAGATTTACAATGCTTGCATTCAGCCACATAAAAACTGCGCTGAAAAGAATGCCTACCAGGGGTTAAATTCATATGCCTGAGCTGCAGCCTATTTCTGTCAACACTCAGCTCAGGAAATAAACATTTATGCTTTCTGAAATTAAAGTGTATTTTTGAAGACTAGCCGTCAGATATTTTTTGCCCTTCACACTTTCAAATGCTTAGCCTTTTTTGTAAGTTGACTGCAAAGTGCATCAGTTTGCTAGGCAAAAAGAAAAAAAAAAAATCTTGACAAGCGCCCATGGCATCATTGTCAAGTGGACGAGTGTCTAGTCTAGTAGAAGATGGCAGGAGGGTTGGCACAAAACATGCTTCCTTCAAGCTTCTTACCTCAGGGGTACCTGACTCTTGAGAAGCCTTTCAATCCTTCCAAATGACGTTATTGCAAACTGTCATCTGGTTTATTTGGAGTGCGCTGTATCGCAGATAAACATGCTATTTAACTGCAGGTCAAGGTACAGAGTCATTCTGCTAGCAAATGCCTGAGAACATTAAATGGCATTGACTTGGGGAGGGAGATGGAAAGAGATCAAAGTTGTCACCAATATGGTACACGCTAAGGGGGAAAAAGGTACACAACATTGTATTTTAAAAAGCCATTATGCAGTTCTACATTAAAAACAATGACCTGCGAGACTCTTAAAGATTAAAGAGCCCCACAATGCACGACAAAGTTCAAAACCAGCCTGTCATGCAGCATCTCAGGGCGCTTTGGAAAGAGCTTGCAGTTGTGACTGGGAAGGCTACCACTGGTCCAGAAAGCTGGAAGTGTATTTGCATCTAATTTGGAGACTTTAAAAAAAAATAGTTCTATTTTAAAATAGAGCATGTCCACTTGTTACAGAACGTGGCTGATCTAGGGGATTCATGCAACAAATCTCAGAGAATCAGAGCAGAGTTTGGCATGAAATAAGTGTAACCTCCTCCAAACAATTAAATATATGTAAACATATATGCCAGTGTGATCTGTTCTTTTCACTGTGACTTGCTGAACAGCTATGAAAAGGGCATTGGTGTGATACAAGAAACATGCTGGATGCTTTCACATTTTCAGAAAAATCAAACCAAAACAAAAACAGATTAATTACAACTTGATGCAGCTTTACATTCCCACAAGGGATGTCTTTAAAAGTTAAAACATGCTTTCACTGAGCAGGCTTTCAAGGGAAAGTTACTTCGATCAGGAAGAAAATAATCATGTTTGTTTGATTTATTATTGGATAGCAGAACAGTGTGCTTTATATTTGCCAGTTTTTCTAGCGTGTAAAAAATTTCTATTTTTTTATGTGTCATATAAAAACAATTAGTATATTTACAACACCAGAATGCAGATTTTTCAAGAGTGCAGTACCATAAATTATAGGCAACATCTCATTTTTCCCCTTCACAGGGCATATGTAATTTCCTTTGACTATGGCACACAATAAATGCTATTGAAACATAGCATTATTTATTAAAAAAAAAAACTAGCCAACAAATCTGTACTAAAATAGGTAAGTAAATAAAAGAAGGAAGTTGGAAGTTTTCAGGGAAAAAAAGAATAAAGACAAATTGCAAGTTAAACTTTTTTTAATCAAAACTGATTTTATTGCTTCTTGCTTAATTAAACTCCTCAGATGTGTGTGAAACATTGTTATACCTGAAAAACTGTTAATTTGTAAATCACAGGGACAAAAGGGCTCCACTGCAACTTTAAAGTTTCTATGCACGTAAATGTCAATAGAGTGCCTTCTCCATCATCAGCACTAAATTCACATTGATGCCTCTTTTCTTCTCTGTATTGATCCTTCCATGAGAACGTAGATTTGTATCTGTTAATTAATGCGTCCTGAAACAGCGTTTGTATTAATCAGGCAGATAAGAAAAATTGGATGCCTGCACCCTCATGACAACCGTAAAAGTGCTGGCCCTGATAAAATCGTGGATGGACCTCAATAAAAAAGTTCCTCCTTCCACTCAATAAACTAATCATCCTGCTTTTAATTATTCGGCAGAAAGATGTGTGGAGATTGGAGAATGTGTAAATCTATTTACTAACAGCAGTGTCTGGGAGGGAGAATGGGGCTGTCACAGGACGGTGCTGCAGGCTAAGTTCTCTGTCCATCTGCTACTGCAGAAAAACTGGTTCTTGAAAGACGGGAAGGAACAGAAATGTTGAAGATAATTGAAATCATGAATTCCTCCCTATAACCTTTCAAATGATTATTTCTTCTCCATTTCCCTCTTATTTATTTTAATCGTGGATGTGTTATTTTCTACTGTCACCTCTTCAAGTGTTTCCTGTTGTTGTTGGCTCAGTTTTTGTTGCTTTTTTTTTTTTTTTGAAGGCAGAGAGCTACAGTTCTATCACAAGACTTGAAAGACAGTAAGAGCAAATGAAAACAAATAAGGAGGGGGAGAAAAATGAGAGAGAGAGCGCGCAAGAGAGAGCATGCAGCCAGTTTTATATTTCTTTTTTTATGGATGCCTGGTGGTTTGGATGTGGAGTTTTCTTTTTTTATTGTATTAGTTTTGCTGCTTAGTGCTTATAGAGGAAATCTTGTTTGGAGTAGATGCCTTGCAGATTTGCTAGTTGATGATATATTCCTGCTTGACTGTAACTCTGGACTTTCAAAACAGAAAAAAATGCATTTAAGTGTAATTGAATGCCAAAAAGAATGTTCTTACAGCGGGAACTCTGTCAAAGGACATGTAAGCAGCTCCATAAACAACTAAATGAAAGCCTCAGACATGTCTTAAGACCCTTTAAGAAAAGCTTGACTAATCCCCTTTGATGATTTTATTAAGTACTTGTGGTTGATGGTGCCAACTGGCAAACTGCTGCATTTCACCAACAGGCCAGGAAAATCGCTTCCTCTCCCATATTGTTTTGTAGCTCTTAATGTGATTGGGATATTAGCAGTTTGATATAACAAATTAACAGGTTCTGTAAACGAGTCTGAAAAGGTAAGACAGTAAAGATGTTTGCCCTTAGCTATCCTATTAGGAAGGACAGCAGGAAAAAAAAATAAGAGCAAAAGTTAAATTCATTAAGAAGCATTTATTGAATTTTTAGTTGCCCTCAGAAAAAGGATGGTGTGACTGCTATTCAGTTGGCACGTTAATATGCCACCCTGTTATTTCAACCTCAGTAGAGGCGGGAGCCACTAGAGGGGTAATTAGCATCTTTTCTGAGGGGGGTAAGCCTTACTTATTTTCCCCTGAGGTTAAAGTTCAAAGAGAGCGAGAATTTTCCTCTTTGTGCTAAACGCCTTAATTGTATTAAAACATCAAATCTTCCCTTTTAAAAAAGTTTTTTTTTTCCCTCTCCTAAATTATTATTCTTGATCTGTGGTAAAGATGAGCAGAGTCATCAGATCCCTGTTTCACAGCATCAGGTTTTAGAACTAAGCATGAGTATTTCAGAACAAAGACGTCATACAAATGGCAGACTATCACTGCAGTACTCCCCAAATGAATATGACTCTTACTTAAAGAACCTGCAAATTCCAACTTGTGTATAACTTAGTACGTTTATTCAAAAATGTTTGACTTTTATATTGATTTACTTTCCTGTAGTAGGATGAGGAGGAGAGTCACAAAAGCAGACAGGAAAAAAATAGAATACATACACGTTTTATCACCATGCATATAAAAATAAATCAAAAAGAGGAGATCTCTTACAAATCCAAATGTGCTTAATGTTTTTCCTGTATTTTTTTTTCCTATTCAGGATTCTCCACTTTGTCTCTAGCTGACCAGATGAGCCTTCTGCAGAGTGCTTGGATGGAGATTTTGATTCTTGGTGTTGTATACCGGTCACTTTCTTTCGAGGATGAGCTCGTATATGCTGAAGATTATATTATGGATGAAGATCAATCCAAATTGGCAGGCCTTCTTGACCTTAACAATGCCATACTGCAGCTGGTAAAGAAATACAAGAGCATGAAGCTGGAGAAAGAAGAGTTTGTCACCCTCAAAGCTATAGCACTTGCTAATTCAGGTTGGCAGAGTGGCATGACAATTGCTACATTTTTAATATGTCACTTCTTTTTTTTTTTTTTCCTCTATAATACTCTCTGCATGCTTGTTTTAAACCTGGTTTTAGAATAAGAAATTGCTAATTAGACCTCAGCCTAAACGGCAACAAACAAAGCAGTTCAAAATAAGAAGAGCTTTCTGGTTCTAAGTAATAGTGAAATAAGTTCCCAAAGGAGTGGAGAATACTGCACTGTATGATTTGGAAAGTACTTTACAGGCAAAGATCCTTTCACATGAATATAGATGTTGGTCTCCTAAATCCATCCCATAGTCCAGGCAAGTCTAATCATTGCAATTCAAACGAACAGAAAGGGTGCATGAGAATATGCTGTGTATGTTCTCTTTAGAGGCAGATACTGATTCATTTGAGAGGGTGCATTCAGGGTATGGGAGGAGGGAGGAAATTCTTATTTAATCTCACGTGGACCACACCTTTCCATATGGATCCTTTGTGTTTATGAGAATGCTCCTGCAAAAATTATTACCTGGGCAGGAAAGGTTACAAATCTCAGAAAGAATTTTTTGTCTGTATTTGAATTTAAAAGTGCTGAAGCAGTGAATACTGTCAGATAAGTAAAAATCGTTTGTGCTTTGTTGTTTTTCCTTTTCTGTCTCCTTAATGCTTTATTGTGGTCTTAAGTCCCTTTTAGCATTTGCATAAAGTTCACGATAGATCCCTCTTTAATGACATGCCGATCATTAGATACCTGTGTGTCAATAACATGCTCTGATGCTATGTTCCATTGACAGTCACACCGTGCCCCTCCATCTGCTTTTGTTTTGACCCTATCTTTGAACTTTATCTTGGTTGCTGGCCAGTAGTTTTCCCTTTAATTACAAGAAGGAAACTGTCAATAAAATCTGTTAAATGGGATGCAATGAGTGGCTTGAATGGGCGGACGGCTATTTGTTCAAATTCTGCAGCATTCAAGGTATTGACAGTTTGTTTTCTGGGGCCATATGTGACGATCAATCTCAGGCTGGGCTCAGCCGCGCTGAAAAATGAAAAACCAGATTGCTTTTGCTTACTTGTGGATGACGACTTGTGATTTGGCGCGGTCCTAGTGAGATGAGACCTTCTGCCCAAATTGCCCCCCTGAGAGCCAGGACGCGTGACTGTTTTTAGAAATAATTTTTTAATTGATTTTGTAATTAACAGTTCATCTACAATATTGATGCATGAATCCTCAGATTGATAGGAGGGAAATTGTTTTCAACAATGAAGTTGTACTTTCCTATTTGTCTTTGTAATGTGATTTAGCACTCTGCATTTTTAATTGGAAATATAATTCAAAAACATGCAAAGCCCAAATGCTTATTAGTTTCTTTGTAAAATATTCTCCACCCCACTAACTCTGCCCTTAGTTTAGAATATTATCTTATTTCCAGAGTAAACAAAATGCTGAAATGCCTCTCAAAGATCAAAATTATTTTTGACTGGAGATTTATTTATAATTTTTTACTATTGTAAATAGACACTTGAGGGTGCTTTGCAGCTCCAGAATTTCTCAAAATTGGTCATGCTTAATGAACAGAGCAATAAAGTTATCTTGAATTGGGAGTCTAAATTTAGAAGCATTTTGTATTTATTATGATTTTGTAATTCAAAGACTGAATTAGAAATATTTCTGATATTTGATAAAATATTTCTATTTACTTTATAAAAGATAGGGGACTGGAATATAGGGATATGGGGTTAAATACCACTCGCCCCCTTTTTTTTTTCACTAAATAAGACATGCAGTGTTTAATAATAAAAGATACTGCTGACAAAAAAAGTTTAGTCATACATTGTGCATAGAGTGTATCAAAATCATCTGTAGCTTCATTACCTTTGCTGGGAATTACAGCCAGGATAATGTCAGAGATAAATACAATTCAGCATATGAAAATTCAGAGCACATTTAAGTGAAAATGTTTCCTTCCCTCATCTTAAAAGAAATAAAATTGCTGTTTTAAAATGAAACAGTTGCAAGGAGGAGTTAAAAAGCAGCCTAGGCATTGGACTTCCCTTTCAGCAGGATGTTTTCACTGCTGGCATTCGACACATCAGCTTCAGGTTGTACCTGTGGCGGATACCAAAATTCTGTCAGCTGTAGCTGCAGAATTACAGCCCATCAAAGAATATCAGACCCTCAGTGTTTTAATTTACAAATGCTGCTAGAATTGAAGTAAAATTAAAGTTTTCCTCTTATTTTATAGACAAAGCCCAAAATAGCTTATTTTCACACAACTATGAACTTGATTAATGTAAATGTAACTATTGCCAAAAAAGAGATAAAATGCCATTATAAAATCAAGCAGTTAGCAATTCACATTTTAATATATTTTGTTGTTATATCTGCTTTCTTCTAAAACTTCCACTATTTATTTTTCTGGTTTAAAATATATGAGCCTCTTTATAGTTGTGGAGAGAATGGATGAAGCATAATAAGAAATCTTGGGCATTTCAGACATTTTTGCCATATCTGCACTGTTCTAGCAAGATTCCCAGGTTGCCTGTATTGTAAAGAGTAGACAAAGATGGTTTTATGGCTCCATATCTGTGTTAGTGATTTCTGATACAGTGTCATCATACTTTCCCTGCTGGTGTAGAGAAGCAGAAAAAGAAATTGTAGATTTTCTTCATATTGATTATATTTTGTTTAAGCAAATACCATAAGCTTTGTTTTGGCCAACAATTCTCAGTATTGTGAGCATTAAAACAGCTCAGCTGCTAACTTTTCTTCAGGCCTCCAGAGTCTCCTTGTGCAGTACTGGAGGGGAGATAATCCTGTCATTTGGCTTCTAAAAGGTGGGGAGGAGCCGCTGTTCAGGGAGGTTCTCTGACAGCCGTTATCAAATGTTCCCTTTGCAGGGCTGGCAAATGCCACGCTGCTTCTGTAAACTTCCAAGAATGCCAGAACCTTGTACATTGTCAGTGATTTCCAAGAGAGAGCATATAGCATCTGAAAAGTGTAAATACATATATAAGAGCACAAATATTGTCTAGACACTTCAATCCTCTGTATGTTAAAGTCTCTACAGGCATGATTTCAACAGTTACGTTTCACTTGTAGTGCTTAATATGGAATTTATCGGGTTAGTTTTGAACATCTGCATTGATTCGCTAGTTAATTACTACAGCCTTTATGCTTGAACTCCAGAGAAGTCTCTCTCACCGTGGCATTGTCCTTGTCCTGTCAGCATCACGAGTTTCTTCCTTCTTTCTTTACCTTCTCTACACAAAAGCAAGCAGGTACCTTGAAGCTGCAAGATGCAGCTGCCCTGCGTTCCCCCTCACACTGCCCAGGCAAAGCAAGCTGGCACCAACCAGCACTTTGGTTACCCACGCAGAAAATCAACTTTGAATGGTTTCCAAAACATGCATGTACCAATTACTTCCTTGTGTGTAAGGGAAGGTGAAATATTTACAAAATATGTTTGAAGTGTACACAAGTGCGCACACCTGAACACTCCAACACCGAAAAGATGACCTGCTCCTTGTGCCTTTTGTATTAGAAAATGCTTGCATGTATCGATTAGGAAACAGGGAGTTGCAGGTGAGCAGTTTTTTTGAAATTGCCTAATCAGTAAGGACTAAATTGTGCCTTCAGGCCAAATGTTGCAAAAGAGCTTAGGAGTCGCAACTGAGATCAGATTTTTAAGAGAAGCTCAGTTCCCAGCTAAGACCTACCGTAAGGAACTAGTGTGTCAAAATACATTAGCACATTGGAAAATCTGATCTGTGTGTATCTGCCTAATAGGCTGCTGGCATCTTGAAAAATCTGACCCAAATGTGGATGCTAGGCACTTAAAAGTATAACCCTATGCACTGTTGAAAATTTAATCTTAAGCACTAATACTAGCTGTCTAGCCTGTACTAGCAGCAGAAAAGGACTTCTGCTCACCAGCATCGTTTCTGATCTCTCTTATTAACTCTCCTAAAAAAAACCCAGCACCCTTTCGGTACTGCAGGAGAGCCAAGGAATATCTTGTGCATTTAAGCATAATGAAGCACAGATCAACATTGATGCCAGTAAAGTTACACAATCATCTATCCTGGCAAAAAAAATAGTTTGTTGTTACAATTTACTTAGATTTTCAGCCACCAAAACAGTGTACCCGGAGCACTAGGTTATCACCATTAAATAATGTTATAACTTTAAAAAATTAATTGGTAGAACCCTATAAATCAATTTTTTTCATTTGATTTTATTTAGTAATCTTGTGTTAGAATTCATGATTAAAACATATCTATTGTGAATAGGCATATATGAAATATATACACACACACACCTGTGTGTTATTTGTGTGTTACCAGTGTTTCTTTTGCCAGCTATAAATAGCAAGGTCTGTTAACTCTCTCATGTAATTTTGCATCGAGAGTGCTACAGCATAGAAATAAAGTGTTAGAAGAGGATGTTGCCGCCATAGTCAGTTTTCATGTTGCTTGACTACAATTTCTTCCTCGTATTCCATTTTCATGTAATCAAATAGATGCCTCCCACAGTTCTTAGAGAAAATAAATAACTCTGCTACTATTTGCTTAATAATAATAATAGTTAATGTTAAGCAAATGGTAGTAGAGTTAATTAATGGTTTAATTTTTTTCTCTTTTTCTGGCAGTTGGTCTAGTAACTGAATAACTTCGAAATATTCCTCACCCAGTTATTAAATAGATAGATATTATTTAAGTTTTAGCATCCCGAGATTCATGAAGGGGAAGAAGCGAGGCCAGCCCAGCGGTTGGCGGGAGGATGGAGCCCCAGATTTTTTCTTCTGGGGCAGGACTGTAAGGGGAGCACTGTGCCAAGGGCCAGCTCTGTGCGGACAGGTGGATTTTCTGGATATGAACTGCTGGGTCACCAGTGCAATCGCTAGTCTTTGCTGTTACTCATCCTGCTTTTCCACAGCACAAAACTAGTGGCTCTCAATGGTAATTATGGCACTTATATCGTGCAGTGGATAAAAAGGATTTGGAAGCATTTATTCAACGTTTTCTTTTAGTTAGTATCCTACCCCTCAGCTCTGTCATTTGAATTCCCCTTTTCCAGAGTTTTAGTCGCCTTATTGAGTAGGTACTCAAACCAGTTTGTAGTATGCAATTTGTTCTGCATTGCAGAAATATTCCTGTATTTATTGCCCTCAGTACCTGCCCTAGTGGAAGTAAGCCATTTCAGGAATGAAAAAAAAGGTGGTTTACTGTGTTTTAACTTAGCTTGTGCCTGTGGTTTTAGTTCACTGCTAATCCAGTTAGCCTCTGAAATAAATAGGCATGTTCCATTAAGTAATTTCTTTTCTTACTACATTTCCATTTCCTACTGTGTTTTAAAAACCGTTTTGAGGCTTCAGTTTTCGTGTCTCAAAAGTGACCCAAACCAGTGCAATCCAGACTAAGACCTTGTTCACTAAAATCAATCATACAAGCCTTTGATTTCTTTTTTGGTTTCCACTGCCTATAATTCCTGCGAACAAGGAATTCATAATTTATTCCTCTTTCATTTGCAATATATATTCCACTGAAATGTCTTTTTCCAATAGAATCATCCAGATGTCATATCATTCTTGCCTTACTCTTTTGCAAGGGAAAGTAGTCTGTTTGTCTGTGTGCTTGTTCCTTTGGCTAGCCATGCAGACGTCAGCAAATAATTCTGTTCAGGAAAGACAGGTAAATAGGCAGTCAAAATTAAGTATATTTGTTGACGCTACACAGGGAGGACCAAAGGAAGTATCTGAGGCAATTTTCAATTCTAGACTGGAAAAGGACGGGAATTCTTGCTGTCTGAGGGAACCAAGAACCTAGTTTGATTCGCTATCAACAATTTCTCTGGGTTGCTTTTATCCTATGCAATATGCTTTGCAAAATGTCACTGTGTTGTGTTTCTCATGAAAATTATACAGAAACACAGTCTGGGCAAGCACTTTGTTAAAATGCAAGTTTCCCTGTGTAAATCTAACGTGTGTTGCAGGCAGGAGAGGAAGGGGTTCTGTAACTCTGAGAACGGTTCACCCGTCAGTAAACACTGAGGTGGTTTTTGTGGGGTTTTTGGTTTGACAATACACTCTAGATAATAAATTCCTCTTATTTGAGACATAATCCAGATTAGGATTTTGTTGTCCTTATGTAAAGGCAGAACCATTTTGCCTGCTGTTCTCACTCTTCATCCCATCCAGTTTTTCCAGGATCCTACAACTTTCTAAACTGATTTGTCCAGTTCGGGTTTGTGAACTGCTTGACTATAAGAAATCAGAAACATCACAGTGATTGCTGACTATAAGAAATCACAGACATTACAGTGATTGCTGCCTTTTAAGTACTTGTTGATATTTGCGTCTCTGACGTGCTTTATCAGCATCTTAATGTGTGCGTTCACTGCTGTGTACTCCCTGCTGCTTGATTCACTGTCATAATTTCTTCTTTTATGCTGCCTGAATTTTCTGACATGAAGAAATACTTCAATTGAGACCCCTGGGTTTCTACCGCTTCTTAGTGATGTTATATGCAGAATACATACATACCAGCCTTTCACTTTCTTCAGAGCACTATGTTGGGAGGTCTCCTTGCCCTCGGTTCAGGTGCTTTCCGATCTTTAGCTAGTTGTCACCCTTTGTGGTGTGTTCTAAATGATTCCTGAGTGGGTGGATATTTGTTTGCTGCATTTGAGATGAAACTTGAATTTTAGACGAGGTAGATTATAATCTGAATTTCTGTCTGGACCTTGTGGTGTTTTTCTTGGATGAGAACTCTAGTTTTCTCCCATTTTGGCACAATGATACAATCAATCGGCTGATTAGAAGAGGTACAATTCTATTTTCCCATCCTGTGATGGTGAAAGAAAGCATTTGCAAGGATAGAACAAGATTCTCCAAGCAGAGCTCAGTGAGTTGATGTCCTCATTTGTTGATCTCACTGTCTCCCATCGCAGCACTGATCAGTAACAATTTTTGCCCCTGCTAGGCTGCAATCCCATCTTCTCAGCAGCACGTTGTATCAACGACTCTTGTGTTTGTCTGTTGAGCTCTTCAGTTTCACCAGCCTGGGATTCTTTTTTTGCAAGACATTTATGATCAAATCCTGCCTGCTTTCAAATGACAGCACTTTCAAATCACCCTGTTTAATTTCCTTGTTTACATAGGCACTGATTTTTAAGTGCATTACATCTGGGTGTAAGTTTCCTCTGGATATTACCTGTGTAGGATGTAATTGTAAATTATCCAGACTGTCTACAAAGACACTTAAAAAAAAGAAAAAAAAACCCCAAAAACAAAAGAGAAGGTTTTTTCTTAGAATAGGAAGAACATTCAAAATCTTTATACTTAACTTACAATTCAATTTCATATTGTCTGTGGAATTATTTCTGTATTTCTGGATTGTCACACAGACCCTGTGTTTCCTTGAATTATAGTGGTTCTTGTAGACATTGCCCTCTTTTCCTAGTGAGGATTGCATTTATTGGCAATAAGTTAACCTGCTCGGAATTCACTTCTACATCTGCCAGTCTGTACTTACTGAAAAGATTTCTCTTTTATTTTCCCTCCTCTTTTCCCCTTGGCTAGTTCAGTGTTTTCAACCATTTTCCTTATTTTCAAAGGCTTACGCCTGAGGGATTAAGATCTACATTCGTTTAATATCGGGAATAAAAGGGAAGTTCCAGGCTGCAAGTCTAAAATTTGAAGAAGGATCTTTGTAGAGATTAATATTTTCCTGAGCATGGCCTAATTAAATAGCACAGATTGGGTGAGTTTGCATTTAAACATTAGCGGGCCCTAGAACAGGTAAAGCTGAAATGAGTTTGAATCTTTTCTGTAAATGGGAAGTTAAATTGTCATAGTAATTTGATTAAATAATTTTTAAATCTTTCAAGCTAAATCGCCATTTTAAAAGAATAGTTTGAAGTCTTAATCACTGTTGGGAAGTGCCCCTCTCTCCGCTGTTTTTCCTTACCCCCTTTCCTGTCACAAAATCTGTTTCCCAAGGCACAGCTCCCTGAACTGCTCCATGAACCACTGCCTGGCCGCGGAGGGCTTGCATTAGGCCAGTGGAGGGCTAGCTAGTCCCCTTCTTCCCAGCTGCTGAATTGACTCAAAGACAGCAACAAATACATTCAATGCTTTACTACCTTTCTTGCGTTTTCTGAGGGTGTTCTCTTCCTCTTTTCCCTCCTCACTCAGTTTCTGTGTAAGAAATCTGTAAAACACAGGTATTCCTAACGCTGCGGGCCAAATTGCTATCCAAGCTGCGGAGCTAAAGGTCTCGGGGAAGTTTCAGCTCTGTGCAAAAACATTAGTCTGGACTCCATCCATCTATTTTCCATCTCAAGCATGGTTGCAGTTAAAATACTGATTCTGGGAAGAATCAGATGGGTTTGTACAGGGTTTAAAACTAAACATTTATAGTGAGGTTCTCCAGAAAGACCTCTCTCTTTATGCACTAGAGTGTAAAAAAAAAAAAAAATAAAAAAGAATAAATCACAAGAATGGTCAGTCTGTGACTCGCCAAGCATTTTGTGGCTGATAAAAGGTTTCTCTTTGGCTCCCCAGCACTGGGGGTATGGGGAGAGGAGGAAAAGATGTGTAATTTCTGCACAAACTGCGCGTGGTTTATGGAAAAATTATTTTGAGTAGTACGTTGTGTATTCTGTAGCACAATGGTGAATATCCAAGGACTTGCTAAAGAGTCAGGGAGTAAAGACGACAGTTTGTTGGGAGCTTGCATTCCAGATGAAGCCTGGTGGCTGGGCACTATGCTTAAGACATCAGTCACGTTTGTATGTGTGTGTTAGCATGTCTGTATTGATTACATTTGTTTGTAGGACACAGAATTCAGGGATTTTCTCGTATTGACACATAATTATTTAATAGAATTGCTGTATTCGAAAACTATCAAAAATGTATGGATCTGAGAAATGGTCTCCCATTAATTAGAACTAAATTTTGCTAGAGGTAATATTTCCCTGTCATCTCTTTTAAAATGTTGTAGCGTTCTTTTTCCCTAAGAGAGGTATTTTTGCGTTTCTCTGCTTTCAGCACAGTGCACCTTGATGTGCAGTATCACATCCCTGCAGCGCTTGTCTTAGCTGCGTGCTTCTTAGAGCATGTATTCACTAAGACTCAAAATTATTAAACATGTAAAATTCCCGTAGGACTCCATTATGTGTAATTAACAGATAAACTGTCATCAGAATCAATAAAACGTGCTAAATGATCCAAACTTGTATATAATTAAGTGTCTGTTTTAGAGTCGGAGCTGTAACTTTTATTTTTTTCTTTTCAATTTGTTTTGACAATAGAAGCTGGAACATTTTTGTTAACCTGTTACTTACTGGTTTGTGTTTACATGTTTGTGTTTGAAAAGAGGGAGGTATTTACCATCTGGCCTAATTATCTGAGGAAATAGTTGCACATCAGCTTTTAGGAAATGAATCTTAGATGCATCTTAATTTTCTGACTGTAATTCAGGTATTTGAAGCACGTGCAAAATTTGATGTCACTATCATCAACAGGGTAAAACATGATGCTCTGTCAAAATACTGATCCAGGGCATCACACTGCTTAATACAGGGTTTGGAAACGATGATACAAGTGGGTTCTTCACCATCCAACTCCTCAGTCATTATTCTCTCTTAGAACAGGAGCTTTATTCCAAAACCAAAAATTAAGATGCAAAGCAGTGTTGTACTAACTGGAGTTTTCAAGAATATACTTTAATAATGCCATGTGCCAGTTTCACCCTGAGCTAAGCTTCCACAGTGTAGTCTATCCCTAGGACTTGTACCCCCTCACACCAGTTCTATTTTCATGTCGTGTTTTATCGGCTCTGTGAGTCTTGTCGACCATCCAAACTTTGGTAGCTGATAGGGGCTGTTTGGTGGCCTCTTTCACCTATGACTGTTCTTCCTTCCTTGCATTTGCCTCACTTTGGATGACATCAGGGTTTTTTTGGCATTTATGGCTACATAAAAGTCAGAGAATTAGGGCTGCTCATCCAAAGTCATCTCAGCACAGTCCAGTAGCTGCGTGTTCTCAGGGATATCTTATTTTTCTGTGTCTATGCTGTTGAGGGTTTTACAGTTGTTTTTCAGTTAGATCTTTTCTTTTTATTTCACACTTCCATTGCTTTAATCTTTCCAGGTCATGTAGCAGTTTAGTTTCGTTCCTAGCATGTGTTGTGTCTAGGCTTGTCACTCAGTACTTACACCACTGAAGCATCTCACCTGGAATGGTACAGGGTGAGGTGATTGCTTCGAGTGATTAGAAGAAAATGCAAAATCCCAATAATGACAAGATAAACCAGCCTCTGAGTGGGTGGGAAAGAAGGATTACACCTTAGGGGAGATGTTAGCTTCACGGAACAAAAGCTGTTCAGGAGCATACTAAGCGTTGCCTGTGTGTCTAAATGTGCCTGAGGGAGAAAAAATTTGCTAAACCTCTCAGGAAATCCCATCAACCCCACTTTTCCCTTGTGTCAGTGCAGTGGTCCTAATCCTGCTGTTAGTGTCTCTGAGCAGTGGGTAACGACCGTGGCTTCCAGCTCCACAGCCCTGGTGTTTGACACAGAATTTGACTGAGCTTTCCCATGGCAGGGCAGTCGTTCTTGCTTCCCTGCTAAGGCACAGACCTCCATTCATCCTGCCCTTTGGCGCTGTCGTTTCTTCGAAGCAGTAACTGCAAGAGAGGGTTCACAGAGCAGCGAGGGCAACTGTTTTACTTGTTTGAGGGGAATGAGGATTGCTTACACAAGAGTAGACATTTATAATGCCACAGTGGTTCCAGACGGTTTCCTGAAGGTCAACATAGAAATTAGTGGGTAATTATCTTCCTTCTTTGTGAAGGAGGATGGACAGAACCAGTGGAAGAGTTGTGCAGCCATAGCATTACCTGAACTGAAACCTCCTTTTGCTCCTTTGTTTTGCAGACTCAATGCACATAGAGGATGTTGAGGCAGTGCAGAAACTTCAGGACGTCTTACACGAGGCTCTGCAGGATTATGAGGCCGGGCAGCACATGGAAGACCCACGTCGTGCGGGCAAGATGTTGATGACTCTCCCGCTTCTGAGGCAAACCTCCACCAAGGCTGTGCAGCATTTCTACAACATAAAACTGGAAGGCAAAGTCCCCATGCACAAACTTTTTTTGGAAATGCTGGAGGCCAAGGTCTGACTAAAGCATCATGGGCTTCCCCATCATGCACGTTTTNAAAAAAAAAAAAAAAAAAAAAAAAAAAAAAAAAAAAAGGGAAAATAAACAGGATAATAATGGCAAAGAAACTTAGTGTTTAATTAAGGAAAAAATGACTGCACTGATATTTAGCAGCAAGACTGTGAAGCAGCTTTCAACTTTTTCTTCTGTGTCTTTCTGATGCAGTTTTTCTTTTCCTTTTCCTTTTCTCTCTTTTCCTTTCTGTTCTTTCCTTTCCTTTTTCCTTTTTCCTTTCCTCTTTTTTTCTTTGCTGCTGAACTTTTAAAAGAGGTCTCTAATTGAAGAGAGATGGAAGCCAGGCCTGCCAAAGGATGGAAATCCATAATATGGATGCCAGTGAACTTATTATGAACCATAATGTCCCCAATGACAAAGGAATCAAAGAGAGAACCACCGTACCTAGCAGTACAGTACAACACGATGAACTGACTGAATGCAGTATTAGATTTCATAGGAGCAGTCTCTAATTAGACGACTAAGCGACGATGCATCGGCTGCTTCTTATCATTGCATTTTCCATCTAGATCAGTTACAGCCATTTGATTCCTTAATTGTTTTTTCAAGTCTTCCAGATATTTCTTAGGTTAGCTACAATGTAACTTTTTCAGGGAATAGTTTAAGCTTTATTCATTCATGCAATACTAAAGAGAAAGAAATACTGCATTTTTGTGCTGGCTTGAACAATGATGAACAATAATGAAGGACAAATGAATCCTGAAGGAAGATTTTTTTAAATGTTTTGTTTCTTCTTACTAACGGAGATTTTTTTGTACCAGCTTTACCAGTTTTCAGCCATTTATTAATGTGGGAATTTATCTTACTAAAGCAATAGTTGAAGGGAAGGTGCATATTATCACGGATGCAATTTATGTTGTGTGCCAGTCTGGTCCAAAACATCCAGTTTCTTAACATGAGCTCCAGTTTATAACTAAATGTTCACTGACTCAAAGGATTAGATTACACCTACAGTATATCCGAGTAGTCTAACATATAAATACTCCATGTCAAATACCAATCTGTAATGGTGTTAGGAGACAGCGACTGTACAAAGGTATAGTTGCTACGTGATTTCTAACTGCTTCAGTTGCGAATGAACGAGATACTGCCTGTTTGCAAAATAATAACCTCACACGCAGAAAAACCCTACGAACCAATAGTAGCTTAGAGGCAATAAGACAAATGCCGCCGTTTGCAAAACTAAGAAATCAGAGTAGTAGACTTCTGACCAAATTGAAGAATTTAACACTTCTATACCTTATTTATTGATTTAGATTTTACTTTGTAAATGGCAATCTTTAACAAGTAGCTCAAGCAGTATATGTGCTTTTCAACCAGTATTGTCACAGCATGAAAGTCAGTCAGTTTCAAGACTGTTATGAGGTGTAATCTAATGTATAAACCGATTAGATGCCCCCAGAAAACTACAGTCGCTAAATAACCAATAAACAATAACCTCCATCAAATGCTATACCAATGTACCAGTGTTAGTAGCTGCTCCCTGTACTATGTGAACATCCTTATTCTATGTACACAGATGTAATTAAAATTGTAATCCTAACAAACAAAAGAAATGTAGTTCAGCTTTTCAATGTTTCATGTTTGCTGTGCTTTTCTGAATTTTTATGTTGCATTCAAAGACTGTTGTCTTGTTCTTCTTGTGGTGTTTGGATTCTTGTGGTGTGTGCTTATAGACACAGGGTAGAATTAGAGACAATATTGGATGTACAATTCCTCAGGAGATTACAGTAGTATATTCTATTCCTTACCGGTAATAAGGTTCTTCCTAGTAATAATTAAGAGATCGAAACTCCAAACAAATACTCGTTATGAACAGATACACATTGAAATAATAATATTTTCAAAACAAGGGATAATTTCTGTAACAGTTTATTATAGAATACCAATGTATAGCTTAGAAATAAAACTTTGAATATTTCAAGATTATAGATAAGTCTAATTTTTAAACGCTGTAAATATAGCTTTTATTCAATCATCTCTCAGATGTTGTTATTAACTCGCTCTGTGTTGTTGCAAAACTTTTTTGGTGCGGACAAGTTTCCAAAACTATTGCTACGTTGTGTGCTTTAAACAAAATAACAATGGGCCGATGCTCCATCGGCCTCGTGCTAGGAAAAAAAAACAAAAAAACCTGTGTATCTATCATTAGCTATATGGGACTATATTGTAGATTGTGTTTTCTCAGTAGAGAAGTGACTGTAGTGTGATTCTAGGTAAATCATCATTAGCAATTCATCCAGATGGTCAATAACTTGAAATTTATAGCTGTGATAGGAGTTCAGAAATTGGCACATCCCTTTTGAAAAAATGTCAAAAAAAAAAAAAAATACAACTCCTGGGAAAAAGGTGCTGATTCTATAAGATTATTTATATATGTAAGAGTGCAAAAAAAAAAAGTTTATTTTCCAGAAAGTTTGTGCAGGGTTTAAGTTGCTACTGTTCAAGTACACTATATATATATAAATATATAATATAACTATTGTTTTTGCTGTATCACATTAAAGAACTTGGGCTTCAGGGTCAAAAGCCAATCAACTAGAAGTATACAAAAAACACACAAAAAATGGAGATGTGTTAAAGGCACACGGTGCAAATTTTAGTTTCCTTTTCCGTAATTTTTTGGAGCTGCAAAAGAACAAGTATCTCAAGACTGTAAAAGCATTACCTGAAACATAGCTAAAAGAACTGCACGGGCTTTTTAATATTGTTCATCTTAAACCTTGCTGGAGAAGAGTTCTTTCAAGACCACTTACTTAATGTGAAGTGTTGGGAAAATTTCAAAGGGTGTATGTTTTAGCCATAACAATTTAATTTCTATTTTTGCTTCATTTTTTTAATTTTTTCTTATTTAAAGCAATATGATTGTGTAACTCCCAGAAGTTACACATTTGTTTCAATCAGATCAGATTGTTGTATTTATTCCAGTATTTTGCATTTAAATGATAACATAAAAAGATATAAAAAATTAAAACTGCTATTTTTCTTATAGAAGAGAAAATGGGTGTTGGTGATTGTATTTTAATTATTTAAGCGTCTCTGTTTACCTGCCTAGGAAAACATTTTATGGCAGTCTTATCGTGCAAAGATCGCAAAAGGACAAAAAAAAATTAAACTGCTTATAATAATCCAGGAGTTGCATAATAGCCAGTAGTTAAAAACCGAAACAAAACAACAAATAAAAAACAAACATGTCTATAGCTGTAGATGGGCTTCACATCTGTATAGCAATCAACTGTATATTTTTGTGATGTGTATCATACCGTGTGCTCCAACCAATGTCCATTTGTGTAAATGTATTTATTTTATATTGTATATATTGTTAAATGCAAGAAGGAGATATGATTCTGTAACTCCAATCAGTTCAGATGTGTAACTCAAATTATTATGCCTTTCAGGATGATGGTAGAGCAATATTAAACAAGCTTCCACTTTTGATTGCTTTTTTTTTTTATCTTTTGTGTTGTGGGGTTTTTTTGGTTTTATTTTCTTTTTGGAGAAGGAAACGGAGCAATTAGCATTACCTTTTGTTACTTCCATTCAAAGAGGAGCCAGTGTTATCCCTTCTCCCTTAAAGTACAATGTGAGTGTAAATAAATGCTATATAAAGCCTTGTCGGGATGAATTCCAGTGTGGTACAAGACATTTTGCATACTCTTAAATATGCAAAATGTCTCATAGCACATTAGGATTCAGGCTGACAGGCCTTTATATAGCACTTATTTAATCTTAAAGCATCTTCACATCAACCTGCATTACTCAAAATCATTGCCTCTCTGTCAATGTCATAAAAGAAAACTTTCCCACTATTTTAAGATCACATTAATATCATCCAGAAGTACTTATTTGCTTTCTCCATCGTCAACCCAGACTATAATTCATTTCCTGCTGCAGGAGACTCCTTTCATGTGTTCTGGGGAAAAAAAAATAAAATAAACAAAGAATCTGTTATTATTTGAACCAGCTTTTCTGAATGGAAGTACCTAGCCTCTGGAGCAATAATATAGATTGGTGTTAATGAAGAGCACCGATAAGTCGCCAGGATCCGGGGGGTTAAGCAGCAGGGCTGCAACCTGGCTGTAAGTGGCCTCTCAGTCCCGTTGCTGGGGGTCAGCCCCCCTTTTCCCGTGGACCCTTCTGGAACCATCACACAAGTGCTAATGTGTGCTTTTCTTGCTTTTTAGCCTATCTTGACAGTAGTTTGTCATTGTGTTTGCCCACGTATTTCTCACCGGCTGCTGGCCATTCTCTGGAGATGCTGCCGGTGGCACAAAGGCGGCTGAACAGCACGGTGATGCTCGGGTGATGCTTGGATGATGCTCGGGGACGGGGATTGTTTCAGCCGAGCCACCGGGGCAGCGCCAGGGGGTTTTTGTGTTTCACAATATGCCTTTCAGTAGCAATATGCCTTGAAATGGGAAGGTACCCGTTCACTGCTACCGGTACCTTCTGTATTTTAACTCTCCTAGGAACTGGGGTGGGGGGGTTGAGTGAAAGGAGTGGCAGAGCAACAGAATGATGAATCCTGCGTGGACTATTCAAAGGAGGTCGGAATTTTGTTTTCAGTGTTGATGCTGCTGGGTGCACACACACGTGCACAGAACTGGTTTCCCTCCCTTTTTTTTAGTGTTTGATTTTGAATTATTGCAAAGTACTTCTTCAAAGGAAAACGTAATACTGCAACATAACCTCAAAGTGAAAAAAGTAGTGTTACAAGTTTTCACACACAAAGGGGGAAAAAAATGTAAACAGTGGTACTCCTCATCTTCCTCAACATGTGATTGTGTCTAATCATTGGGTAAAGCTCTCACATACAATTAAAAAAATCACAATTAATATTTCTGTGCTATTTTTCCTAAGACGATCATGAAGCACCATAGAATCATAAATTTATCACTGCGAAAGAGAAAATACAGGGAACACTGAGGTGTAGCCACTTGTAGGGATGCAACTCTGCAGAGCTGTTTTGGTTTTCTCTTCCTGGCTTTCCATCTTCTCCCTACGCTGTCTCTGTGGGAAAACTGGGATGGGCACAGAAATCCATCGGAAACGTTTTAGTAGGCAGAAATGTTTCAGTAGGTATCTGTGGGGAATTTGTCTAGGAGTACCAACCTCTCTAAACTATGAAAATAGCTACTTAATCTTTAAAAAAAAAAAAAAAGGGGGGGGGATGGGGGACAGTTGCTGGTCATAGCTCACCCAACACATCCTTTTCCAGCACTCAGCTGCTGTAACAGCAACACCACTTGGCTAAATTCAGAGCTCGGCAAACCAGTGGAGTCTTCCCATTGTGGATGTGGCTTAGCTCGGCAGAACTAGACTTTCATGGCCATGGTTCACATCGCTCTTCCCTTCCTCTGCTCCCTTCCTACTAAAAGATGCCATCCCAGCGTCAGAGCGTGGGTTTGCCGCTGTGGGTGTGTGTTTGATGGGTGCCTGTCACTGTGCCAGCCAGGCTGCGGAGTGCCGCGCTCCCTCCTCCCACGCTGTTCCGCTGGCACCCGTGCTCGCCGCAAGCTGGCCGCTGCCGTCAGCATTGATGCAAAAGGAAAACGCTCTGCTTGCTGAGCTGGCTACTAAATGGCATGGGATTTCTGATGGGCTTCGAGTTTTCTTTGGAGCTTCGTATCCAAGGAGTTGTCTGACTCGATGTCATTTGGGGTTTTTGGCTGGCTGGCTGGTTTTTTTGACCCTGTGAGTTCACAGTGTGAAAAGGTCTGGCAAACGCCAATAAAAGTAGTCTGGCGTGGTCCCTCCAGCTGATCCTTTCTTAGGGAAAGAAATGGCATAAAAACGATGCACCAGTTAGGGCTAGTACACGTGCAGTTACGTGTGCTGCTTAATACACAACACCAGTGGTGCTGAAATACTAACAGAGGTTAAATATGTAAAAGAAAATAATGCCAAACCACCAAAAACAAAACGAAAGAGAGATGTTTTCTGAAAGACAATAGAGGCGGAAATATTGTCCTTAGTGGGACAAGCCCTCATGCTGTACACCTTTAAGTGTCCTCCTGCAGCATCACCTGGTAATACCCTATTAAAAAAAAAAAATCAACAAAAACCAAACACAAACACCTGAGATCTTTGTGAGCAGGTTTGTGCAGCAGAAAACACCTCCTCTTTTTTATTCGCCCCCCTCAACGTTACCTGTCCTGGGCACTAAACTCAAGAATGGAGCATCTGTTTTCTAGATTTTTTTCTACAGCCTTTGTTGATTTTCCCTAACAGATTTTTTTACTTGCACGTTTCCTTTACTTTGCATTTCATCTCTCTTGTGTAATGCAGATCTCTGATTTCATGTGGCACTTTGCTAATTACTATATCCTTCGTTACACAGCCTGCCTGCTGGAGCTGCATCCCCAGGCATGTGTTTCTCCCACCCGACAGGATGCTGGTTCTGTGTGTATAGGTTGTCTCTAACATATAGATCATAAACTTCCTGCTTGTGGTTGCTATGAAAAAAAAAAAGTAACCATAGAAAAGAATTTTCTGTGGGTGCATTTGTTTGCTTTTAACATTTTTATTCACAAGTTTTCAAAAGTGTTTGTGTTGCCACATCCCGGCCATGCTAATCATTAGTATTTTGTTATGATTAAAGGCCGCTCTCTTTGAGTGTTCAGATTCCCAGGCCAAGTTCCTTACAGTCTCCGTTAATATAAAAAAGCAAGTGGCAGTAGATTGATTACACACAGGCTCTTATTATTAAGCAGAACAGAAAAGAAAGGAATTTCAAAATATAATCCTCCATTCCCAGGAGTATTTGTCTTGTTCTCCATGAAGTTAAAGGTCTGAAATAATGTGCCCATCAGGAGCTCAATGTTGCATGTCCATGCCAGTTGGTCCAAGGGCTTGTTATGATGGTAATGACCTGCTGAAACGTGAGCTTTGATGGCAACAATACAATTGCTACCAGCTCACCCGCTGGGAGAAATATTTTATTATTGTCAAATGCCCTCCACAGAGATTTGTTTTGCCTGTTCCTGTTTAAATTAAATTCAGGGCAGAACTGCATTATTATTTCTCTAGAGTATATTTGAAATAAACAACTAGTCTCCAAATTTAGGATTCCTGGTTAGTTTAAATTTTCTTATTAGCAGAAAAATTACAATAGGTGACAACATAGCTGCAGGAATATTATTATGGCAGCCGTACAAGAGACTTACACACTGAGAGCATGGCCTAAAAGCACAAGAACTCCCTCTACTTTACAAATGCCAGCCAAATTAATAATTAACTGTGCCATAAATTCTCCAGCCTTCAAGAATGATGTCAATGCTCTTCTGTGTCACACCAGAGGAATTTTGTCGTAAGACTAAGTGGTGTTCTTTATAAAGAGCGTTACTTATACGTAGAAAGCAGCCCAAGAAAACAGCCCTCGCCACTCCATATTATGGCAGCTCAGTGAACGAGTGACAGCAGGACTTACGAGTCATTTACTGCTGCTTTCTCAAGGCAAAACTACCTCCTTATGCCTGTGAAACAGAGCAAATTTTGTTCCACATTAAATGGGCCAGATTATCTCTTCCGCAAGCTAAAGACACAACACTAAATCCCAGCTCATGTAATTTCCTTCCAAATTGTTCTGCTCGGGCTGGGTGTTCCCAGGAGCGCCACCAGCAGAATTATCCAGCGATTCAGCTGTACTTAAATTGGCAGATGTCGGAGATTTAAGACAGTACCGAAGCCTTAGCACAAATCCTCTACTTCTGTACTGCCTCGTGGCCTCTCCTCGCTGCTCAGCCGACCCAGGTAAAGATGCTTTACCCAGAGAAGCGTTGGAGTGGTGCCGGCGGGGCATCGTGGCTCTCCTCGCAGGCAGCACAGGCAAGGTGTGCAAGCCACAGTTGTTCGCCTGGCTGGGGAGCCTGCTGCAGTAGCCCTGCTGCTTTTTAGAGAGAGAGTGTTAGAGGGTAAATGGCAAGTGAAAGGGGTTAAAAGAAAAAAAAATCATTTTTCAATGGCAAGTGCTTTACGAATCGCACTCCTAACACTCTCCAGTTCAATCTACCACGCTCAAGCTAATTTCACAGCTTCACTGGGAATGTCCACAAGGTGAGGGACTGGCAGCAGGAGGAAGTCAATAAGGGCACGATTCTCATACCGGGCTGTGAAGGAGTCACAGAAGTGCCAGTATTACTTGCGAGAGGTTACCTTGGGGTCTGTAGGGCTCCTCGATGGTACGGAACGGAAAAACTCCATAACATCCTCAGTAGTGTTTTTTTCTTCACTGTCACCCTGCTTTAAATTACAAAAAAAAAACACCCAAAAAACCCTTGGTCTGAGTCCCAGGGAGCATCTCTGTATCCTGACATTGAAGTACTTCGGTTTTCCCAAGGGCCTGCAAGCTTACTGCCCCATGGACTGGCCGGGTGCACAGGTCCCTGTCCTTGCCCACGGCTGAACCCTCACTGAATATTTTGTCCTTTCCTACACAACAAAAACATCTTAATGACTCAGCTGTCTACAGCCCATCGAGGCTGAGCGGTCCGGCTTAGTGGCAGACATGGAACCACCTCCTCAAGCAGGGGCTGAATCCCACATCATGCCCACGGTTTCCAGCTCAGTTAATTCCCAGCAGACTGTTCCCACTCTGCCCTGACACCTTAGCATAACCGTACAGCAGTTTTCTGTAATTGCAAAAGACGACTGAGATTAACCCTGTTCTGGAGCACCCTGTGTTGGTCTCTTTTCTCTGCTTGAGGCACCCTAAAAGCTCCACCACGAACCTTGTACAACAGCAGCTGCTTCTTCAGGGTTGAAATCTGCCAGGCAACACGAATGGCTTACAGCCGTGCCAGCAGCCTGGCCACGAGTGTTTTCTGATGGGCAGCAATGGGGTGAAGGAACACAAATCCATTATAAGAAGTTCCTGTCTTACTCTAGTTCGGTTATGTGAACTTGGACTTCCATTCACTGACACTTGTCCATCTCTAGGGTGGAGATAAACTCCCATGTCCCACTAATACTGCGGGAAATAATGAATCAGTCCAGGTATGTAGGCAAGGGCTGATTTGTCTGTGCGTTCCACCGCTTACAGAGGGATAACATAAACTCTTGTGGGAGGGAATAGGTCATGTCTGGAGGCCAATTCTGCACACTGTAAGGCAACAATGAAGGATGCAGACAACTGCAGCACCGCGGTGGTTTTACTTTGCATCTCATATTGGAGTAAAATGAACAAATTCTTACATTTTTTTTTCCATGCCTCTTTGTCCTCTCCCATTTACGTCTTATCCTCCAACTATGGCAACAAAGAAAATTTGTATTTGATATATTTGAGATATAGTGGTACGTTGATGGATTTCAGGCAAATTGTTAAGATGGGCCTTGATAATGCCGAAAGATGTAAACGTGCCTATACTTGCAATATAGGAGGTTTTACATAGTTCCTACATTGATTCCCTTGCTGCTTTGTCACCTCCACACAGAGACCCACTCACAAGGTGACCATGACAAAAGTGCACAATGGAGAGGGGGGATCCCTTCCCCCTCCTTCCCTTGCTCCTTTACATTGACCAAATGTCTTTCTAAATGACTTGCTGAGCCAGGCTATTCTTATATCTTACATATAAATGGACTCTGTCTTACAACCAGAAGATTCAGGGGAAAAAAAAAAAAGAATTTCAGCTCCCAATGTGAAAAGATTAAGGTCAGTCACTTTACACTACAAAACCTTTTCACAAGAGCAGCATAACAAAAGGATCCGCAAGCCTATCCCCAACATGGTTTATAGCTCCAAGAAAAACAAAAGAGTCTGCAACAGCCTTTTAGGACTGTACCGCTTCTTCAGAGTGATCTGGGGGGAGGAAGGTGATATTAAACTCAGAGAAAAGCTAACTTGTCTCCCTACTTCCATTTACTTACTGGTATTTTTTTATGGGGAGAACATCTGGTATCTGAGCATGCGTGATTCGTGGACTACTATCACATTGTGGATCCCATTGAGTCACACAGCAGCGAACGCAATGGTACATGGTGACCAAATCCCGGCAACAGGTGGCTCTGAGGCTTTATTCCTCTTTGTTTACTCCATCAATGTCTAAAAGCAGATGACAGAAGCTATGTGACTCAAAGCACAACACACTCCTTGGACTGAAGAGGTTTACAAGTGCCATTCATGAAGTCAAATGATCTTAACAGATGTTCCAGCTTAAAGATAAATTATTTGTATTTGGCACTGTGGCCCAGCCAAATTGCACTTTTTTCAGTAGACTTCATTTTGGCAAAGCAGTGAGTATCAGAAAGGAGTTACCAAAGGCATTTTTTAAAACTGTTTAAAATTCATAGACCGTGGCAACAGCAATGGGGCTCTGGAGCAGAGGTGGTTTAAAATACGAACAGGTTAACAGTGGCCAGAAGGGGTAGCAAACAGTAGTCATCGAGCATGCCCACGGATTTGGAAGAATCTGAAGATCAGAAGGTCACGTCCATGTTAGAAGAACGAAGCAGAATCTGCAGAAAGGAAAAGAGATCTGTGTATGAAACAAAACACAGCTGTGGAGGAGAGAGAGTCAACTATGGGCAGAAAGAGTGAAAGAATATGTGTAGGAATCACAGTATGATTTGAATGATAGGAATGAAGTACACATCAGGGAAGGGGATAAAAACTCCAGCTTGGCTGTTATACACATTTCATAACAGTCTGCCCCTCTCTGAGTCAATGCAGTTATGGGGTTTTTTTGTTTGTTTTTGATTTTAGTTCTGTTTGTTGGATTTTTTTTTTAAGTCAGTACAGAATATGAATCGTGGCCACAAGACTAAGGAGGCAGGTACCGGGATAAAGAGGCATCTTAACAGAAAAATAAGACTGTTCTTGTTCTTTGATTTTGAGACAGAGAGCAATAGGTCTAATGAATGTTTTGTTTAAGCAGCAGGAGGGTTCAGAGGGGTGTGGGGAGCCGTACTGCCCTGGCCCTGCTCCCCCCTTTGCCACCGCCCTGACCTAAGGGTGGTCTGAGCCGGGCTCCCCTCCCCTCGGGAGCTGACGGGGCTGTTTGGATCTATTGCTTACACCTGTGCCCAGCACCAGGCTCCCAGGTGCCTGATTTGCTCCCAGCTGGCATGAGTTTAATTGGTGCCCTGGGACAATTAAGCCTGAAGAACAGGAGGGCTTCATCCCTCTGTATTTAAGGCAGAAAGAGCAGACCCCCTCTTTTGCTGGATTAAGTCAGATGTGCTTTAGAGCTTGAGCAGAAGATCCAGTCTGGGGTGAAGCAGCTTTTTCTCTGTCCTGCCTTGCTAGGAACTACCAAAGAACAACGCTGGTGTTAGCAGGAGCTGATTTGAAAATATCAGGTTGGTGGTTTGTTTTAACCATGGTTAGAAGCCTGGGTGTACTGAAGCCTGTGTGAATTATTGCTGTTTGGACCGAGGGGCTGATGAAGCACTTGGAATGGAAGCTGCTCTGATCGGAAGGCCTTGGAACCTGAAGTGTTGCATGGAAGGTAAAGCATGATTAAGAAAAAAATGGGGGGGGGTACAAATAACAGTGAGTGGATCCTGATCAGGTCACTATGTACCACATGCTTAACCAAGTGTGAGTGCTTTCCTATAAGCTGAGAGCAATAAAGTTTTGTCCTGGTCAGTATGCAAACTACTCTGTGCATGTTGGCAGCTGAAGCTGAGCTATGGGAAGGCAAGCTGAATGTCTGTGTTCTACTTTCTATACTAGCAGCTATTTTTGGAAGCTGATTACCCCTGTTTAGGGAGTCAGGTCAATATATATTTGTGGGACATGGGATTAGAAAGCAGAAGGCCTCAGCTTGTTGGAAATCAATTTTAATATCCCTATGGCTCTGGTAGCATAAGTGTCAATATACCATATACAGAGGCTTCTCTCTTACAATTAAGCCACTTGATTTACTGCAGGTGTGATGCTTGAAACGAAAAAGCTAGGGAGAAGTTTTATTTTCAGGGAGAAGGGAAGAACCAAGGATACTGTTCATAAAGTACTCCTAAGCATAGCTGCTTATTTCTCTTGAGTTATCATATGAATTCTCACACAAATGTTAAGTATACATTTTTGTTTGGAAGGGGAAATATTTTTGCCAATTTGGGCTTTCCTCTGCTTTTTACATTTGCAGGAAGGGAATCCCATTGTTATTTCAGTGCCAAACTTGCTGGCTTCTCTTCTGAACCCTTAGAATATCAGCCCTCAAATGGGAGGGATGAATCTTCCTCCAGGGAGGAGGGATGTATCTTGAGGTGGACACAAAGAGACCTTAAAAAAAGGGGGGTGGGGGAGGAATTCCATGTCTTTCTTGTAAAAAGCTCCCTCCTATTTGCTAAGCTTATGGAAAGAATAAAATTGCCCTCTTTTATCCAATGGACCAAAATTTGTTTTGAAGTATGTCCTGCACACAAATCCTCTCTCTCTCCTAAACCCTGAGTAAGGACAAACTTTTATATCCTATAACAACCAGAAAACAAACTTCTTCATGCTACATGAAGGAAGAGCACAACACAGCTCCCTCTAAGGAGAGCCCATGGTCAGTCACTGAGAGGAGACACCTGTGTGAGTGGGGGGCTGTGGAGGGTTGGATGTTCACTGCTGTGAGTCCTTCACACCCTTTTTGTGGAGGGGAGTTCTGGCTAGGGAAAAGGTCAGAATACAGGATTTTCTTACCAAGCACATATGTCAATTTAACACTGGCTAAATGAGGAAAAATCTTGTATTAAAAAAAAAATTAAAAAAATCTTCCATTTTAATTTTTTAAATAAATGTATTAAATTGAAGTAATTTTGAGAGTGTCTTAGCAAACAAACCAAACTAGGTAGAACTAATCTGCACAGATTAATTTTGTTCTTTAGCCCTTGTCTATGGGGCAGCAATCTTGCCAGTGTCTATTGATTATCAGACAAGACTGCTAATCCCCTTAAGGTCATTAAGTGTACTTAATTAAAGAGCAGTTAGCAAGCTTCTCTTCACCAAGTTAATAGTGGCTGTTAAAAGTGATTTGTACATTACCAATATGGTGGCCATTAATCTAAAAGTCAATTTGTCATCTATATTTTCCCAAACAACTACATCCAGTGGGCTGCAAAGAAGCCTAGGAAGTATCCAGCACCTGTTCTTGCAGTTTGGGTAAGGAACAACTCCACTTGCTTAAACTGTAAGGGTTAGGCACTAGCAATTTTCCCCTGCTCTCTTCTATAACCCACTGTCCTGACCAGCACCTGGGGCATGAGAAGTTTCAGAGAAGCTGCTCATTAAAGTCAAGGAAGGAGGCTGAAGGTGACTTAAAATATATGGAAGGGGAAATCAGGGATATTGATGATGAGAAAGGAGGGTAGGGGAATGCAATTCTACAGAAATCTGGATTTCGTTGCTCTGTGAATTTCAGAATTATTTTTTTCACTACTCTATGCAAGTGCAAAATATATATAGGCTTTAATATGATACGTTACTCAATATTAAATGTATAATGATAATGTTTTTTGGTTCTTATTGGATACATAATTTGTTTTGTGAGGCAGATATATAGAGGTTGAATCTTCACTATAAGCAGAAACCTATTGTTACAATTCAAGACAAAATTCTTTAGCAAAATACCATGTGCCAGTCACATGCTCTGTTCTACAGTCACATGCTCTGTTCTACAGTCACATGCTCTGTTCTACAGTCACATGCTCTGTTCTACAGTCACATGCTCTGTTCTACAGACATACATTTGCTTTTGGCTTAAATTATGTATTTATCTAGAAAATGATGAGCCTCAGCTGAGCTCCTTTTAGGGTGCAGGGCAGGATGAGTTGCACTGGGGATGGGGGTGTAGGGGTGACGGTGATTTATAACACACCAGCTGCTTCTGAGTGCACCCAGCTGAGCCCTGCCTGCAGGTACCTCTCAGCAGGGCTCAGTGGTGCTGCTCTTTTAGGGAATCACCAGCTGATGAGAAAAGTGGTGGCTTTCCCTGTTTGACCTGAGTAGGTAGCTTTCCAAGAGTGGAAATTTAAGTTCAGAGGACTGGAGAATATCTCAAGATAGAGGACTCACCTGTAGAGTACTTTATCTTGGGAAACTTGCAAGGATAAAATGTCAGTAACAAATGTATTGTTTTAACCCATATTAAGACTCATTTATTTGCCTCCAATAATTTATTTTTCTGCTGTATCTGAGATATATATGTATATAAATCTTTTACAAAGATAGACCCCATGTTGTAGCTTTCCTTTCCCATTATAAAATGGATTCTCTACTTGCCAATGGGATAAAATTCTCATTTTGATCTCTAGATGCAAATATATCTATAAGCCAGGATAAAACATTATCTGTCCTGATCATACAGACAGTGTCATTCTGGGATAACACCTGCATTTGAGAACTTCTTTATAATATATTATTTTTACTTTACTAATCAAGCCTGTTTAGAAAGTTAGCAGGCACCTTGACTTATGGTGAAGGTCTGTCTTTGGCAGAAGCACTGACTTAAATCCTTTGCCTACTTGGGTATGTCAACAGAACTTTGGGTGATGGTGCTGGGAACAAGACTAAGGAACTGATCTTGCTTTAAAAAAACCAAACAAAACCACCACAAAAAGAAAAAACCCCTAACCCCCGAGACCCCCACCAAAACCCAAATAAAACAACAAAAAAAACCCTCCTCCAAACGTGGCAAAAATATTCTGCTCTAAGCAAACCAGTTATTCAGTAAAGTTCAAGGTTTGGCTTCACAAAAAGCTATGAAAATGAAAGCTGGAAACAAAACTAGAGAGGAGAAAGCTGTGGTGGAAGGGCAGAACTGATTTCTTTCATGCTGGTCCTGTTGCTGAGGAAATGTATATGGGACTGCTCAGGCGAGGTAGGACAAATTGTGCGAAGTAGTGCAGTGTCCACCTGGGAACAGAAACTTCTTGCCTGTGTTTAATACAAGCTGAAGAGCACACCCTGTGGTTTTTTTTGTTCTTAAGGTCAAGCATGTTAGAAAACTATATAACAACTATTATTTGTGTATAACAAAAGAAAGAGAATTGTTTTTAGTTGAGGCTATTTCAGGTTTTATCAAAAGACAAAGTTAATTCTACAAGACTAGGGGCCAAACCAGCTTCTCTCCTGAAAAATCCTTTGGTTCCTACTAGGGTGTCAAGGAGAGGTTTTCTCAGCAACAGGCTTGGGGCTCAGCTGGAGCACCTGTGCAGTCATCTTAATTTTGAAAATGTATATACTGTTAAATGACAGAGCTCCCTCCCCCCAAATACATTTAATTTGGAAATTTCCAAGCAGCTTATCTGCTAACAATCTTTTAATATTCTATTTATTTATTTAATATTGTTGCTTGGGCTGCTCTATAATCAGATAAAGGTCATTAAACCAAATTTATGATTAAATAGGATAAAACTATTTATTCTCTTTACTCAGCCTATTAATGTTATAGCTTATGCTGACTAGATGTTGATATTTCAAATGAAGGTACTGCATTTTTCAAATACAATAATTATATGAAAAAGCAATATTATCTTATTGTGAGGATTACTTTCCACTGCCTTATCTGCCATTATGTCTGCACATATTGGCCTTCAGATTTCCTCATGCTGCTAACTGCAGACATTTCTCTTAAGTCTCCCATCTGGTATCTGTGTTAACCTCCACATAGTTTTATTTTGTTATTTTATTCCTTAAGTTACCTTTAATATTTTAAGGGACTGTTTCATACATCAGCTAGGGGGTTGTGTTTTCAGGTTGACTTGCAAACCACAGCATCAAGTGTTTTTTCCTTTGACTGCAGCCAAATTATTTGTACTATGAGATTGACACAGCCTAAACCAACTGCCTCGTGATTCTGGGGCGCATTAATGGAAGAGTATTCTTTCAAAGATATATTCACAAAAATGTAATTGGCCTGAGCACCTATCTCAAAGCTATAGGCTCCTGCGAGCTTTTTGTTTTGGGAGAAACAGACCTTAAGCAATATATTTTCTGTGCCAAGCTGGAAGAGATCACCCTAAGACATAGGGCATCTCCTCTCCTTTTGTTTTAAAAGCTCTGGAGTATTTGAGGGTTACCAAAAGCAAAGTTGCTGTAGTTTGAGCTGTTACTCTTTTGGTAACCATTTTTCTCCTTTTAATTGTCTGTGACCTTGTCCTCAGAGAGGTTTAATTAGCAGCTCGTAAAGGCCTCAGACAATTTGGGGTTTGTGTAAATGCAGAATGAAATGGAAAGCTGAGTTCCTCAGACTGTTCCTCTTGTTGCAGAGAGCTGGCTAGTTAACTCCCGTTTAAGATGCCTGACAGAGATCTGAACCCATCTGTGTGGGGCAGAGTCCTGGGTCTAGAGAAGTGATGACATGACCAGCCTCTGTGCAAATGGCATCCTCCTAGTGTGGATGCTGAGACTGAGACTCTGTATGAGAGATGGGTGAGAACACAGCAGCAAGTTAAAAACATTGGCAGAAAAAAAAAAAAAGTATTTTGTGCTGGTCTATTTTGAAAGGTTCCCAAGTAGTTATAAAGCAGAAGCATAAACTAAATTTTTAAAATAATTTATTCATGCTTTTTACATTGAAAATTTCTAATAATTTAATTTACAGTTCTTCCTACATGCTTAGGTTCACCTCCAGATTGTCTGCTTTCTTGACTTTTTCCCTATAAAAACTGGATGTTTTTCTCCTCATTGCTGACTCCTGTCTTCACCCTCATATTCTTCCAGGTTTTTCTGAGTTTCCTGTTCTCTCAACAGCTGGCCTCAATTTCATCATCCAAAACTTCATTTCTCTAGGCAATCAGGCAAATGAATTGTCTTTCATCCATGTTTGAAACAAATTAATTCTAAATTAGTCTGTGCCCCTTCAGTGTTAATTTTCCATGACTATTATAGTCATTGAGCTTTATAGCATGAACACAAGCAAATATTAAGTTTGAAGTCTTAAATGTTTTTCAGTGAATTTTAATTTGTGGGCTACATCTTCAGATGTGATTTGAGTCAGTAGGAGTCTTCAAAGCCAATGGATATGGTTTATGTGATGTGGTGAGAACAGTAGCCTTATGTTGCCTCCATGCTAGTTGAAGACCTGGCCTATAACTAACTAGTCAAAATAGAAATATTAACAACTTTTAATACAAATTACTGAAATTACTCAACTGTAGAACCAAAGATGTTGAATGTAGCCAACTGTCACTTCAGCATAGTCCAAAGTCAACATAAATGAGCTGCTTGCTATTTTGATCTGGGATAGCTGGCTGCAAAGTATTAAATATCACAGTGGTCAGCATTTAAATATGAAATGTACTGAAGAATTTTGCAGTAGATTCAGAGAACAGGGAAATCTCATGCAGTCATAAGTTTTTTAGAACATTTCCTGTATCTAAGAATATATCCGACATGTTAGTATTCATATAAGGAAATCAAGACAAACCCTGGAGAGTCAGTCAGGACCAGAAGCAGTGGCTTGGCTCCTCCTTTGAATGATTCACCAAAGGAACCCCTCAGAAAAGCCTCTCTGTCTGCACTCTGTACAAAAGGCATATAAACCTGTTCACCATGTGTTTAAAACTCTCATTGCCTTATTCTACCTGCAGTTGCTTAGTTGAGGCTTATCCCACAGCTCTTAACTTTCTCCCCTTGTAAATTAGGGTACTGGTAAATATTATCATGTTGCTTGATGTTTAAAGCAAGGCTCAGGTGGAAAAATTAATGTGTGAGACTTACTTCAGTCCTATGTATGTATTTTTGGAATTTAATAGATGATGCAAACATTTCATTTGTTTTTTGCTGGTTTGACTTGATCCAGTTTGATTTGGTGTCAGCTAAGTTAGTGTGGTGCTTGTATAAAGGTAAATTTGACTCACTCAAGGTTTCTCCGGAAGAGGGGCAATATAAGTATCCAAATAAAGAAGTAATTTCCACTGAGCAGATCCACTCATCACAGAAATTGCTATCGCTTGTTCCCATTGTTGGCTTTCTAAAGAGAGAAGTTAAAGGCTGAGAAAACATGGACAGAGTTACTTCTACAGATATCAGTCCTCCACAGCAAGGCTAAAGTATGCTGGCAACCTGCTGGTGAATATTTTTTTCTATGTTAATCTCCAATATGTTCANGGGGGGAGGGTGGAGGGAGGGAGGCAGGCAGGCAGTGGCGGAGGGCAGTTTTTATAATAAAAAGCTAGTCTTCAGTCTGGCAGCTTCAAAAGGAAGGTTTTCAGTGCCTTTGAAGCTCCCTGTTCCTGCTGTCCAGCCATCATTGTGGACTAACATATCAAACAGGTTTCAGCTGATTTCACTGGTGCTCAGTGTTTTATTTAAATTTGTAAAAATGTGTCCTACTTATCAGACTGGTAGTGTTTTGCATATGCTTTTTGTAGCCAGGAGTATTTGGCTTCATGGCATCATGTGAAGCAAACACCCTGGAGTCACTGCTCCTTGTGCTATTTCTGCTCTCTTTTTACATGTTGCTGTTGGTGGTTGTATCAGTGGGCACCCTCAGGAACTTTACGTGGCAGGGAGAAGAATCCCGGTTCTTGGTTACAAGAGATTGACATATTGGTCACGAATGCTGAAGACTAGCAGGCACTTTCTACACAAAAGCCTTTATAGAAAATGCTCAAAATAAAAAGTCTGGGAGTTGGGGAATGGAGCAGGGGGAAGACAAGATGCTGCATATTGTCAGTTCTTTTTTTATTCTGTTTGCCTACAAGGAGATTTCATCTAATTCTAAGTAAGAAGGAGCGCTGGCAAGTGGAAATGTCTCTCTTCAGAGGCAGAGGAGAGAGGCCGAGCCTGATACTGGAAGAATATGTGTATGACAGTGCATGGGTTATGGGGAGCAAACAGTTCACCCCAGTTCAGTTTTAGCTATCCTTTCCTTAAGCAGATGCCCAGGAAAGATTATGAATCAGCTTTACAGAGGCAAGACTCCACTTCAGCATTACAGAACAGGGATACATTTCAAATTGCAGACTTCTGTTTTCTCCCTCTTATTAATTTCTGGACTTATTTGTGATCTTTTTCTTTTTCCTGGAAGTAAAGCCTTGGAAGACTGTCCTTTGTCTTTTTTTATTGCTTTAATGGTCTTACAAATGATGATCTTTAGGGTAAAGTATCACAAAAACATCTGAGTAGAAACAAAGATGAGAACAATTCCTAAAATGCCATTTAAAATGTCCAAAGAGGAACAATGACTCCTTTAAGAGTAAGCACATGGTAGATGGAAAGAAGCCTACATTTTTACCAGGCAAAAAGCTGGAACTTTTTTCGGCAGCTGACTGCAGTCTTTGTCATCTGGCCAGTTGTGCTGTCAGAGGCTGAGTCACTAATTTGAGAATCTGTCAAAAGAAAAGGAATGCATCTCCCAGATTGCACACACAGTTTTATTTTGACAATGAGCACTTTGGCAGATGAAATGAGAAAACAAAACAGAAATGAGACCTAAGCTGGGTAACCTGAGCTGTCTTGTTTTAAGTCAGACTGGAGGTCCCAAGTCAATACCCTGGGCCACCTCCGAACACCTTGAAGACGCAAGTCAGCTTCAGGGTTTGTCAGATTCCACTTCTGTTGTACAACTGCTCTGAGTTCAACTATCTTCCTGGATCATGACTTCCAAATGAGAATTTATTTAGAGCTTCTAGAGATATTATGTCCCCCAGCTCTTCTGAGTAAGTGTTCTTGCGGATTGCAATCCGGTTATTCATACAAGGCTGAAAGATGGAACACTTCTGCAATGCTGAATTGTGAAGGACAAAACTATTTAAGTCTCAAATTTAGTTTTTCTGATGTCCAGGCGAACAATGCCTTATTGTGCAAAATAAACTAAAAAGGATGAATTCTAACTGAACTATATTTTAATATGCTAAATTATAATGGATTGATAAGATACCTCCTTCAACCTGTGCGGCAGGTTAAGGACATGTTTGATGATGGAAAAAAATGGGATTTCAAAGTGCGCTTGCCATAACCTCAAATGGGGTCACCTTAGTCTGTCCCATAGAGAGCGAATACCATTAGAAGTGTACTCTCATGCACTGCTCATGATGACTGTGAGGTCCTAGTTTTGCTGGGCCTCAGAGAAACTACAGTAGTTATCACTACTTTCACTAATATGACTAAATAGCCATCTTTTTGTAGTTCTAAAATGTCCTTTGCATTTACTAAAAAAGAGGAAAAAATAACTTAAAGTTGCTTTATATCTTGATTCTAGGCAAAACAAAGTTGGAAATTGTACATAGAACCTAACTGGTGTAAGAGGATTGAAAGCCAGCAGCAAACTTTGATGGTATTAGAAACTTTTAAAGTGTTTTTCTCAAATAGGGATTTTGGTCACAAAATAATCATGGAAACTTATGCCTGTTCTGAAATCGCTTAAGTTTCTCCTTTTTATTTAAAGAGAAAAATTTCCCAGCAGAATAGAAATGATGTGGTTTTGCCCATCTAAACTCTGCCCAGAAATAATGAACTGTCAAAGGTAAAAGAACCACCAGCCTGTCATCCCTGATGCCACTACTAGCTCTCCTGAAAAGTTAATAAACCTCAACAGAAGATCAAAGTTCAGTGCTCACAGGATGGCTGGCAAGATCACAGCTACATCTGGGATGGGGCTTTCTGAACAAGCTTATAAACTGAAATGTCTAAAAAAGTTTACAGCATATCAAATTCTATTCTTTTGAAGAATCTATATCTCTAGTTAACAGAAGCTAGGAAGTAATATCACCAGTCATTTGTCATTCAAAACCTTTATTTCTGGCGTGGACTACTGAAGTCAGTATGTTTTGCTTTCTTCTAAATACAGTGCCTTTTGCAGTAAACTTTCAAACACTTGTTAGTTTTTTACAGCTGTAGGAACGCTAGATTGCTATGGTGATAACTGGATACATTCCAAAATGAAAAATAATTTTTAAATGCAAATTATTTCAGTTATTGAAAACTTCTGTAATAGAAAACAGATGTGCCAAAAGGCTGGATGTGCAGTGAAATGCTTAGAATAGAAACCATGGAGTACATGTCAGTCATATTTACATGACTGAGTTAATTTTTAGTAAGATTTAAAAAAGTTTAAAGTGAATGTTTCTGGGTTGTTTTGGTAGACAACTATTTCTTGAATAATTTGGGAAGAATAATTGAAAAATTTAATTCTTCTGGAAATTAGTTTCAACAAAAGGTGTGTGTATTCAAAGGATTTCTGGAACCTATTTCAGTAAATTGCACCTTTTAAATATGCAAATAAGATGATTCATTAATAGCCATCTTGTCCATGAAAACTGGACTGTAATATGAGGCCACTTTTTCATTTATACTGTTATACCCATGTTATGCTGATATAATGCTGGTATCTTTAGTGTTACTTGGCAAAATTTATAGAATAAATTAACATCAAGTTTGTGGATGATGATGGTAATTACTTCTCTTTATCCCAAACATCCAAATGCTTGAAAGGCATAAATATAGATGTTTGTGTGGTTTCTGTCAAGGTGTCCTTGAATGAGAGGATTTAAACCTCGACACTGTTGCTTGGGCCCAAGCCAAATCATGTGTCCTTATTGGTCTTGAGGCTTTTCCTGTGAATGCAGCTGTCACTCTCCTCTGCGGTGTATCCTAATGGGATGAGACTTCTCTGTCCAGTCCCTAAGACTATGGATGTGTAGTTGAGGCTATAGGAACCCCTAGCTATTTAGCACCTGTCCCTTGAGCTTGATAGTTTTTCACTGCTCTGAGATCAACGCTGCAAGAAAAATCTCTTAATTATGTGAGTTATAAAATATGTATTAAGCAAATGAGCTTGATTAAAAATATATACATATATCATATTTAATATAAATTATGTGCAAAGTGCAGGGGGATCATTGCCTGCTATTTCAACCTTCTCTATATGCATAGGCTGCATTGTTTTGGCAATACTGATAAAGTTAAAGCAGTGCATTCCCCAGTCTTCAGCTATATCAGCATAAACATATTGATGTACATACAGTTTATTTATCTTCCCTTAGGGAAACTGGGATATTAGGATCTACCTTTCCTCTGAGATTTCAAAGAGGAGTCAATTGGACTGTAGCTGTACCAAATTGTTTGTATTTTTTGCGTACTCCTGATGAAAACTGCACTGGCATTTGTGCATATTCATTAGAAGGTCATGAAAATGCAATGATAATGGTGTAGAAAATGCAATTATAATGGCATAAAGTAGTTCTATCACAAAACAAATGGAATGTATTTTCGTATGGTTTTGTCTATTTAGTGATGTCCTATTTCTCTTACAGACACACTCTGTCCTTCTTCCTCTGTTTTGTGATGTGTTGGTTAAGATCCTGGGCATTGCATGCTGTGCCTTGTCAAGGACATATCTGCAATTACAGGTGGGCTGAGTACAGCCAAGGAGAACGTATCATGACTGAGTTCCATCTCCTTTTCCATCAGTGGTAAACTAATTTAGATATCCCTCTTTGACCTAGTTATTAGGTTTTGAGTGGCCTGTAGATACTTAAAATTTTCTGAGCCCTCTTCCCCTCTAAAGCTTTTGGAAAGGGGAACCTGGGATATATTTCCTCAAAGCAGACTGAGACCTAAACGCTTGCTGCATTTAGAATGGGTGATCCTGTTTTGCCAATACCTTTGTACCCAATTTTGGCACTCACTTAACTCCTTGGTGAGTGGATTCAATCTGCTAAGTCCTCTGGGCAGGGCAGTAATCAGTGGCTAGACTGGTTCAGTTGCATCCTCTAGCAGCAGTCTTTCCCTCTGATTGTCCTGATGTACTTCCTATGCTGTGTCCTTACCTCCACTGGACTTATTATGCTTTCTAAATTGCATTTATTATTAAACTAGAATGAGGGTAAATCAACCTTTCCTCAAAGAGCTACTTCACCTGGAGTTTTGTGGAGAAAAACAAAAGGATTGTTTCCTCTACAGTCAGTTCTCTTTCTGTGGGAGACTCCTGTGCCCCCCTTGGCTGTCACCCAGCACTTTGAAGGACTTTCTAGTCTTTCTCTTTCAGAACATCTTTACCAGTAGAGATGCAAATTCACGATTCCTTGATATGACTATTAGATTGTATTTTCGTGTTGATCCTACTTCTATTTTAGCTGATCCTATAGGAATGTTGTACAAAGATGCAGGGTCCTACTACCAATTTTCTTTTGCCATGGGATGTTGATTGACTGCCCTCAAGCATTTCACAGGACCAGTCTGTTGGAGGATTCAGCCAGCATATGAAACTTCAGAATTTTTTGGCTTTTAATAGTAGATCTTTTTGTTAGTAACTGAAACTAGATTTACTGCTAAGTTAAGTACTTCCTTGAACTTCAGAAAAAGGGTTGGTTTTGACATTTGACAGCTAAACTCTGAAATTTTACTGCACTTGGTAATTCTTTGGTATTTTGTTCTTTCCTGCACATCTCATAGTGCTTTGCTAAGTGACTATCCATCTTCTTGATTTGTAGATAAGGAAACTAAGAGACAGACATGCATGGTTACTCATTTCTGAGCTCTGATGAGAATTTGGATTTTTTGACTTGTTTTGTTTCCTCTTCAGATAGCTCCCTTAATCTAGCATCTGAATTTTATTATGAGAAGGATGACCATTTATTTTATTTAAACTAGCCTATACTTATCCTACAATCCTAGAAAAGTATAAAATCCTACAGTGAATGCTAATACTCCTCAGATTTTACAGTATAGAATAAGGTGCACAAAATTACTTTATGCAAAAATGTGTATGCAGTTACAGCAGTTATAATACTTGTTGAAGATAACTGGGAATAATGAACATCTCAAAGTTAGGATGATGAATAATGTTAATGTGTTTCAGTCACAGGTGGCAGTGTAACAAGCTTCACTCAGGGGCTCTGGGGAGACGGCTGTCTCTTTAAATGCAACACTTTTAAAATTATTCTGGAAGAAAAGTGGTGCCAGGAGCAGAGGAATCACTACTTGAAAGAAAAGCATGTGGCTTCTACAGGGACTGCATGTGTTTGAAGGATGGTGCATAATATAACAGGGGAACTTTGGAGCTAAATAGTACTGATGGTAAAGTTCTTGCTCTGTATCAGTCTGAAGTGGAGAGAGGACCTGAATTAACTGCACAATGATCCTGAGGCAGCTGTGTCCTTTCAAGCCTGGGGGAGTGGAAATTATTTGAAGAGATAACTGTTACCTGAGAAGGCAAAATGGCACTGTGCTGGCACAGGTGAGCTGTAAAGGGGTGGGAGAAAGGGAAGAAAATGGACCTATACCCAATTTGGTTTCTTAGCTCCTCATAAAGGGGAGCAGATGGGGAGACAGCAGCAGCTCCTCCCCTGTGTCTGGTCTTGCTGCTTGTCACTGATCTCGTTGGTGCGGCAGGAAGGGGCTTAATTGCTCCTCTGGCATGGGAAGAGCTTGAATGTGTCCTATACAGGAAAGAAGGGCAGTGGGACTCTGCTCTGGATGTGATGAAGGTCCTACCTTGCCATCACTGGGTCTCCTCCCCCAGCAGCTAGGAAAAGCACAGCAATGGCAATTTTATGGCTCTGGAGTCTTTCTTCCAGGTCTCTCCCTCAGGACATACAGAAGACAGAGTCCTTGAGAAGAAAAAGGATTTGCCACAAACTTCTGAGAGCTTTGGACTGAGGGGAGTTCAGGGTGGGAATTTTCAGAGGGAAGGGAATAGGAATAGAAATAGAAAGCTGAAGGGGGGAGAATTAGTGAGGACTCTGCTGTGAAGGAGAGGGATATGTTGAAAAGCAGGAGAAACTAGTGGGAAACAAAGATTCTGAGGGCAAAAGATAAAAGTTTGAGGAACCTGATGCTGGTTGAAGAGTTGGTCTGAATAGAAAGCAATAAGATTCTTAGAGGAGCAAACAGGAGGAATATGTTTGGGGGAGGAAGATGTTTGGGGAAGAAACATATCATTGGGAATGATAAATGAGTAAATTCACTGTAGTGATTTGCAAGAAGCAGCAGAAAGGGCTGTGAAATAAAAGTGAATTTAGAAGCTGAGGGAGAAGGATGTAAATGCAGGTGTTTTGGCAAAAAAAAGATGATAAAGGTAGGTGAAGTATTTTGAGAACTGCGAAATAGGAATTTTCAGGAGGAAAAGCTCAAGTTGAACATTTATAGGAGGAAACAATTATGCTCATGTTGTATAGTGCAGTCCTCAACCGAATACCCAGTTCATTTGTCTTCAGAAAGCTATCTTATATGAAACTTGGACAAATCCTAATGTAACTTTCCAGTTTGTCAACATGTATATGCCAAGTTGAAGTTTCACTGTTTTTTTTTATTATTATTGGTTGGGTTTTTTTAAGAAAGCACAGGAAATCAATTTAATCTTTCCTTGAAAATAAAGGAAGGATTTTTAGAAGAAATACTATCTTTGTCTGACACTTGAAATCAAGATTCTTTTTTTCCCCTGTAATGTCTCAGGCATAAGTTCTTAGTAGAATTTCTGCTGGTTGGTTGTTGACTACTCCTCCTGGCAGGGGAGGAAGCAATGTACCTTCTCTGCTGTTAGCTGAAGGCGGTGCTGAAGACACACTGTCACTGAACCCAAACAGAGAAGAGGAGGCAGCTGCTATTTGGGATGGAATGAAAGGTTGGAAGAAGATGTGGAATCATGTTTTGCTGAAAGAAGGCTTGGGGCAAGGCAGGTGAGATCAGCTTTGAATGCTCAAGGTTGAGCAGGATGCTTGTTGCTTAGTGATGATAAACTAGAAGAGAATGGAAGGGGATGCCTGGTAAGGCAACCAAGGATTAAGCAGCCATGAAACAGGTTTAAAGGAGAAGGTCTAAAGGAAAATGAAGAATAGAGGCAGGGATTTGACTGAGAGTCTGGAGAAGGTGTTGATAACCAGTTGATGAAAACTGAGAATTGGTTAATTAGGTACAGATAATGTATTGGAAGGGTTGAAAGCCAGAGGATGGACTAAAGAATGTTTTTGGAGAATGGGCTAATAAAGGAAAAGAGAAGCTGTTACTTGGACATGTCTTGTGCTGGGAACTGGCAGGAAAGCATATGATGGATTGGGGAAGGTGGAGGTGTGGAGGAAATAACAGATGCTGTGGGGAGAGACAAGGTTGATTATGAAAGCCCAAGTGCTCCAGCACTTAGGTGGCCCTTCCTGCTTGGACAGGCCATTATTACAGCCTACCAAGGTCATGCAAAGAAAATACATATAAAGAAGTCCTTGCAAAGGTTTCCTTTCACTGGATTTACCATGTGGAGATGTACAGTCTAGCTCAGCATTTTCAAGTGAAGGAAGCCTGTAAAACTTGTTGCCTGAAAGAGTCTTTCATTTCTGTCTTTCCTTTCTAGTAACAAAGAAAGTTTTTGGTGCTAAAATAAGTGATGTGATGTACTGTACTTCTAAAGCTGTTAAAAGGCTCTTAACAGCTCTATAAAATACTTGCCACCTCCTCCTGTGCTTTCAGAAAATTCTACTCTAATATTTATTTCTCTGGCTTATACAGAATTTCCTCCCCTTTAAAACATAAATTGTTAATTATTTCTGGGTTGTCATGATCAACTCCCCTCCAGCTATTAAAATGTACTTGCATTGTAGTTTTATTATTACTCGCAAATTATTGGAAAAAATAATTTTTCTAGACAGTTATATTTGAAATAAATATTGACTCGGCTATGCAAATGGATCTTTTATGTTAATTTCCTGCAAATATTCAAATGGTGTAGTTTTAGGAGAAAAAGCACTCATAAAAGCAAGTCTTTATGAATATTCACTGAAAGTGAATTTTGAATTGTACACTTGAGCCTAATTTTTGAAAGTTATGCTTGCATGGATTAGTCTACATAGGTCACTTTGCACAACAGCAAAAATGATAGCACGCAACTGGACAATAGTGCACAAATACAAGTAATATTGCAAAACATGCTACAAATGAAAGCTTTTGATTCACTGCAAAATTCTTCAGTTTTTCAGAACTCTTTATGAACAGAAGACAAGGCAAAATTGGTGAACAAATTAGTTGTCAAGACTTTGCTCACCATTAATTACAATATTATTTAAAAGCAAATGTGCTGGTGCAGAACACCCATGGTGTTTTGGGGAGAGAAATGGATTACCTGAAATTCTACCTCAGTTGTTCTGGGCATTATGATTCTATGGAATTACTTTAAGTTGTTATTGTACTGTACAGGTATAAAACATACTCATATGCTGTTTGTGCAGACTAGTTTTGTATCACTGGAGTTTTGAGTAAGTACATTGCTGCATTCCCTGTCTCGCTTCGTTCTCTTTTTTTTTCCCCTACCAGATTACCATTGTTAAAAGTTGAGCACACAGAAGTTTGGAAATGATGGTGCTAAGTTTGCCCTGTATGCAAACTTAATTAGTCCCTGTGGCTTTACCATCTCCAACAAGATACTCCACTGATCTCCACTGAGCATGTGCAAAGTGGTATTTTTGAGGGCTTATATCTTGATTATAGAGATATGACTTCTCATCAAATCTTCAGAGCATCCAAATTTTAGACATGTGGGTTTCAAATTTTTCCAGTCAAGGCAAAGACTGCTGTATAGCAAACTAGGCTTTGATTTATTTTCCTGAAGAGCCTGCCCCAGCCTCCTCAAGTGGTCAGTGGGTCCTAAGACTCCGCTACCTTGGGTTAAGAAAACAGCTGCTATGGAAAGCTTCTTTTGGGTGATACTGTCTGCCATTGATAAGGAGCTGAATCTTTAGGATCAGGCTCCCAGTTATATCACAACTTTCTGAGGCAAGTCAGATTCTCTTAGAGCACCCCAGTGGCTGTTGAAGGCTTTATTTTCTGATGAGATGAACAGTTGCAAATAAAAGCTTGAAGCATTCAAATTAAGTCGTTTTCCTTGTGCCACAATTCTGATTCTGTTAAATGGGCATAATGAATTCATTGCATAATGCTAGCAGACTTTCTTGCCTGGTAGGATTCCTTCTCTTCATACATGTCTATTAAAGAGCCTTCAAAACACTCCTGTGAACAATGTTGATAATATTTCCTGCAAAATTACTCTTGTGTTTTTTCATTTGTGGTACAGTTTGCAACCGGGAACAGGCATGCATGTAAAAGCCTTTGGATGCTTTCTCATCTTTTAACCTCCTGCAAGTAGTTTATCCATTATACTGCTGATGAACAATGGTGTCCTTGACAAAAATGTAGTGATCCTTGGCTTGGGTAATTGTGCTGTTGGCTGCAATGTGGTTTTGCAAGGTTTGTGCTATCGTGTTATGTATTCAGATGAAATATGTAAAGTGAAAAATCGTGATCTCTGGTTATCTTTGGGAATAGAGGGTGTAACATGAGTCAGGGCCATTTTCCCAAAGGGAGTTCTGACTATGAAAGATGCTATGGTGTGCTTGGGAGGTCAAGTGGGGCTGTTAATTATTTGCAGAATATAATAGACTGTGCATTGTGATGAAAGTGCCCTGAATTTCCTTTCAGATACCTGTTACAAACTGCAAGGATTCTTGCAGCAGGCCTTGCTGCTTGCTAGAAAGAGGGAGGACAGAGAAAAATGTGTGTGTGTTTTTTTTTTTTTTTTAATATTCCAGGGATGACAAGAAATATACACAAATCACAGTCTGGTATCTTTGGCCATCTTGTTTGATGTCCTGAGAGGTAGCTAATATCTGGGATTTTATTACTATATTATTTTCTATCTGTTCTCTCTCCATTGTGTTCTGTAAGATCTGGTTTGTGCTTGATGTGCAAATGCTCTTACTGTCATACTGTTGATGGTACCATCCAAGCCTGTGGTCCGACAGTACTTATCTAGAAATGCCTTATGTGCTGTTGCATTGCACCATGCTTCAGAACAATGTTTTCCTTCCATCCCATCTGCGGTAAACAAAATTATTTACATTTGAATACTTTCAGGAAAGTAATTTGGACAAGAGAGCTACACTGTTTAATGCCTACCAGAACATGGAGACACCTCAAAGTGACTGATAACACTTTAGCAGGAATTACTGTGACGGTAGGAAGAAGATCTGTATTAAAGCAGAGATGTTTCAGGAACGGTTGAGGAGCTTGTGTGATGTGGGATGAAGGGCCTATGAACATGCATTCAGAGTTATGACAGAAGATGATTTCTTAGCATTTGTGTATGTTGCCAAAGCATTTTGTTACCATGTAGCTAGGAAAGCCCAAACATGCAGAGGTGAGTCACTGGAGGCTATTTCAGTGAAATTGACAGGAAACTGACCAGCCAGGTGTCAGCTCATGCTGCATCCATAATAAAGATAAAACTTACAGAGGCTTTACATATACTCAGGGGATGTATTAATTGGTGCTTCTGTGTCCAGAAATAGATGTAAACAACCCACTGCAGCCCATGCTCAGTTCAAGGATGGCAACTTCGCAGCTTGTTCGTTTGCTTTGCGGGGCTGTACCAAGGAGGGAAAGGGGATTTGTGTCAAAAACATCTGACAGTCCTCACAATCTTTCTTCTTTGCACTTTTTTTTTTTGCTGTGGAAAGGGTGCCCATGGCACTTCTCGTGTTTGTGCTCTTCCATCGGTCCTCCACCTTCAAACTCCCACCCTCGTTTCAGTGTTTAAAAGAAAAATCCCCTTTCTCTACCACGTGAAAGACCCTAAAACTTGAGAAAATCCCACCCACCAACAACTCACTCCTCGCTTCCAAACTTTTACAAGGCAGACCGTGACAAACACACCCCACAGCCGGCCTCACACCGCCAGAAAAGGCGGCCTGACCCCTCCGACATCGCCCTCGGGGGGATTCCCCACAGCCTGAGGCGAGCCAGGGCCGCGCGCTCCTCCTGAGGAGACGGGCGCCCGCTCAGTATTTCCCACCAAAATGGCTTCCCGCGGGCCGCCCTTCTCGTCCCGGGGGAGGGCTGCGGGTGCCTGTAAAACCAAGCCGGGGCAGGCTGAGGGAAGGCAGGACTCGACTGCTGCTGCCGCTTTAAAACGGGGCGGGCGGGGGCCGCGGCGGGCCCGGGCCCCGGGGGCGGGGAGGAGGGTGCTGCGCTGCCGCGGGGAGCCGCTGGGCGCTGCGCTGCTCTCCGGGTTCCGCTCTGCTCCTCTCTTCTTCCAGGCGGAGTAAATAACGGTAAATCAACTTATTTCTCGGCTGCCATCGCGCGGTTCTCCACCTGCCTTTGCCCAGCCTGCCGGTGAGGCGTTCGCTGTTAGAAAGATCCCCACGGAACAGATGGGGAGCGTGGTTTTAATCAGCTTTGCTGGGCGCTGGCAGGAGCGGGGTGAGGTGGACAGCGGGGCATGAAGCGGGCTGGGGAGCGGAGGCAGGTGTCCCTGACAGAGCACGGTGGGGACGGCACGGAGTGGCCCCCAGGTAGCCGAGGTGTAAAGCTGGGTAAGTGCCAGGGGATTGGAAATTTGAGAGTGAAGGAAGTAGCTGGAGAGCCTCAGGAAAGGTGCTGGGAGGCTGGAGGTGCGCGCCTGGGTTCGTGGCCTTGTTTTGTGCTCCTTACCTTCACGCGCGCAGCTGAGCGTCGGCCTCGTGTGACGTGAGAGATCCGGGATAAACCCCGCTGGGCTCCAGTTGGCCTAGTCCTGTTACCCTTAGAGAGATGTCTTGGCTCTACCCACCAAAGGTGCAGGTGGGCCTGCTGGTGGAAATTCAGAAGGAGAATTCGAACCGTTAAAATCCCTAACAGGGCATTGCCTCTGTTGGTGCAAAACCGGCACGTTCCTCCCATGACTGTGTGTGTTTTCTGTGGCTTGCAGATACCATCTGTCACCCACCTGTGTTTCACTGGCCAGAAGACGTAGATGTCCCCTGCGACTGAGTCCTTGCATGGGTGTTTTGAAGATGAAACGCTACGTAAACTCTTAAAGCATACTACCTGAGGACATTGCTACCAACGTGGACATCATTATTTATTTACAGATGCTTTAATCAGGAGGAGCTTTTTTGTAAACATGAATTGCTGGGCTCTTTTCTTGAGGTGTCGCTTCATGTTTCATGCTATTGAAACATTAATCTTAACTTATTATGACTCCTTTGTGTTGGTCAGCTCTCAGGGACATTTCCCTAGGCTTGAAAATGTGGGAGCTTTCAAGAACGTGTCAATCGTGCCAACTCAAGCCACTTGTGGGCTGCCAGACCGAAGTACTTTCTGTCATAGCTCAGTAGCTGTTGAAAGTATTATGTCCTGCACCCAGAGGTTTTGTGTTCAGGAATGCCCGTACAGGTCATCACCTTTTCCCTACAAACTGCTTCTTTCAGAAGGCCTTGGTACCTGTATCACAGAGGACAAAAGGGACTTGCATCCAGGGTCTTTCAGCAACGCTTCTAGCTTTATTTTTCATAATCACAAGGATTGCTTCTCTGCTCCCCGTTCTCCGATGCTTGCAGCTTCATTTACGTTAACTGTATGGCTGAAACCTGAGCAAGAAGGTGTAATGTAAGTAGTATTGAAGGTGTTTACTTTCCTGGTGCTCTTAAAAAAATTGATTGTTGTAGTCACAGTCATTATTAGCAAGCAATTTAAAATTTTAAAAAGGTTTAGTGAGAAACTGTGACGTTTTAAAGCCGTATTTAGGTTGGGGTCTTCGCAAATGTCAAGATAAGTTGGTTCAGTTTCAGTGGCGCTGGCTCAGATGATAGTCTCGTTGCTTTCAGTGGGAACTGTTCATACGTAAAGTGCATGTCTGTTCTTAAAAAAAATCCAATATTTCTAATTCACATTTCTTGTAAAAGCTACTAGAAAAACATGTTGTCAGGGGTTTGCGCTGTTGCTGCTTTCATGATGGAAAAAAATCTAAAATTTTAGGAATCCCACAACAGAAGTTTACTCCCAAGGAAAACCCCCAGATCTTCCAAAATGAATATTTCAGAGCTGTAGAAAAGTGCTCGTAGTACTTCTGGAAGATCTGGGGAATGTTGACTGAACGAGAGATTGTCTTGCTACTTTAAGAAAAGATTCCACTATTCAAACTGCTAGTGAAGTTTCACTAGGTGTTCACAAAATAGACATGGCTGAGCATGCTCCCTCTCTTATTTGCCCACATCACATTTTTAGCAAATATTGCTGTTATAAGTGGCCCTTTAGCTTGACTGGGCCTTACTATAATGAAAGAGTTGCTTTTTTTTTGAAAAATGCATTGCAAATCCTGCAAAAAAGTTCCCTATATCTATCACAAAATACAGAGCCTTCTACTCTTTCTTACTCTGGTTGTGCAGATCCTCTTTACAGTGAAGCACACCGAAAGCATAGTACATTCCTTCAGAGTATGTGTCACAAATGTTTTTGCAGTTGTACTGGTAACTTAGAGTGAAAATAATGGCCTGTTCTGTTGTGGCATTCTTGATACTTATTTTGCCTGCTTCTGTGAAGTAGCAAGTTGTCTAGGGGCATGAAAGTCATCAGAAACAACAGAAAAGTCTAAAATTGTAATATATATATGTAAAATTATAATCTGCTTTATGTAAGGATAATTATCTTTAAAATGTCAGTCTAGCTATAGAAATTGTGATGGAGGGAGAGAGAATAATAAATGCAGTCTGCAGAGCAAAGTGAGTTTAGTTTGAGCTTAAGTTGAATCAATTTAGCTGAAGGCATGTTGAAAGGTGTCTCTGGAGCTTTGGCCTAGTGTCTTTTATAGACAGTATTTTCTATAAAATGTTTGAATCTTGAACACCAGAGAGTCCGTTCCTGGGTTGTCCTTTGCCGTGAGTTTATGTCCACACACATGCAGGCATATCAGAGTCTTGTTCCGCAGAACATATGCCTACCTTGAAGCAGAAATGTCCTGCTAATTTCCAAGCAAGCTGTTGCTTGTGTTGAGTGAGACCTGTGAAACTCTTTTGTCAATGGGATAGGCTTTTGCTTGCGTGGAGCCTAAAACAATGAAATGTGTGTCCCTAGTTTCAAATGATTAAGTGCTGTGCGGAAACCAGACTCTACCGATGTCTGATTATCCGTGGACTAGTGTAAAACATTAGCCTCCAATTGCTACTGTGTTAATAACTACACAACGTACATATTCCTGTTCAGTGGGTTTTATAGATCACTTTAAAATCTAAGTGTTTTTATTCAATTTCTGTAATAGATCACTTCTTTCTTCTGCCTTGGAAGATTGCTGCTAGTCAGCATGTAGGAATGACAACAGTAGAGCCCAGTCCTGAAAACGCAAGTTGAACAGCACTTATTCCAGTGGACAGGATGATATGCCGCTGTCTGGCCTCTTTTTTTCACTGTTCACAGAAAGAATCATATTAATTTTCCTTTCTTCATAAAAGGAATATAGAGATGCAGTTGTGGTGAAACAGTAATTGCATGCAAATAGCTACTGAAGCTTGACTCGGAAGACATTCTACAAAAGAGAACTAGTTTAACAGCAAACTAAGATATTTTTCCTTTGGTTTAGTGAGTGCTTCAGGTTGGCAGAAGGAATTTGACTCACCAGCTGTCCTACATTGTGCTGTCCCTGATGGGGAGTTGTCCCTGTTAGATGTCATTTGTGAGACCTTTTAAACCCCATTGTCACAGCAGAGGGACTTCATGGAACTGGGACTCATTCTAACAAAGGCTTTGCGCTGCCACCAAAACACTAGGAAGATGAGCCAGAACCAGCAGCTCATTTTACCAGTAGAATAATTGAAAGTTTAACAGGGTATTTTGTTTACTGGCAAAGTACTCTTGTACAGCAGACCCATGGTTTTTGGACATGCCAATAGCAGGATTTTTCTGCTAGAAGTTACTGTGCTGGCTGTAGTGAGAGATACTGATGTGAGGATCCGAAGTCTGAGAGCCCTTGAAAGACTGTGACATTCTGGGGGAGCAAATATATGTGGATAATCAAAGATGCCAATAATTTTCTTCTTCCGTTTCATATGCCAAGTTTTCTTATGTGAATCTGGGAAAGGATGCACCTTCATACAAAGAGAGAGGAAAGTCAGGTTGTGTTACGGATTTATTTGAAGTCCTAATGTCCTTCTAAGTAGGATGTATAGTGTAGATATTTGTAGGTATGCTTTGAAGTCACTGCATATTGGAAATCTTGAAGAAAAGCAAAAGAATAGTGAGAAAACACTGACATTTGTACTCCACTCTTTAAATTTACTTTCCCTGTAGGCAGTAAGTGCAGTAGTAAGAGAGCAGAGCTCTTGTCTCTGAATTTTACTTTTTCCCCATGCTTCCTCTCTTACTGCTCACCAGTTAATATAAATGCTCTCAGTAAGCCTGTGCATAGCCTGTAAGCCTCAGCACAATGTAGGAAATTGTATATGATGATAACCCTTTGCAATGGAATAGGATAAGAATGAGTAGAAGCTTGGCGTATATGAGTAATCATTACAGGCCGTTTATATCAATTTAGTGTCAGCTGGGCTAACTGGAAGTTAGATGACCAGAAGACATTGGCGGTGAGAGAGAAATGAGCTGAGACCTTTTACACACAAAAGGCTCAGGGGGAATGGCCTGATTGGGAAGTGGGCAGTAAATGTATTTTTTTTTTTAACTTTATCTAAAGGACTAAAATCACATCCTGTTACTTTATATCCATTCAGTTGTTTTATATTAGGAATTAGGCTGAAAGGAGGGGTTGCCTTAAGATACCATAGGTCTGATTGTGAACCCGTGCCGATGTTCCCGTTTGCAAGTGCTCCAGTTAATGTGTGGGGATCACCAGTGCAGCCATCTTAGATTCTCTAGGATATTTTTCTCTTTGAAATATGACTAAGCAAGTCTGTGTTGCTTGCTTTTTTTCCCCTCCAACCCCACCACAGAGAGTTATGTAGTCAGGAATTGTCTCTGTGGGACTGCAGGTTACTAGAAGTTGTAAACCACACAAAGAAGAGTGGTTTTCCTCTGTAATCATGGCGGGAATGGAAAATCATGCTCAGAGTCAGAAGTAATGCTTATGCTTATTTCACCTATGTTAGTACTAGTTTGGGGTTTTTAACTTCCCCCCCATGCCCCCATCCTCCCTGGTTTCTTCCTCTTGATTTTTCTCTTTTGGTAGTGAGTCCCAATTCACATTTGTTCTTTTCAGTTTTCAAAGTGATGTACATCAAGGTCACTTCCCTTCTTAAAGTCATGACACCTTTGGGGATAAAAACAATGTGGGGCTGTTTGTTTTAGATAACTAAAATAAACAAAAACTGGATTATCCAATTATTGTTTATCCAGGAACTGGGTAAATCCAGTTCCTAAATATTTTGCTGCTTAGCTGAGCCTTCTCTCACGTTTATTATCTAGCAAAACTAGCATGTTTACAAGCAAACAAAATATTGAAAAGACCAGTAGACAATATATTAAGAGACGTGTTCTTAGTAAGGTCTGGAAAACGGAAGTCTTGCATTTTGCAAATTGTTTTATTGACAGCATTCCAGCAGGCTAAAACAGTAACAGTTAAGATTAATGAATTTTTCTCTTGGATTTAAAGACGAATTGGTGAATAATGGCAGAATCCAAGAACAGCATTTTTACACTTTTCTTTTATAAATGCATAGTAGGTGAAGGCGCTTATCGGTAGATAAGGTCTGGTGTAACTCTTAAAATATTTGGCTTATCATGGGTCAGTAAGTTGGTGACTGGATTTCTCAAGTATCTGAAATGTGAATGCAGAACTTTATAATTTTTATTGTAGTAATGGTTACCTTGATAAAATACATAGCTGTTTCACAAGCATGGATAGCCTATGCTTTCTCAGGACCCCTGGCATCATAGTGATTAGATGGGTAAATATATTTCAGCAGCTAGATATGCAGTGTGGGCTGCTAACCTTACATGTCAGTGTTGCATTTGATATTGATAAGAAATCTTTGTGGGAAAATAAACTAACAAGTTGCTGGATAGCCTTCTTGCCTTGCTCTGATTCTCTTAGGTTAAAGAAAGGCTGTATCAAGGGGACAGTGTAGGGGAAGCTGGTGTTGTTGCTTTGTTACCTGGACATATTTGGTGGAAAGATGGATGTCTTACTTCTAGAACGTCATTCGTACTGCTTTTTGTCGTTATGCTACATTTGCCTTGTTAGACTTAGAAAAATTAAGTGCCTCCACAGGATGTACTATGTTGCACAGCTTTGTACAATAAGTGCAGCAGTGACCTGCAAAGTGTTGGCCAGCCACCGTGGTTATCTGTCAGGGAACACTGAAAAGAGGAGGCAAAGCAGACCCCTCTTCCACCCCCAAGTGAACTGGGGTTGCATGCACTAAAAAGAAAATCTATATATTTCACAGATTAAGGCAGAAAATATCTTTGCTGAAGTTATTTTACACTTAGTACATCCTGTGACTTTCACTGTCACTGAGCATCTTCTCAAGAGCTGTACTTTTAACATTTATTTTAATGCATTCTGGTTAGCATCACTTTACAGGATAGCACCTTGCAAGAATGTGTATATGTGTGTGCCTCTGACCTTATGTTGTTTTTCTTGGTTGTTTCCAAAGGTGTGTGATAGAAAAGGCTATTGATGGGCAGACTGTGTTCAAACTCTCAATCTCTGAGAAAGAGACCGTGTTTTATTATCGCACAGTAAATGGTTTGCAGCCACCAATAAAAGTAATGACACTGGGGAGAATTCTTGTGAAGAAATGGATTCATCTTAGTGTGCAGGTGAGTAAAATAAAAACCATTTAATATTTGTTGAAATACTACATTTGCATGAGAATGGTGTAACTGTAGAAATATAAAACGGTAAATTGGGGGATGTAAATGGTAACTCTAGAGTTTTGCAGGTAAGCATCTTAATTTGGGTGCTCATTTTGAGATGATTGCTAATTTATCACTGGAAAGAAATGCTGTGCCCATGCTTCTGAACAAACAAGACTGAAAATTCTCACCCTTAAAAACACAAATATTTGGGGTGAAGACAAGCTATTTATTTCCGATGTTACCAATAAGTCTTTGGTCTCTGAGAGTATTTCCTAAAAAAGTAAGTCATCTTCATTTGTACATGCTAATGTACTTCTCTTAGAGAGGTGTGTCAATTTAATTTTAAAAACTTGTTTCAGTGCACATAAGTAAACATGTATGAGTTTGTACAGGATCAGTCAAGCTAGTAAGTTGCAGAGCTATTACCTCTTATTTTAAAAAGTTGATTCAGAATTGTTAAAACACAATCCTTGTGTTCTAGAAGTCTTCTGTTGACATAACTTTTTAATAAGTGTATAAATATCCACTGAGGATAAAGCAAAATTGAGTTTGTTAAAATTTAAACTGTATGTACAAAAATCAGTAAACAAACACAGAAGAAATTAAAATTCAGTTATTTGCATGTCTTGTAATTCCCAACAGATGCTCTAGTAAATTCTGTTTGTAAGCCAAGTTCAACTAATAATTATAAAACACAATTATCAGTGTTGAAATGTTTATCTTCTTCCTCTTTCATTTCCTTTATCCATTCCATTAAATTTTATTTGGTTTACAGCACAATCAAGAATAGTTTTGCTGCTTTCTTGAAACTTGCTAAAAGGTATTGACTGTGGTTTGGATTTTTAGTGCTGATCTTGTCACTTGTAAGAAGTATCTAAGCTGACGTCTTGATTTTTTTTTGCAGTTTTCTTTTTTCCATGATAACAGCAGGGNACAGCAGGGTAGTGCGAATAAGATTTTGGCTGTTGGATTAAAAGAGTGACCTTAAGGTAGAACTAATGAACTTTACACTTCAAACACTCCAAGGGTGCTATATTACTGCTGTTGCTGTCAGCCACATTTTGTACTAGCCTCAGCTAAAGCCTGGGATAGCAAAGTGAAGAGTGAAAGGGCTGGATTTAAATACATACACGTATCTTAAATTGTATTACCGAGAACCTTCAAGCACTCTGTAGAATTTGGTCCTTTGATTCTTTGGGGAAAGTGGTTGAAGGCATAGCAGTAGTAAGGAAGAGTAGCTTTGAGACCCTTAAAAGGGACTGCAGGCTTAATACTTTTTCCAAGTTTGAGCTCAGGGTAGAACCTTACATTCTATGATTTGTGGTATTGTAGGATTCAGCTTCCCGTTAAAGATTATTGTAACTGCTGTATGATCTGTTTAGCAGTAGGACTGGCTATGCAACTTTAGAAAAGTTTTTCTGTTTTTCTTTTAGCAGCTGTCCAAAAGCATTTTTTTTCTATAAATGGAGAAATAAATGGAAAATGAGAATATTAGAGAGACCACACAAAAATATGCAGAAGTAACATTCATATGGAAGTGTCTGTGTCTTCAGACAGTAGTAGTATTTGATGATGATATATTGATATATATATTTATATATAATGATGATATGTATTTTAATGTAGGTGCTTCCTTAAGCTGATGAAAAAATCTTCAGAAGATAAAGCACTATGTAGTTTTATTGGCATTAGTAATTTTAGCTAAAGGCATTGGGAGAGTCTGGAGTTTACACCTAAAAGTACAAATCACCTGTTCTTAACCACAAGTGTGACTTTTGACTTCTCTGACTAACCAGTCTTCCCAGCAGGCGATGCTATGCTCTAGGAATGGATACTGCAGTGTGGAGGAGACCCTTCTGTGGGCTGTAGGTGAGCTGCCTGTGGTAGAGGCAGCAGAGGGGCATGAGCGCAATAATGGCCTACTAGTACTTTGAGCTTGTTCAAGTGAGTCAGACCATGTAGGTTTCCATGACGTCTTGAGGCAAAACTGCCTTTAATACTGTAAAGGCCTGGCAGTCTCAGTTCTGTGTCACCGTTGTAGGCATAACCTTTATTTTCTATCAAAGACAATACCTAGGACTAAGCTCTGTGGTTAGTAAATTAGGAAAGTTTGCAGTTATCCTACAGCTGGTTTTGAAGTAGCTATGCTGTTATCAGTGTAGTTGCAGTATAACATCCTTCTACAGAAACAAAAAGGAAATTGTTGGATGGGAAATGTCACGTATGTGGTTGTGATGTTTAGCCACAAACTATCAGGTTTAACTAAATTAACAGTAGATTTCAACACTTTTTTAGGTACTTTGCAGAATCTGGAACATTGTTTGGCTTTTTTT
>VZTO01005716.1:59105-96251 GCA_013400615.1 Syrrhaptes paradoxus | reverse complement strand
TAAACACAATTTTAAGGAAAGAGATTATATTCTCCATGTGTGAAGCATAGCAGCCACAAGCTATTCAGGTTATTTTTTTTAACAAATATGTATTTTCACAACTTTTAGGTAATATAATTCAGAAACTGGTGGCAACTAAAGATGTCCATGGTAAAATCTCTTTTGTTTATTATGAAAATATTTTAACTTCATGCAAGATGTGTGGGCATCTGGCCTATTGACAGCTGGTTTGGTTTCCCAAAAATTTAGGTTAGAAGCATTAAATGTTGCAATTAATATCACTGGCCTTCAATATACCTGACTTTTCTGACAGATGAAACATACTTGATCCTCGTTTTCCCTGAAACTACGAAACTTCTTAACACTGCACCTTTTCTCTTAAATTCTGTGGTAGTTTAGGTCTGTGTAGGAAATGCAGGTGACAACAGTGGATCAAAACAGTTACCTTGTAAATTGTATATAGACTTGACTGGATATTCTCTACAGCATATTGCAAAATATTGTTCAAAGGCATGCACAGGATTGCATGTTGGTCTGGTAGACAAGGAGGAAAAAATGGTTTTTAGCATGATGCCGCGTTGGTCAGTGACTGCAGACAAAATTACAGTTATGTCTAATTTGGGGTGAGTCTGATTCAGGACAAAAGTTTTTAACTGAATGCTAGCACTTACTAATATGGTTAGCAAGTAGCGGTGTCTAACCAGAACACAGGTATGCCTAATATGAGACTGATTTGCGCCAAAGGTCTCCAAAGCCAAGCCTGCAAACAGGGGAGCTCTGGTGGTCAGCAGGAAAAACTGAAATATTTGTGCATAAATGCTAGGCAACAGACACCATGACAGAGGGGTGTGAAGTACTGGTTGCAGATGTGAAACTGAGTTTAGAGAGAGCAGAAATATGGTAGGATAGCAAATACATTTGGAATTCAGGTGTAGAAGCATATGCCTATTTAGGAATAATAAAAATGGAAGCTAAATGGTGGAATAGCACCAAATAGTAATTAAATGATAAGAAGGAAGGAAAGAAGAAAGGACAACATAGATTGAAAATTATTTATTTGGAATAAAATAATTTTAGGGGAAGAGAAGGCTAATAATTGAATTCTACTGAGGTAATCTAGGCATTTAGATCCTTGGGTTTGGGTTTAGATGTGTAATTCTTTAGAGGGGACTACTACTAAGAACTGTGTCATTGCAGAGACTTATTCTCCAGTTTATAGCTGAGAAATTAAAGTTCTAGTAACCAGAACAGGGCCCAAACATTCCCATATATTCTGCATGAAAAGTTTCTTCATCCATGAGTCACTGAAGCAGGAGGTGTGGATACCAGATTTGTTAAGTGATGAGAGCATTATTAGAGATGTGGGCCTCAAAAGTAATGATGAGTATTCATAACTAGATTCAGACAAAGCAGAAGAATAAACAGTGCCTTGGTTCTGTAGGTGCACTTTTGGGTTTGAAGAGAATAAACAAATAGGATTACTTTAATAAAGCAAGATGAACTGTAGAGCCCAGAGGTTATTAAAAATAAAAATAATAGAATTAAGAGGAATCTCTGCACTTAACAAAGAAAAATTGGAGTTGTACTGCCCAGGGTTATCTGAGTGAATAAGCACCTTTGCAGTTAGAGATGGCAGAGTCTGCAAGCACTGGGGAATGGGGAAGCAGATTCACAGATAGCACTATGTGGGAATAGAAATAAAACTGTAAAGATACCAAGCTGAATTAGACTTTGCAATGACTGTTAAATGGTAAAAAGTTCTTCAGATTTTGTGTAAAAAGGCAAGACCTGTGTACAGTGGAGGTGTGCTTGAGATTAAGGGTGATTTGAGTAAGTTCCCCAAACTAAATGTATACTTTGCTTTTGTTTTCAATAAGGATAATTATAATAGTCACAGAGCAGAAGCAAGGTGGGTAACAGAAATGAATACATGGAAACAGAAGTGATCATAAAGAGGTAGAAACAAGAATTTACAGGCTTATTGTCTACATGTTGATGCCATCAGATGGTCTTTTAAAAATTCAGAAAGAACTGGTACATAAAATCCTTTGACAAAGAGATATTTTCTGCAAGTCAATCAAGTCAGAGATGGAACTATAATGCTTACATTTAGGAAGAAGAGTGTCATTTACTAATGCTGGCCAGCAGCCAGGCACCTTGGCCCCCCTCATCCCCACCAGTGCGACAGGGGAGAGAAGAGCAATATCAGAAGGGAGAAAACTCATGGGTCAAAATGAAGACAGTTTAACAACTGAAGGAAAGGGGGTGGGAGGGGAACAAATGCAAAAGCTGTCACTCGCTACCTTCCACAAGCAGACCATTGTGCAGCCAGTTTCCAAGCAGCAACCACCTTGGAAGTAAAACCTCTGTCTCTCCAAAGTCCTTCTACCCTATTTTTTATTGCTAAGCATTGAGGTTATACAGTATGGAATATCCCTTTGGTCAGTGGGGGTCAGCTGTCCCAACTGTGTCCCCTCCCATCCCCTTGTGCAACCCCAGCCTACTAGCTGGTGAGGTGGTGTGAGAAGCAGAAAAGACCTTGACCCTGTACAAGCACTGCTGAGCAATAAGGAAAACATTCCTGTGTTATCAACATTGTTTCCAGCACAAATCGAAAACATAGCCCCATACTAGCTACTGTGTAGAAAATGAACCCTATCCCAGACAAAACAGCACAGAGGACAGAGTGGGGTAAGAGAAAAGCTTGACGCTGTTCAAGCACTCTTCAGTAATAACCGAAATAATCATGTGTTATCAATGCTGTTTTAGCCACAAAGTCAGAACACAACACCATACAGGGTGCTGTGAAGAAAGCTAACTCCATCCCAGCCAGAGCCTGTACAAAGAGGAAGGAAAAATGATCTTAGCAATGCAGACCTATTTGTCTTGACACAGTGGCATATGAGGATTTAGAAAAGATCTTTGAAGGAATAGATAAAGATGCAGAGCCAAATGAAAAAGGGGATAAAATGCAGCGTGGATTTACTAAAGATAGCTCATCACTGTCTAACCTCTTAGCTTTTTTTGATGAGAAAACTGATTTTCAGGCAAAGTAAATGTGTCAGATTTCCTCTATCTGGAGTTCAGTTTAACATTGATATGACAACCCATGAGAAGTTGTAGGGTCAAAGGGAATGCTCCTGGGGAGGGTTGGCAATAGCTACTGCTCAAGGCATCTTGCCTGTAATCCCAGGGGTGGGGGAGGAGAGAGGCAAAAAAGCAGTTGAATTATTTGAGAATAATTGGACTAGCCTTGTGTTATATTTTCATGAAAGATCTTGGTAGAAGTATTAAGAGTGTTTGTTTTAATTTTAATTCAGTAACTTTCATAAAAAAGATAATGTGCTATAGTGCATCCAACAGGAAAAGATGGGAATTCATATCAATCAGTTGTTATGTAGGTGGACTATGGGATTTTATTTTTTTTATTTTCCCCTTTTTCTGCAGTATTACTGTAACAACCACTGCCAGCAGGATATTGGATATGAGTCACTAATAGTCTTAGAATGGACCGTTGAAAAAGCTACTTGAGACCAGATGGTATCAGTCTAAGAGTAACTTCACACTTTTTGATAGTTTATGCAGTTGTCTTAATATGTGGTATATTGCTGAAAGAGCTATTGGCTATCCATTTCTTTGCTCTTTATATCTAATAAACATTTGACAAAAGTCACCCTTGAAAAGTTCTGCTGAGGTAAATTGAAGTGGATTTTAACAAAAGTGAATTCTGACCATTTTTTTCTGCTCTCCCAATTAATATGACTTGTGTTTTGTAACAGTGTCTGCCTTTATTTTTCACTGCTTATGATTTGTAAAGGAATTTTTTTCATTTTGCAATTTCAAACAGTTTTGTTTGAAACAAAATTTTAAGGCTATAAATTGTAGATCCTGTTGCCTTGAAATTACTGCCACTATTCTAGTTGATTTCATTTGGTGAGGATCAAGTCCTTCAGGCTTCTGAAAGTTTGAGAGTACTTCTGTGTGTTTGATCTTGATTTCATGAGATTTATGACTGTCTTTTTAGGTATACACAAGCAAAAACTCTGATTGAAGGTACATAGTGGAGTAAATGCTATATAGCCTTAACTTAAAAGAATCTGGTGTGCACTGAAGTGAAACCTCAGGAAAACAGATGTCTTAAAAAGAAGACTTTTAAAGAAATAAAAAAATTGAAACTATAGCAATGCATGGTTAAGGCCAGTTGTGTACCTCATTGTCTCTGCATAGTGATACCAATATCAGATTTGTCCCACTTGGTAACAGCAGCTCAATTATGTATTTTCTTTTTCAGATTCACTGTTAAGGGTCTCTCACTTTCCCTTTGATACTTCAGAATTTATTTAACCAATTAAGAGGAGTGGAATTTAAACATGAATTTTCAGATACAACCAGGGCTGCTGAAGAAGGAGTTTCTTTGAGAACATGTCAGATTGATGTATTTGTTTCATATTTAGTGTCTACAATTATAAAAATAATCTTTTTACTAGCTTTTATTTTGCCTGCTCATATCTGTGTAACTCTGCCATGTTTTGGCAGACTATAGCACATTAAAAGCTTTAGAAAGTAAGTTTAAAATCTAAATGCAGAGAGGTAACCATGACTGAATTACTCTCCTGGGAGGAAAATGCTCTTAGAGTGCCTATTGAAATCAGCATTATCATTTCAAATACATGTCAAATATGAGTCATTTCCTAGTTTAGGCAAAATTTCTTTATAAATCTTTAAATCTTCCAGTTCTTTCAAGAAAAGGTTAAAGTACTTATGATTTAATGAGACCGCTTTACATCATAACTGTTTGACTATCAAGAGAAAACTTGTCCTTTTCAATTTGTGAAATCCCTTTATTTTCTGCACAAGTTTTTGAATACTTTAAAATTTATATTAAAAGCAAAGAACCTGAGACTTAAAAGCAGGGAGGAAAACATTTACTCTATACAGTCTCTGTGTATATACTACTAAATAAGAGGTGTTTTAAACTGTATATTCCCCAAATTTAGTAAGGACATAAGAAAACAAGGAAGCATTTTAATTTAACAAATCGCTTTGATCTCTTGTTTGAAGTAATCACTTGCTATCTGTTAGGAGTAGTTTGTCAGTCTCAAGAAGGGAGGGGAGAGTTTGCCTTAATTTTACATATCTTCTTGTCTATTAGTTGCACTTGTATGTTGAAAATATTTAGGAGGATGCAGTCTGTCCATATGATTGGTGCTGTGCTCCCAACAGACAGCAGAAATAAAACACTTCACAGTCTGTATAATTTATTTGAGTGTCTGTTTAGAGAACTGTTCACAGAAACAATGAGCATAGCTCTCTTGGCAACTGGTTTGTCATTTAATCTGCTGCGGTTGCAGGCCATTCAGATACTGCTGCTGAACCTGCAGCCTTGGGGTTCTTTGATAGTAGGAACTTGCTGTGCTGCATCTGGAAGTCCTGCTGGGGTGCTTGCCTCTTCTCCTGGTCCATGGGTACTAGGATATCAACTGTTTGTGTTGATTTTAAAGCTCTTTGTAGCTATAACTTCAGCTTCTTTGGAAAGTGGGATATATCCTAGATGCCTCTATCTTCTCTTCACTTGTACTTCCTTTCTTATCTGAATATGGGTTCAGGCACATGAACAAGGAGGAACTTCATCTGGGCCAAGATTTTAATTTCAGAGAATGCCAAAAATACAGGTTTTGTCAATGCTATCTTGACTACACTTCTGGAAATAGCTAATGTTGTTTTCAATTGCAAATGCAAATCATGCTGAAGTCTGCTCAGACTCTGTGTTGTCTGCGGTAGGAGTGGTATTAAGCCATTTTATGACCAATACTAGGAGGAGGTAGTACTGAACGGTTTGCAGAAGCTATGCCTGATTTGTCTGCAGAGTTTCAGGTGAGGATTGAAATCCATCAAGTTTCAGTTTGTTTCACAAGGATTTAGGTTTTTATACAAAAATATGTAGCAGACAATTAAATTGTATTTTCTGTAACGGAAGCATTATGTTAAGAATGATTTGCCTCTCTTTTTCCCGTAGTCTCTAATCTTTAAATGTTCTGCAATTTTTCAGGTTGTATTTTTGGCATCTGGTGCATTTTTGCTTTTTTATTTAACTTTTATTTTTTAGATAAAAATGAGTAGAGATGAATAATGGTCTGTGCTACTCTAGAATTGGAGGGGCAGTTTAATTAGAAAATAACTTTCAGTCTTCCTAAGCATACAATAACTTTTTTTTTAGCATAATTAATAACTGGGAATCAAACTTGTAGCAACCACTGTAATATGCAATACATCTATTTGTGTCATGTGTAGTTACAGTGCATAAAATATAATTTCTAAGCGTATTTTATTGGAAAAAATTATTTAATATTGTGGAGGCATATGACTCTAAAATGTATGTGATACCATATGGGAGTAGCTTGCCTAATTCTTAGAGAAGAATGTTTTGAAAGGTAAAGAAAAAAGTGTTCTTTAAGTGTTCAAATTTAGTAGTAAGAATAATGGTAGAAATTGCATGACTGGAGTTGGAAGAACTGAAAGAGATGTGTGGTATTTAACAGCATCCCGTGAATTAGACTGTGGTCATTGGCATCAGCTGTTTTCAGATTGCTAGAAATTTGGAGTCCTAATGGGAGAAACATAAGCAAAAAAAAAATACATTGTTTAAGCTACTTAGCCCTTGATTCTGAACTAACATCTTAAATATGTGTTTATATATACCACTTTGAAGTGGCTTCCCAGATAGGTATTGCTTGGTGTAACTTTAGGTGCACTTCTGCGGCTGTATGACTGCTCTTCTGCTTATGTGCCCTTGAGTTGTGTAGGGAGCAAACTTTGAGTGATTGGAAGTAGCTGCGTGTACTCGATATGGCTGTTGGTACAAAATATTAAGATGATGCTCACCGGGTACATCTGCATTATCAGTTTTGTGTATGGGAAAAGGTTCTTTTTGATACAGTTTTGCCTTCTGTCTGTTTGGAGTCTTGTGTTATTGAAGAGCACTGCTGGTGTGCTTCAGTTTGATTCCCTCTGGGGAGACCAAACTTGAGGTTGTACACTGGAGTGTCACCATTTAGAGCACACCATTTGTAATGTGGGCAGAAGGTCCTCCAGCAGGTAGCTCTTGGCATGCAATGTGTGAGCAGAAAACTGGCAACTGGTTTGAACTTCTTTGCTGCTAAAGATGGATCACAGATATTGAACCATTGCCCTTCCCTCTTTATGCTGTGCCACTTACTAAGTAGATGTTTTTTGTAAGATACTTGAAACTTTTTAAATGAGAGTCTAAAAACTTCATGAGTACAGCCAGATAGGGCAGCTCCTGCTTTTCCTGGTTATTAAAAAAAACAAAAACAACAAACAAACAGTAATTACTACATTTGGTTCAGGTTTCTGTAGTTTAAAGACAGAGACTTAAATCCGACTGATCAAGAAACAGAAGCTGAAACTTTCAGTTTTCCTTTATGCAACTTCCATTATTTATGTGTAAACTCTCTCATGTACATTTTACATTAACACCTGTGCATGCAGCAAATGGAAGGTGATATAAATTACATGTAGATCCCATACACTGCAAAATCTGTATGTACTGGTGGTAGTCCACAGGACTGGTAACTCTTCACATGTATCATGTTCTCATGGAAGCAAAGAATATTTCCTGGCACTGAACAACTTGTCAGCTTGGCTGGGAAATAGTAAGTTCTGGGATGGAAGAACGGAACAACTCCTGTCCATGTTACTCATTCAGATACCTTAGCTCAATAATGCCATAATTTTGGTTTAAGAACTGCCGTGTTGGTTTGACAGTCTGTCTAGAAACTCTGTATTTGAGTATGAAAGAAGAGTAGATGCATATGAAGAGCTTTCTCTTAGATACATCACTGACCTGTTTTCTGACAACCAGTGGTTTTGAAGCTTCTTAATCTAGACTGTATTGAATAACAACTGACTGACCTATTTTTAGTTTAATAGTCTAGTTCTTTTTTTTATAATTTATTTTCTGGTATTGTTAGTATCTTGTGACAATGAGTTTCTCATATGCAATTATGTCTGTATGAAATTGTTCTTTATTTTAAATCTGCTGTCTGCTACTTTCTTTTTGACAATTTCTTTTGTCAGTTGCTTTCTATTTATCATTCTCATGCTATTTGACATTTTGGCTGTAGAACTTAATCACATATATAATTGTTTGTAAACTGGATATCTCCTTCTATTGAAGCCATTCTGCAGTGTTGTCATCCTCCCTGATTTTTTTTCTGAAACTTTTTGTGTCATACTATTATAATTTTGAGGATGCAAAGGTCAGAATTCCACTTATTATTCCAGATACTTTGCACCATAAATTTCTAAACAATGAAATTTTGTGGTTTTATTCTTCATTGCTTTTGCAATAAGGAATGTTTGTTATTGAGCATTTTGCTCCTAAGTGGATAACTAGTAACCCCAAGACTACTTTTTCTGAGCAGTGATGGTTCAGAAGTTAATGTTTACATAGTTAAGTATTTTTCTCATGTCTACTACTTTGTGGTTAACACATTTATTCTGCCACCTTATTGCCTCTTCCTTAACAATTTTGGGATCCTTTTGTAACTTTGAAGTAAGCTTTGACTTTTACTGTCTGGGTGTATTAACTCCATCCTTTTTCACCTCATTAACCAGTGTTTCAAGCCTATATGAAATATTAAATAGCAGAGTTTGTTGGAGTTATTTACTGATAAACATTTGTGTGAAATTTGGCCATCTAATCTCTACAGAGTTTGAAAACCTTCTGGAAAGGCAGTATATTATCAGTTCTTCCTTATCCACATGGATCTTAACTACTTCAAAGAACTCAAAGTCAGATCTTGATTTCCTTCCACAAAAGCCATGTTGCCTTTTCCAGTGTACAATACTCATCCATGTGCTTTTCCAACCAGTTCACCCTGTATAGGCTTGTTTTGATGGATTATCAGAACAATTACTCAAAGATCCAGTTCACACAGCATGTCTGTAATTTTAATTTCTGAATTATTCTTTGATCTATGCAGGGCTAATTGAAAATTGTATTTTCTGTTTCTGCTGCTTTTCTGATCTCCCATTGAATCTGAAGGTGGTGCTTTTTCTTTTTTATTAAAAAAAAAAAAATGAGCTGGAATACCAGCCTCTGTTGTAAGTTGTAATACCGTTAGCTCATTCACTTTATCAAATTTTGAACCTTCTTTAAGGTATAGCAGCACTTTCAGTGGTATGATTTACGTAGTTCCTGGTATTCAGGTTCAAACATCTTGGGCTTTACATTTCAAAGATAAGCTTATTTTGTCAGTCTACAGTCTACATGCATTCTTAGGACTTTTTTTTTGGATACTTTAAATTTTTTTCCCTAAACTTGATTAGTTTCTTTCCTAATTTGATAAACAAATAAACTGGCCCCATTTGGGTGTAGGAGAAGCTTATCCTTCTTTGATTCCATCTATTCCAGAAAAGTGTCCCAATTCTGAATTGACCTAAAACTTTTTTCCACGCACTGTTTGGTTATGTGCGGAATCATGCAACCTTGCTTGTCTGACCCTTTGTGATACGGGCAACATTTCAAAGAGTGGCAATGGCTTTGATCTTCTGCTTCCTGAATTAAAGACAAAATAATTTCAACATGAACCTCTCCTCTCTCCTTTCTGATGGTATTTAGGTATACCCTGTGATTGTAGATGGCCTATATATCTTGTGAGGTTCATTGTTGTTGTACTTGTAGGCAAACCAACATGTGATACTCAGTGGCAGCATAGATGAAACTGTCAGTATCGCTCCTAATCTGACATTTCAGAACTGCAAGCTTCTGTTTCATTCCACTGAAATTCTGACCCTGATGATTTATTCTCAGTACTCAGAGGTGTGTGCCTCCTTCTTTCTAGCTTGATGTCCATGTCCAGTGGGACTTATGTGGTTCTTGGAGTCAGAACTGGTCAAAAGAAAAAGTGTCTCATCTCTCTGAGTTTCTCTAAGTGTCCTGCGTGAGTCTTGAGAGTAGATTTTTTGTTTCTTCAAGTTAATACTTAATTTGTGCCTTATGCATGTACTGCTTGTCTGTGAAGCATGTAATTTTGTATTAACAGGTCAGTAAACTGGATTGTCACTCTTCTGCTAGACTTCTACATGCATTTTATTATATTTGAAGGCCTTTTATCCTTTTCCTTAAGTTGTGTTTGTTGGCATACTCATGTTTGCTGTTGGTCAGTAATCTTCTTGGCCTTCCTGTGCCTTAACTCAAGGCCTGTATACAAAAGTGCCCAAGAAACTACTATCAATGTTCTGAGCAGCCTCCCCAGGTCCTCTCCTGACCCGTCTCCAACAAAACACAGTTGAGAGAGCTGCTACATAAACATTTTCCTTAGCTTTTTCCAAAAATAAGGTACCACCAATAAGCTACCAAAACACAGTCCTCCTAAATCAGCTTTGGTCCATGTTCAGCTAACAGCACAGTTGGGATCTGCGGCAAAGCTTTGCTGGTAAGATGCTTAGTAACTCTGGAGAAAAGCTGTTATTATCAAAAAACAAAAGTTGAAGCTTACAGTGGATTGTCATAAAGAGAGTTGGAGAGTTACAGTACAAAGGTATAGTTGAATGATGGTTTCTAAAGGACTTTGTGATGGAAGGAAGAAAGCAGAGCAGAGAGGAGGAGAGAAGGGCCTGAAGTAAGGTTGTTGGGAGGAACATGAAAGGAAACAAAGGCAGAATTTTGGAGATCCTTGACCATAAAGAGAAACTAAGCCTTGAAAGAAAAGATGAGACTTTATTTGCAAAAGTCCCTTAACTGGATACATGAAACTTCTGTTGCGAGACATTCAGAGGGCAAGAATAATTGCTTTCTTCTTATGTAAATCATCACACAAAAAGACAAAGGGATGGATTTTCAATCATCTAGTCCCAGCAGAGCTGTTCAGCCATTGTGGAACGAATGTATTCTTGCATTAAATTTGGGAATGACAAGTGCTGAGCAGTGCAAAGTGGTGCAAAATTCTTCACACATAATCAATTCAAAAGACTAGAATTTAATATACAGTTGATAGTGCAGTAACGGGTTAATAATTGTACATTACTAAGAGCTTCCTTCATTTGTGTGGGTATCTGCTTATTCTTTGACTAGCGAAGCGCAGAGACTTTATTCAGAAGGGACGTTTCATTTGACATCTACATCTCATTGCTAATTTACATGATTACGAGTAGTTCAGGAAAATTCAGAATCAGTGGTTGTACTGTATTTTAAATGGAGGGGGCAGAGAAAATATGCATTGTTATGAGATTATCTAAAATGTACTTTCAGACCTTTTGTTTCAATTAATTTTGGCAAATCTGTGTAACTGTTTTAGCTGCTAAAAAGCAGCTTGTTGAATCCTTAATACTTGTCTGCTTTCATGTTACTATAGTGATCATTAGATCTTGAATCTGATTTGTTCTGTGACTTGGGGAAAATAGAGTCATTATGCAGCAAGAAAGCAATTGTTCTCTATGTATTTTCAGAACTGATGACTAGGGTCCTCTTATTACCATTTTATTGTTTGGAACTCATTTGCAGCACAAGAGTTACTTGTTAAACCTTTACATATAAAAAGAGGAAAGATTGATTGATGGTTAAAATAGTAGTTAGGGCAAAGTTTATTTGTTAATTACTTTAGTTTTTAACAGTATCTGCAATTTTGAGCTCCTGGGTTCTCTGTGCCCCTCCCCTGCCCAGATATGTTTGTTCTGTCCTGAAGCATCAGTAATAGATGAGAGCTCTACTGACACAGGCAATAAAGAATATTTTTATTGGTACTGTGTTGATTGGGGTAGAAAGTGACAGAGCTGTAGTGAACCATTTTAATATTACTTGATACTGCTGAAATACTGGTGAAATACTTGCCAACAAAAGATTAAATGAAAATTGCCAATCCGTAATTGGAATGCATACTTTGTGGCAAAAGGCTCACTAATCTCTGATTCAACTGTTTATTTTAAAACAATATTTACTTTAAAAAATACTAATTCTTTAAAAATACAAACCGTTTTAAAAGCTGTTTTTGCATCAGTTTTAGGAGTCATAAGATCTTTGGTCTTGTTTATCAGTGTGGGTTATATCACTCTATTTTAACACAATACTATCATTACCTCTGCCCAAAAAATGAATGACATACATGATTCTTATTTTGGATCTTTCTGCTTGCTGTTACTTGTATTTTTGCGTCTTGAAGACTTTATTCATGAAATAGCTAAAAGCTAATAGCTTTTCTTAAGCCTGTAAACAACCTTATGGATTGGTCTGCATTTCAGTTGCTTTCAGATTTCAGTGTTGGGGATTGAATTTGTATTAATACAGAGCTTGTTCTTGAAGAGAGTTAATTGCTTCAGGAACATTCCAGAGTTCCATGTTTTTCTTCCCCCTCCCTCCCTTTTTTTTTTTTTTTTTAATTTATGTTCTTCAGGGAGTTCAAGCTGAACTAGTGGATCTATGCACAAAAAGAATCATAGAATTATATCACAGATGTGTTTAAGTTGGAAAGGACCTTAAAGATCATCCAGTTCCAACCCCCCTGCTATGGGCAGGGACACCTCCCACTAGCCCAGGTTGCTCAAAGCCTCATCTAGCCTGGCCTTGAACCCCTCCAGGGATGGGGCATCCACAGCTTCTCTGGGCAACCTGGGCCACTGCCTCATCACCCTCACAGTAAAGAATTTCTTCCTGATATCTAGTCTAAATCTACCCCGTTTCAGCTTAAAACCGTTACCCCTTGTCCTACCACTGCACTCCCTGATCAAGAGTGCTTCCCCATCTTTCCTGTAGGCCCCCTCTAAGTACTGGAAAGTACAAGTACAGGAAAGACTTGGGTTGAAGGAAAATGATTTCCCATTGAGAAGGGATTAACATTGTAGGAGACAGTGAGAAAGAAAAGTGAAGGAGGGCGAAGAGAAAAGCTAAATATCTTTTATACAAATGCTAGGAGCATATGTAATAAGACTGCTGAATTGGAGTGACATGTTTTCAAGGATAAGAATAATATTATTGGAATAAGAAAGACAACCAGGAAAATGAAGGGGGATTTTAAAATGCCAAGATACACAGTTTTAGTGAAGGGAGAGCTAATATAAAGCTGGGAGACATGTAACAATATTGCTGAGGGATGATACTCAATCTGCAGCAGGAAACATTCTGGCTCCCTGCACAACTTCCCCCCCCTCGCTTTTTTTTTTTCCTTCTTTTTAAACGAAGTTCAGTGGTTTGCTTACAAGGTAAGGACAATTTCTTGGCTGTTGTGTTAGACTTGCAGATGGTCAGCAAAAAAGCCCAAGCAATAAAAATATTTAAGACATAAAATGGGTTACTAAAAAAACCAGGATTTTGATTTGAAGAATGCTGGGGTATTGAGACAGTAGGAAGAGAGATTGCTAGAGACCAGTTAGGATACTGTGTTTCCCCTGTTGCTGTCAGATTTTTGCCTTTATACTGTTATTGAAACAGCATAGAATGTTGTCACTGTTGTGATTGCAAATATGAATCTGTATATGGAGATAAGAAACGAAATTATCATAAAATAATGAAGTTTAAAATGGTCATGGGGTGGGGGTGTGTGCTAGATGGAGGAAGCAGCCCTAAAGTTATTGATTTTTAGCAAAGCCAACTTTGAAGGAAAGCAAAATGCTCCTGGGATTTTTGCCTGAAATCCTGTGATGAATGGGAAATCCACTCCACACAAGTAGAGAGTACGTAGTGTATAAAACACATAGAGAGGCTGCAATTAAAACTCATCCCAGTTAAGTCAAGAAAAGGAACGCTGATATAGGCCTGAGGCAAAAGAAGGAAAGGCAAAGAGACAACTTGCCCCTCCTGACCTTATGCTTTTTCCTTCCCCTTTGCTGTTCTTTACCATTTCTTCTGCTGTCCCTTTGTCCTCTCCAGCCCTTCTGTTTTAAGACAGTTCTGTGGCTGTGGTCCCCTGATGAGGTTTCTTCCTCAAGTCTGTGTTTTTTGTACACTGGATTTTTCAGAGCATGGACATCACTGTTCAGAGTGTTCATATCATGGGCATGAGTCTCTCTCCCCGCTTCCTCCCCAAAATGTTTCCACTGTGCATCCCCTTAAATGTGGTTGCAAGCTGTATGTACGACAGTTCTTCTTCTCCAACTTCTTTATCTGTTTGTGGCTCTGGAATGATTTCAGTTCACTGTACGGTGAGGGAAAGAATGAGGCAGCTGGAGCTGGGGAGGACAAGCAAGTGGGTATGTAACAACTCATGTAGACAGTGCGGCTGTATGAAAATTTTTAGAAAAAGACACTGTGCTTCACTGGAGCATCTACCACTGAAATGGCTGGAGTTCTGTGAGAGGGAGGGGTCAAACAAACACATAGATGGTTGTCGGCGGTGTTCCTTTCTTTCGTGCAAAGTTTGGACACAAATCAGGTCTTACTTGTACACACGTTGTCAGACGTCTTGTTTAAAGGTGTAAAGAACAGCTGTGAGGAAGAAAGTAAATTTAACATATTTGAGGTCTGAATCTCGACAGGTATAAAATGGCATTGCTGAAGCTGAAAGCAGTTTATAGTAGCTGAAGATCTGGCCCTTAACTAAAGCAAACAGTTTGAACAAATGTTGATCTGGCATTTTATTTTTAAAAGGCAAACAAAGATGTTAATAGCAAAAGTGGATTTCAGAGAGAGATTTAATGGGACAATGATGAAAGATCGAGTGGTCTTTTTCTGTCAGTCAATGTGTATTCTCTCCTTTTTTTAAGGAATGCTGGGGTATTAACTGCAGTGATTTATTAACTGCAGAAATTGGCAACAGCGAGAGGATGACCATGTGGTCTTATTGCATCCAGCTGGTGACCAGTTCCGAAGATGGTATGAAGGATCATAAAGTTTAGTTCCATGTGGATTGTGATGATAGTTGCATCTATATTTAAAGCTTTCTGTCACTGTAGCACTCTTGGTGTTGTCAGATGTCTATTGGACTGGATGAGCTGCAACTTCTTGCAATTGAGTGTCAATAAGACCAAAGCAATTTTGGTTGATTCATAGCACCAGCTTAAGCATATTCACTTGCACAGATTACATTTGACAGATAGTTACCTTTAGCTGAACTCTGTGGTTAGAAGCCTTGGTATACTCTTGACAGTGAGCTTAGAGATGATGCCTTATGTTTATTTCATATCCTGTTTTTGCCTTCCTAATACTGCATGTGTATGTCTACATTTAAATAAATTCACAGCTGAAGTACTAGTCACTCCACTTGTTATCTCTGGACAGAATGTTGTGATGAGTCAATTTCAGTATTTACAAAATGGTGTTTCTTCCCATTTCGGCAGTTTTAATTTCATATGCCATCTAATCAAGAAATTTTTTTATCAGGAATGCTTGGAAAAGTGTCTGTCAAAGTCTAACAACAAGAGTAAAAGAAAGAAAAAAGTAGAGGATAAAGCCAAAGATGAAAAGGTATTAATTCTTTTGGAATGTTTTCCTGGTACTCTACCAGTTTGCTGGCCTGCAGGAAAATATATTAAACACAGGCGTTATCCTGTTGTATTAGCAAAAGTTAAAATCCTCTGGATTCTGCAACAAGATTGTGCAGTATCATCAAATACTGATGTGCGTGTGCATCCCCTATAAATCTCATAAAGAAAGGCATCTTTCCAGGTCTTTGCTTATAATAGTCCTAGAATAGTCTGTGTTAAAATACAGTTTAATTCACTGATTTGGTTAGTTGATCCTGCTTATGGTGAGCTGTCATGGTTTGGGCCCAGCTGGCAAGACCCATCATGCAGCTGCTTGCTCACTCTTCCACCTTCCTCCCACTAGTGGGATGGGGAGGAGAATCAGAAGACAAAAGGGTAAAATCTTATGGGTCGAGACAAGGACAGGGATCATTCACCAGTTATGGTCACAGGCAAAACAGACTCGGTGAAAAAATCAATTTATTATCAATCAAATCAGAGTAGTATAATGAGAAACAAAACTAAATCTTAAAAACCCTTCCTTCCACCCGTGCCTTCTTCCTGGGCTCAACTTTGCTCCCAGTTTTCTTTTAACTCCTCCCCATGTCCAGTGCAGGGTGATGGGGAATGGGGGTTGTGGTCAGTTCGTTGAACCTTGTCTCTGCTCTGGCGCACCTCCTCCCCCTCTTTGTTCACTGACCCTCAGTGTCTGCGTAGTTTCCCTCCCATCCCACTCCTCTCTTTGCTGCAGGTCTGCAGCCCATTTCCCCTCCCCACCCCTTAACTATGTTACCGCAGAGGTGGATCCACCATCACTGATGGGCTTGGCCTTGGCCAGTGGTGGGTCTGATGTGGAGCCGGGGAAGCTCCCAGCAGCTCCTCACAGGAGCCACCCCTGTAGCCCCTCACTCTGCTACCAAAACCCTGCCACACAAACCCAGAACATAAACTTAGGTATATCTTAGGTATATTGAAACTTCATTTGGAGCATACCGAAGAAGAATTAAACCTTTGAGTTATTTCAGACCATTTCCACGTGCAAGCTCCTAGTCAGCTTAAAGCAGCATCCTGATTTTGAAGAAAAGTTCAGTGATTTAATGTCAAATAGCTTGTGTATACTGTTTCCACTCAGTCAAAACTTCAGTTCCTGTTTTTAAAGGCTGAAGGTGATTTTCCTGTAGAACTTAAGGAGATGCTAAAAGGGAAATTTTGGAGTTTTTACTTCCTTCTCTTAGTGAGGAATAGGAATGCAACACCCTAGATTTTTGGCACGAATGAACTCAAAATACTTAATAAATTAAAACACTTGTAATTGTGTATTTCAGCTAGACTCTAGTGAGAGGGCAGAGTTTACTTTATATTTTTGTCTACAGCTTGATAATGAATCTCAGCCTAGAACTGTGTTGGCAGGGCTTCCTTCTAAAAATGACAGAATGGTTGAAGTGAAGGCATCTCCCCTAACCATGAATGCTAACTTAAGCACTTTCTTTTTTAAAGTCATTGTAATAAAGTCCTGGACCATGCTGTTACCTAAGTCAGTGGTTGCAATGAATGGCCCCAAGCCCTCTTTGTTTTCTTCCTGTGAAATGCTCTTTGGCCTGAGAACCAAAGATGTGTGAAAAGCGTCACACTGAAACCTACATAGATGCCAGGGTTGCAGCTTGCCTCTTTGTGTACTCTTTTGCTTCAAGCTTGCAGCCAAGTTGCTTCAGAGGCTTGAAATACAGAGAAGTGGGTAGTAAGTTTAGGTTTGCTTAGAGCTGCAGAGTCATTATAGCTATAAAATGTCATTTTTTTTTGCCATCTGAGGGTAGTACAGGGTTTGAATATGGAAACACAGGGATTTAGTAATGTGAGAATAAAGTAATTTAATAATAGCAGATAATGTACGTTTTATTTAGAGCGTATCTTTTGTATTTCTGTAAGATTATGGGCACACAGTCTACAAACAGCACTGAAGATCTTAAGGAACTGTAATGGCTGTGTAAGGTTGTTCTCCTTTTTTCGTGTACTTGGTAGTTAAGAGAAATGCATCTGAAATCAAGATAGGGTTCTAGCTGAAGCAGCACCAAGCTTACTCTCAAACTCATCAGGAGGTTCTTTCACTGGTATGGAAGGTGCAATTCGTCTGTCGAGTGTTATGCAGATAAATTATCTGAACTTGCTTGTCCTCCTGTATATTATTCTTTAATTTCCACACTCCTCCCTCCCCTCTTTTCCTTATCCCTGTTAACATGGTTGTTAACATCTTTTTTTGGTCTGAGAACAAGATCCCAGACAAGTTCTTCCTGACATATTCTTGTTCTCATATGTTTGCTACATAAATTCACTATCTGTTGCCAAGCTTTAGATCTGCCAAGTTCCCTCTGTGTTGTCTCAATTTTCATTCCAAATAATAAAAAAAAAGTAAACAGCGAAAGACTAAAAGTGAACTCTCTTTTTATCTTAGGGTTGTAGGCTTTGTCTCTGAGAGGGAGAATGCACAGAGGCATTTGATGTATGTAAGACATCTGCCCAAACAACCACAGCAATAATGTCATCACTGCCAAAATGTACTTATGCTACAAAAATGTATGATAGTGCTTACTCCTGAATTATCCATTCAGCTTCGGTTTTAAATTTGGGTTAGGCTGTATGTGGTGTGTTGCAGGGAGAGATAAGCAATAAGCAGTATAAGACTGTACGAGCAGGCTGTGCACCAGTGCTGGTGAGTCATGTGTGGAATAGGAGGTGGATGAGCGTGGTGTGGAATCCTGACCCATCTGCAGAGGTTAAGCTGTGGAAACTACCACACCTCTTTATTTTCCAAAGCAATCATAAGGTGGCTGACAGATTACCTGAAGGCTTGAGAGGAGTAGAGGAATTTTGGGATAAACCATTTATTTTGGTCCTTGTTTGTATTAGTGTTTGAGAAAAATAGTCTTTGGGGGCATAGAATCTGCTCCCACATGTATTCCCCATGTTTTTTTTTTAAAAAGATAACTGTAAATATGGTAGATTAGAAAGGAGAAACAAAAATTAGCACAATAATGCCAAATAAGAAGAATAAGGCAGAACTGGGGGGTAGGAAAAAGGAGACTTTGAGACAGATATTCAAGATATGTAAATTCTGCAATTTATTCAGTGAAGGAAGGTGTTGAATTGTGGCAGAAAGTTATCCAACATTTCTGATGCGTCAATTTAGGGGCACACAGATACCCAGATTTTTAAAAATATGTGAAATGCACCATTGTGGTTTTTGGTCACTAGCTCTTCTTCAATCACAGCTGAAAGTAAACTTGCATTTATGCGAATGGTTTAATCCATTCAAATTCCATTTGTCCACTTTGTGTTGCTTAAGTCCATGTCATTGAGCTTTCCTCTTTACAGAAATTCACTTACAAAATATTAAAGCTGTGTGGAAGCCTTTGTAACTGCAGCTTCAGCAAGCTTTGCAATTATGCAAGAAAATACAGAAATACATACTTGTGTGCATCTCATTTCTTTGATATGCAAAAAAACCTTTACTGTATCTTTCATTAACTGTTACATTTCTGTTTCACACCTGCTTTTGCGGAGTAGAGATGTGAACCTGCATGTTCCCCAGTGGTACAATATGCTATATATCTTCATATGAGCAGGCAAATAGAGCATATTTAGACAGGTTGAAGGTGAAAAAGATTTTTATGCTCAAGTTTCTGATTAGACCATTATAGCAGCATCACTAATTCCCCTCCTTCCGTCTATTGTCTTCCCTCATCTGTTGTCAGCAGTGACCATTGTTGATTTGTTGACTCTATTAAAGTATTCAAGGAAGCCACAGGCCTGTCATTTTGGTCATAACCTTAATCTGTTTTCTCACCTTGGGAGAAAATGTGTTAATACACTGTCGGTTTCTATAGAATGAACTCATTGAAAAAGTTGTTGATGCAATGCGTTTAGAAGGAAAAAGGTTTTCTGAATCTTGGTTGTTTTGACAGACAGCAAGCTATGTTTAGGTACCAACTTTTATAAGAACAATACCAAATTAAGTGTCAGTAAGCAATTGTAACGGTATGTTGCATAGTACCGTAATTTTGTAGCTGAATGAGTTGCAACTTGCCCCGATTTCTCATAATCTCTGATTCCTTGTTATTTCTGAATGATTAAGCAAATCATTTATGCTAACTTCTGCTCTCATTTACACCTCTGTAAAGGCTGTGTAACTTTATTGATTCTGGAGTTGCTTTAGCAACTCCCCTTTTATAGCAGCTAAGGGGAGGGGTCGTTTCTGCCAGTTTGCTGATCTGGAAAACAAATGGAAATTTTATTTTATTTTATTTTTTTGCGCCTTACAGGTAAATTGTGTAGCTACCTAACTGCTCTTCATAAAGCACTTTAAGGTTTTCATATTGTGTATCTCCTTCCTTATAATAAAATTGTGTCTATTTCTGAGAAACTTCTTGCTGTGCAAATAGAGCTTATTTGAGGGATCGACTAATGTAGACTTGAGTTTTTGTACAGTTTATTGTTTGTTCTCTTATTTGGAGGAGAATTTGTATGTTTTCTTGTATTGAGAAACAGGCTTCATGTTTTAGTTTGTATTTTAATTTTAAATTTAGCTTGCATTTGCAGCTAGCTAAATTTGCATTTTTAACTTAAATATCAGCTTGCTTTTTTAAAAAAAAATTAGTTTGCAGATACCTGATACTTGAAAGAATTTTGTTCATTGTCTGGTACATATCATAGATCCCTGAACTGCTTCTTTTTAATCTTATTTGAAAGTAGTGGTGTCTATTACCTGTACTGGAATGTATTCCATTTCCTAGTATTTGCCTGGAGATTAACTTTTGGTCCGTGTCCTTGTTTTGTATGTGTCGGTCATTCCTGCCTCTGCCATCTGAGACTTTCCTTGATGGTACAAATAGTCTAAAGACCTGAAGTTACAGTTGAAGTTTTTGCCAGCACTAAGTTGGCTGGATATCTAAATAGGCCAGAGTTGATATCATTTGGCTTGAATGACTGGAAAAGATTTTTTTTTTCATTTTTGATGCCAGAGTTCTCTCTGTTGTGGAACTCCTCATTTATGGCCTGCAAATGTGGGAAGAAATCCATCTGGTGTCTTCATCTGTCTTGCCAGACACTGGGATCTAGTTATTAGAACAATAGACAATGAGAAGGAACTTTAAATTATATTTTATGGTTACTAGAAGCTATGATGAATAAGAGTAGAAAGAATATATATTTAACCAGCAGAAGATATTAATGTTGCCTTGAAATAACTCCACTTAATTTATCTGTAATATTTTAATAAATCTTTGCTGTGCCATTAAATATTGGGATAGGAGAGATAACCTAAAGGGAAACATTGTGCTTATTGAAAACCAGGTATGTCTTTGAAACGTATAAAAGTTGTAAATTCTAGCACATTTGGGGAAGACTACTGCATCTATTGGTTGTATGTCATTTAGTGCAGTGGAGTTTTGGTCTCTGGTTAGTGATCTTGAACTCTGCTATGATATATTTAGGTATTCTTTATTATTTTTTAATGGAACAGAAAGGATTCTTTTCCATGTCTCTCCTTCCTATCTTATTTATTAGAAATAATTTTGCACAAGGTATGTGGGTAGTATTAATATTAGGACTTATTTTTAATGGAAAAATCTTACTGATGCAAAAAGGTCATAGCGTCCACTGAAGAATTCACTTACTTGACTTCATTTATTTGGGCTGAAGTGATGCAATTCAGTTCTACATGGAAGAGACTAAAATTGTCTCAGTTGCCTTTATATATAGGTAACAGGACATTTTAATGACAGGATGGTTAATGTGTGTGAAGAAAAAGTGTATGTTGCTTAAATGTGCCAGATATCACACATATATATTGTGATATAGTATGCATGTGTGTTATTATCTGAAAGCCAAAACTTTGTAAGGTGTGGTCTCAGAATTCCCCCAAATAGGCTTTGGCTTGGAAAGTGCCACTGTAGCTCAAAAAAGAAGGGAATCAATATAATTGTGTCTTGATACCCAAAATGTGTTCTGCCTCTGTGTTAATGAAGACGAATATTGAGCTTTTTTTTGTAAAAGCATATTGATATTTTTTATTGAAATACTAAATAGTTTTATTATACGTTATGCTGTTTATACCAGTTACACTATTCATACATTTATTATACTATTATACATTATACCTATAGATAACACTACAGTTCAAGGCTTTAAAAAAAAAAAAAAAGAGAAAAAAACATGGTATCCTCCAACAAATCTATACAGTAGTTGCCTTTGTAGGAAGTACAAGTTTTTGCATTCAAGGAGCAGTTGTACAAAGTCATGCAAAAGATATCTATGGAAAGCTTCTAAATGTATAGAAACCATGGATGGCTGATGAAGTTTCTGAGCTGCTGGTGGTCTGAGGTTGAAAGAGTATTCTTACTTACCATACTCCTGTACTCTCCCCTGCTTCTGCTTTTTGCCATAGTTAGTCCATTTGTCTTAGCGAGTACAACTTCTCTGACGTGCAGTATTGGGTCTTGATGCTTTTTTTTTTGTCACACAGGTTACTGCAGTATAGTGGAAGTTTCTGTTGGCAGTTAATACATGACAATATGGGCTTTTGTTTCCATGACAGCTCTGCCTGATCCAAACCATATGGCAAAATTTGTGTTAAATGTCATTGTTATGTTTTCAGGGGTAGGGTCTGAATAGCACGATCTTTAGGTGAGAAAACAAACAGTTGTAATGCCTTTTCTGTCCCTATCGTATTTTATAAGGAGTAGCTTGTCCTTCAGTGTGTCCTCCTTCATTCTGCACTACAGTGACTGTAGGGTAGGGAATATTTCCTAGGTGGGAAGTGGTTGGATTTGGTATTGCTGGCTCTGATGGGCAATTTGCTTGTGACCGAGGATTGTAAGAGCTTCATTTGGGATGCACTGAAGGAACTTGTCTATCAGCTTATTGTCTCAGCACCTCTCATCTTTGAAGTTCTTCTGGATCATAACAAGAATACTATTAGAGGAAAGATTATGGATATCTTTCCCCATCTCAGTTCACCATCAAATGGATTTTCCATTGCTTGGAATTGGTATCAGGCTCTGCATTGGCAGAGGTGAATGTAGTTGTAGAGTGAATTTATCTTAGTAACTAATCCTTGCCACCTCCCTGTGAGGTGACTTGCTAAGTATTTGACAGATGAGGAAGCACAGGAGGGAGAGATGGTTTCAGAGTGGGATTAGAGCGCTTGTGTTCCAGGCTTCTGGTCCTGTGTTCTGCAGAACCATGAGGCCAGCCTTTCCTGCCTATCTCCTGTTACTCTCTTGAGGCAAATTCCTATAGAAGATCATTGATAAAGACAACAGGAGAATAATCCTGTTGTCCTAGTCAGGAGGGAAATTCATCTTTTATTTCTGTGTTATGGCATGCAATTTAATGCTAATAGTTAGGAGACCTTAAATAACCACATCAAACAGCTGATTTGGTGCCAGCCTTCCTTCTTCTTTAGCTTAGTCTAAACTGACACCAAACTTTGAGACATTCCTTTCCTCCCACAGCAGAGAGCTGCTGGGATTTTTTTTTTTTTACATACCACACATGGTTTCCCTCCTACATTTTCCTCCCATGTCAGATATTCATCCCCCCTTTAATAACCAGCAGGGGGATCATTACATTGAGCTACTGCCAAATGCATAATGACTGCTGCCTTTGCCTTACACAGTCACTGCACTACTGATATCCCATTCAGCATTGTAAAGTGCTTAGGGCTACCTTGGGGATGTGCTATATTAAACCCAACTATTCTAAATCCTATTTAATACAAAGAGATTGGTAGTGGGGGAGGGAGATTTAAAATTGTCATCAGTCACCCATTTTCAACAAGTAAAAATACCTGGTCATTTAGGGCCTGATTCTGTCACTCTTAAGTCATAAATAGTCCCATTGATTTTAGTAGGGGTGTGTGAAAGTGAGAATTCTGCTTACCCCTGGAGAAGGCAGAATTGGGTCCTATAGAAGCTGCAGCTGGGGTGATAAGTTTGCAAGGAGCTGTTGGGGGTGAGCGAGCCTATTTCCAAATTCTACTTACAAATGTTTTACAGTGAAAACAGGAAAGAGGAAACATGCTTTGTATTGACTAAAAATAAAGGTGCTCTTAAACTTGTAAAAGACAACGTTTTTATTTGAATGATATGACAGAGCTGCCATAGGAGTGTTACCTGCTATAAAGCAAGCTTAAGAATTATTACCTTTATTAGACCAGTGACACTGAGCTTTAGCCATACATTTCTAACTTCTGTCCCTCTACAGAGACAATTTTCTTTTCTTAAATAAACTGTCATGCTAGTGTTAATATATTGTTGGCTCCCTCATACTCTGAGAATACTGCTGATATAAAACATGTATATGTTAGATTGGTAATAGTATCTTTAGTGTAGCTGACTAGAACAAATGTGTTTCCCTCATGGCTGTGCTAATGTGATAAAGGAAAATTGGCTGTTCATCAGCTTTTGGCTGGGTAAAGACAGTAGAGATGGAACCACATTCTTTTTTATGCATTAATACCACTGAGAACTTTTCACTAGTTATATTTCATGTGCAGGCATGTTGTGCAAAGATGTTGTAAAACATGAGATAATGCTACAAATAACGAAGTAGAAAAGCCTGTATCTTTTATGATGATAACAGTCAAACACCAAATGACAGTAACAGGCTGTAAAAAATGTGATGCAGAAAAAAAATGCAATGTAACCACCACATACACTTAGGCTCTTGCAAATAGAGCATCAGATGTTTAGAGGGCTTTGAATTAAAATTAAATAAAAAACTATTGTATTTAGGTGATTGGTGTGTCAACACAAAAGGTAATTTAGAATGGAGAGATGTATTTTGAGTGGTGAAACTCATATGCAATAACTTTTTGAACAAATCTCAAGGCTTAGTAGTTATGATAATAGCCTTCAAATTTCCATCAGTGGAAGGGCAATAAATATTCCTGTCTAAATTTGGGAAATATTGACTGAATCTGGAAATGGCAATAAAGCCCAGGATGCCTGTGTGTATTTTAAAGTGCAGTTTAAGGAGAAAAATTAATCTGTACAATTTTGTGTGAATCCTAAATAATAAAAAAACCCCAAACATACAGAATCCTTCATCTTATTGCATATTTTCTTTCTTAAAATACTGATAGACTCATGTTGCCTGAGGCACTGATGCTGATCATGTGAGCTCAGATTTATAGATAATTGTCTCCGTTTATCTTGGTCTGAAATTTAAAAGACTTTATTGGTGGAATAGCAGTGTGGTTTTAAAACTGATTTTTTTTTTTCATGTGCTGGCTTTTCTCTTTGCAACAAATTATTTGGGCTTGTAAACCTTCTGTTTATCCTCACATATATATTATTCTTATGAAAGCAATTATTCCAGGTTTATTTTGTTTTGATTAGTGCTGGTATTAAGACAGGCTAAAGCATTGTAGTTTTATTTGGACTCTGGAGGCATGATTCACCAGGCACCCATACCTGCAAAATGGAAATACTGCTCTGTAAATTGACAACAACACAATGGTGTTTCAAAATCCGAAGGCTATGAAAATCTCATGTGAAATAAGCCTTATAGAAACTAAATATTGCCAAAAATTAAGTAATTTAAGTTCTGCAAAAAACCCCACCTTTCTGAAATAAATGAGATTAAGTTTATTCAGTAAACAGTTCAACAGGGTTCAAAAGTTTTGAATAAACTGAACTTAGTTTCTGTAATTAACTTCATTAGTGGGAAGCTGACTATAGCTATGATGCCTCCAGTTTTGATTTTGTATGTGCCCGTATTTTTTAAATGAACATTGAATTTCATCAAATGTAAGGCTGAAGGGCATTCCCTATTATAAAACTTTTTCTGATTTTATGTAACCTAAACATGGGGATTTTTAATACAAAAAGCCACTTTGAAAAAGCTCAGCATCTTGTGACTTTGTGGAGCTGGGAGAATGCCATAAAGTATTTCTCTGAACGTTAGCTCAAATTTAAAATGAATTGGCAGGGAAGGGAACGCTTGCAGAAAACAGTACCCTGGGGTGCTGGCTGAGTGCATATTCCTAGCCAAGGGTTCCCTTGATGTAAGGGAATTACCCACTGGGTGTAAAGCAGATGTAGCCAGTTCCTATACTGTTCCCTTCAGCCCTTGCAGAAAGAAACATGTTGGGGTTAGGGAGGCATTTTGGAGGGGTGTTAGAGGCCTGGCTGAAACGTGTTGCGTTTGGTTATCCTGAGTATGGTAGATAGCCCCTTGAGGCCTGGCTGAGCTGATGTGTGTGAGAAGAGCTCTGACAGCTATAACATGTGCCCATGGCCTGGAGGGGTGATGTAGCTGTAACCAGCCTCATACCTTGTGAAACAGACCCTTCTCCTTTTCCTCTCTTCCCTCTCCCCCCCAGATCACTCTACCGTAGATTCTTATTTGATTTAACCACTGTAAAAATGTTATACTCTGTGCATCTGAGTGATGATCTCATTAACTGGATTGCTAACGGATGGACAGAAAAGAGGTAACTACTTTCAGTAGGTACCGAAAACAAAGACACAGAGCAAGTAGGTCGAAGTAATGTTAGTGGTTAATCAGTGATAGATGCAACATACAGAGAAATTGGTGATTGCATAATGAAGCATGTGTTTGCCCATTTACATTGATTCTATAGGTGCATCACAGCAGAATTAGTTTCTTCTTGAATGGCTGGGAAGATGACAACACACCTTTTGATTCAAGGATTCTTGTGGGAACAGTTGCAGATACTGATGGTACACTGAGAATTGGACAAAGTTTCACAGGTAAATCTTGTAGTATTTTAGTGGAATGCACTGGAATATTAAAAACAAGATGTGCATAATGTGGTTAAAAAGTATGTGTCATTTTACATTATCCATATACCTAGAAGTAATATTTTCCTGCAGGACAAAATTCCCATTGTACAATTATCTTTCTGACAATATTAGCTGAAAGATAGAAGCTTGATAGGTGATCTTGTAGGTTCATAATTTATTCTCTGTGTTACTGTATATAGGCAGGTTTTCCTGCATTCTCCAAAACGTTGGTCTGTAAAGTGACACATTCTATTAATTTATGGTCACAGTTTTTCTGAGTAAATATGTGAAACTATTTCAGAATGGGGTTGTGCATGGCCACTAGATTACACTGCTCTCCAGAGTCAGGAATAGAGCTGAATATATCTGGCTGTTTATGTTCTCCAGTTCTACCAATACTCATGTAAATCACTATCAGAATGAGAACCCCTCAGCCGCTAGTAATGCCTGATAGTGTTGCTCTTCATTATGTCTAGAATTTTACATGTACTGCAGCATGACATGATCATTGCAGAACAGCTGGGGGATGTTTTGTTGCTCTCCCCAGATTCTTGGTTCTCCAGATGTAAGAACACTGACTGTTTCTCTTCAGGAACGTGCAGAATTTGAAGCTAACTCCTATATGTCACTTAAAAAACTTTATTGTGCTCTTAGGCAAGAAAGTCATTCTGTGCCCTGTTTCTTAAAGCTTGTACTTGGAAATGTGTTTTGTTGTGATTTTGATTCTGAATACTGGGTAACTCAAATGTATAAAAGAAAGGAATACTTTTAAATGCTTTTTATCTTTATTGTATAAATTGATAGGTACAGTTGTACCTACTGTATCTCTTCTCTAATTAGAGGTGGCACATGGACTGGCTCATTACTTCTGTCTAATGAACCGATCCTTGTGCCACCTCTCTAATCAGAAAAGAGATAGGTACAAAATGTTCTTATAAAGTTATTATAAATCATTCTTTTTATCAAAAAAAATAAGCCACTGCCCTCTATAGTTTTGTCCAGGTCCAAGATGGTTTCATTCTGGAGGGGTCGTTGTGCAAGATTGATCTCTGAGTCCTGAATTAAAGGTTCTCTCATGCAGTGCAAAGCTGCCTTATGCTCCATAGATTACTTATTTATGGTATATTTTCTTAGGTTTAGAGCAATTTGTTGGAAGAATGCAAGATTTTCGCTTTTACCCAGTGGCACTTACAAACAGGTAAAGAACCTTTATTTTTGCTATAAAGTGTGAGCGTGGTGAGAAGAAAGTATATAACAATGTGGATATTTCCCAAAGTGTAGTGCTTTTCTGATATGTCCTTTAAATGATTGCTTATGATGATGTAGTTTATAGAACCTTGTTTCAAAGATGACTTTTAATCTAAAAAATCTCAAGTTAAAACAGATCCAGCAACTTCATGTGTTTTGCTTTTGAGCTGTTGCTTTAATATAGCTAGTTTATGTAGTGCAATTCAACACTAAATAGTAAATCTGTGCTTTCCTTGCTATTGTGGTCTTTGTTACAACCTGTCTTTAGTGTTCTTGCTGAGAGTAGATCCAGTTGCTAGATTTCAGTGCTCATAAACTAAGTGTTGGCAACTCATCATAATTCTGACATACTAGTCTGTGCTGATAAGCTTACTCCTGGATGAGACTTGCCAGGCTTTCCCAGAGCACCATGTAAATGGCAGGGCAAGGAAGGGAGCATAGCAGGCCAGTCCCATTTAGACTGTTTTAATATTAGTGATCCAATTGAAGAGGACAGGCACTCAACTGGTCAGCGTGCTGGGTTCACAGCTGCGAGCTTGACTTCTGACCTTAGCAGCTCCTTTCTTCTGGTTTCAGCTTCCCCATGGTATCAGACGTCCATGTCAGGTGTTCTTGATGGTCCCCCCACACACCCGTACCTGGAGATGCTGTTGTCTTAGCTGTTCATTGCTTTCTATATTAGATTGTCACCATAAGCTGCCAATGACTTCGCTAGCTCTGCCCACATAGCCCTGGGCAATTACTTTGACTTCCTCTATCCCCGAGGCCAAATTACAGTTGCCAGTGCAATTTCTGTTGGCCTCCAGCCTCCCTTCCTAGTGCATTACAAAGAAATGTTACCTTTGTTATCCAGCTCATGCTGGATTAATCTAGTCAATTCAAGCTGGCCCGAAGTAGTCAGGTCCTATTTGTCTGCGTGGTGCTTCTGGGTAGGCTACACACAATGACACTCGTGACTGCAGACCTTAAGGCTGCTTAATGATAGTCTTTCAGTAAGACATAGAGCAGTTTCCTAGGAGCTCAGCTGACTGCAGGACATTACAATGCACTGAGCTCCTGCAAATTTAAGTATTAATATGGATTTGAATTCCAAGTTATATGTAAATCGTGTTGGTTGCGTTCTTTCAGAGCAATGCTTGTCAAATACTTTGAATTGCAACTTAAGTCAGTGAAATGAATAAAGTTTAAAAATGGAAAGATAAGGTATTTTACAAAGTGTTGTGACCTAATGATGTATTTGAAGTTGTAGTTTCATATCCACAAATAATTTGGTATTAAATGTTTATCTGAGATAAACTGTGAAGGAAGGTCTTGCCTGCATATCAATTACGTCTATGGCTATCTAAAAGGTCCTGTAACTTGAGTCCTGTGGAATTTGTAGTGACAGCTAGCAAGTATTTATTTGCTTAATAAGTATACAAAAAGTATGTTCTTACTGATAAAGTGGGAAAATGGGAAAATAATGATTTATTTTAAAAATTCAGTATCTTCTAGGCTCACAAAATCCTTCTTTTACACCAGAGATGAACAGATAAAGGTTTAAGTTACCTGCACATGTCCTTCATATATCTATCTGCTTGCCTACCTATGTATGTAGTTCAGTTGCTGGTCTCAGGGGGAACTAAAGTGACTTGATGGCTTTGACATAGGCTGTGAGAAGCAACTAGGGTGATCACAGACTTGGGCAGCTAAAAAAGTGGGCATTTTTATTAAAGTTAGGTACAAGTGAAAATATTTCTATCCGGGTTTTCTAAGGTGCAAAGTGATATTGCTCAAGCTGATCTTTTTGGAGGATTTGAGTGCAAACATTCAACTCACCTGCATTTACAGGCAATATGCCAATGCTTTGGTGTGCTTAAGAGCAGTGTCCAGATCACTGATTGGAGTAAGACCTGATGACATAATAAAATGTTAAGAGTTCTTCTCCTTGCATCTAGGGCTGGATTCATCCTACCTAGCTTTAGACTAGTCCAGTGAGGAACTTGTTTCCCTTACTCTGTGGAGCAACGAAAGCAACTCCAGGGTGCTTCTTCACAGACACCTTCTGAAGATGCCTGCTGCTTGTAGGGACCCTGAGTGGCCTGATTGCCCCATTTATGTGAGAGAAAACCAGGCCTTTGGAGCTTCTACTATAATCTAAGCTGAATGTTGTTTAGTCTATGAGCCTAGAGGTACGAAGTGACAGTTGTCTTTTTTTATCATGTATGTAATTACTTTTTTATATGCTGTGGCAGAGACATTTTGGAAGTATTCTCTGGAAAATTTCCTCATCTGCATACCCAGTCTGAGTGCCGCTGTCCTGGAAGTCATCCCCGGGTACACCCATTGATACAGAGGTACTGCATCCCTAATGGTGCAGACGATACCACTAATGACAGAGTGCTGAGGTTGGGTGCAGAAGCTCATCCTCTGTATTACATCAATGATGATGACATTGGGACCGCCTGGATTTCATCTGTGTTTGCTAATACAGCAGGTCTGGATCATGGTGTTTCTATCACAATAGATTTACAAAATGGACAGTATCAGGTAAACAAAATTACATTTGCTACTTATTAAATCAAAAGTAGAAAAGTGTTTTTGTAGCTGTTTCATTACAATTTAGAGGAAATTCAAACTTTTATCCTTTAAGGTGTTATCCTTAGGGGGCAGGGAGAAAATTTCCTTTATCAGCATGAAACAATGCAAAAGGCAACAGAATGCATTATGGTTCCTTTCATTCTCTTGGCTGTTGTAACAAACAGCAATCTAGAATAGATATATCAGAGTGGATATCCTGTGTGGAGACACCAATACTTAGAAATTGGTTGCTCCCTTTTAACTCCACTTTTGTAATTTTCAACTTCAATTTTAGGCATCTCAAGTTTTAATAGAAACTGTTTTATACCTTCTGGTAGAAAGCTGACTGCAGTCATGTGGAATTTAACATGTTGGAAGCATGCTGACATATCAGAGGGGCTTTCTCTTATTTATGTGTTCTGGAGATGGCAGTTTAGCCTCCTGAGGAGTACGGAAGGAGAATACAATAAGCGGGCAAGGTTCTTGAAGAGGCCAGATTGCACCTAACACTTCACTATGCTGTAGAGTGTCAGGATGTCTCAGAAGGAGGGACATAGCAGTAGTGGGGCTGAGCTCACAATAGAGGCTCTACCAAATTTCCGTGTATTCTTACTAGCTTATATTTTTTTCTTTTTTTGTCACTAATGAGGGGAGGGAAAGAATAGGATGACAAGTTTTGGCTACATAAGTAAGAATTAGTCCCTTAGTTAAAAGCAAGTTCAAATGACTGAAGTTCTAACGCTTGGCTTATTTGACACGTGCACATTTCTGCAGAAGCAGTATGCTGGGTGAAGTGCTCTTTAATACAACACAGGATTTTTGGTGAGAGTCCAAGCAAAAAATGGGGAGATTCCTGAAAAAAAAATTGAAAAATTTACCTGTTATCAGTCAAACAACTCGTCAAATATTTGGCAAGATGAAGCTATGCCCTCCATTTTTGTCAAAATAATATTACTGTAGCAAATTGTGGACTTTGTAGTGCATTTTCAAATGGTCTTCAAGTAAAAGTGGAGTTCTGATGTAACAGTTCAGTTGTTGTGTAATGATGTCTAAGCAATCAAAGCTTGTTTAAGAAAAAGGGTTATCTTTGTTTTTGTGAACTGAGATATAGGCTCTTTTTCAGTCTGTGAGTGGTAAAGCAGACAATATTGTGACACTGAAAAAGATAGTTTATAAGTTTATATTCTCATTGTTTTACAGTTTAGCCATTAATATCAGTTTATATATTTCTTATCTTTTTGCAGGTATTCTATATTATACTGCAGTTCTTTAGCCCGCACCCTGAAGCAATAAGAATTGAAAGGAAAAAAAGAGATGATCTAAACTGGGAAGACTGGCAATATTTTGCTAAAAATTGCAGTATTTTTGGAATGGATAACAATGGATCTCTGGAAAAACCAGACTCTGTCAACTGTCTCCAGCTTCCTAGGTATGAGTGGGTATTATCTGTGTAATCCAGATGCTTTGAATAGGCAACATCCTGGTGCAATTCATTTCTATCTCCCAATGATATAGAATCTTTTAATTTGGTACTCACTTATGGTGGGCTACTGAGTATATAAAAGATCCTAAATCTGACCTTCCGACAGAAGATTGCCAAAAGGTCATCTGTGACTTTTATCAGATTTTAGACATAGAGGAATGTGACACAATTGATTGCAATGTTATTTTTGAGATAGACTTCTGAAATTTTGCATGCTTGTGTTTTGGGGGGCTATTGCCAGTAGAATTACAGAACACTGAGATGAAGAGTGGAGGAAGGTACATGATATAACACTTGTAAAACTCTCTAGTGAATGTGAAAGTATTCATTATGGTCTCTGAGAGTGCAACTTCTTCTGAAGCTTAGAAGAAAAGCCAGACTTACGCCTTACTGCTAATCATGCAAGACGTGTGAGAAATGGGTTGAAAATTGTATCCTGAAGCTTTCAAATTTTTCTAAGCAAGAACCAGCCTAAAACTGGAGGGGGCTGAGAAAGATCGTTACCTTTTAGAAACATTTTTCAAGCCTTTTTACTAGACTGTTAGCCTGTGCAAATTTAAAAATATATAATATATACAATATAAATTTCATTTACATAGTGTACAACATAATGTATAGTTACTATACATATTTACACGCACACACGCATGTATGTACATATACATATATATTTGAATCCATACCACTACATATGTTCAAATGTGCCATCTCTTGACTGATTTCAGATGCCAGTCAGTATTAGGCTTGTTTAGTACTTGGCTGGAAATTAGTCAGAAAATATGGTATCAGGTGCTGTNTTTATTGCTGATACTTGGAGCAGAGGGTAGAGGAGAAGGGAAATCTCTTAAGTATGCCAAACATTTTTGGATAAATAAGCCAGCCCAGAAATAAGTATTTGTATATTTTCTAAAAAGAACTGAGGAGTTAAGTATGAACTGTTCCGACATATGTTTTGTAAGTAATGCTGTTTCTCCTCTTTGATTATGATGTAAATGATGATAGGAAGAGATATAAATAAGAGATTTTGGGTACAGCTGATGTACAGAAAACTTTGTTTAAAAGATGAGAAATATACTCTGTAATGGGGAGTATTCTGTATACTCAGAAGAGAAGTAACTGTTGGAACAATGCTCCAAATTTGTGTCAGCAGTGTAGCAGAGCTCACTGCTACAACTATTACAGGAGAAGATGATTTTATTGTAAAACTAAACTGATTTATCTCTGCCTCTCTCCCATACCCACATACTTGTAAGTGTTAAGATGTGTCCAAATTGTCTGTCCAGGATTTAGATACCAGTATGCTTTTATCCTGGTGGCCTAGCCAGGACTCCTTGACTTGACATGGAAGGCAAGTGACCTTGGCTTTGGAATCCTTACCATGGCTTGAGAGTTCTTGTTTTGGTGACCAGCTGCTAGTACTGAATGGACTCTTTTGTGTCCTTTAGGAGATGGAAGTGATTAAGTTTTTTGTTTCTCCATCCTGAACTACCTTTATACATTAGGAGTTGCTTGTTGTCCTTTATCCCCCCTATCAGAGGCTTGAGTCTTTGCTTAGACTGAATGTTGGTTGAATGTTGTTTTAGGATCTCTGTTGTTTTCCTGGCTTCCTCGGAAGCTGTGTGTGGATGCCCTAAGATCTTGATGACCTGCTTATCTAAGTGCCATTAGCCTTACAATTCTTCTGCTGTTCCTTCTGGTGCTTCCATAGCAAGATGGTGTCTTTTGTCTGCCATTCATACCCATCTTAACATTTCCATTACAGCTCTATATGTCATGGAAGAAAAATACTTTATTTAACTTTCGACAAAAGGAAAGAGAGGACAGTACACCCCAGAGAAACATACAGAAATATTCCACTGGGATTTTTGTGAAGCACTGACTTACATAGAGGCACAGTAAATTCAGAGATCCTTCATGAAGGCAGAGGAGTATGAATCAGCAGACCTAGTCTACCTACGAATGTCATCTTTCAAAAGCTCAGAGATATTTTTGAAGTGACAAGAATTGCATCTTTTGAATGTTGTATGGTGCCAGGTGATACCGTGGGATACCTATTTTTAATAGGTACCTTATTTGCACACCTGCTTAGGTGTGCAAATAAGCAGGCTTCTTGCAGAGGCAAGTTCTACTCATAGCTAAGCTCTGCCTAGTAAATATACCAACATGAGAGATGATTCATAGCAAATTGTGCAAATGTGCAGTTCACTCACTGGAAGGTGGCATGTGTTGCTGACTCTGCTCACTCATCAGATGAGATGATACAGTCCAGTGACTCTGGAATTGAAAATATAGTTGGTTTTTACATGTGTTTAGCAGGTATGTAATTAACAATATGGGCATGTTAGTTATCATGTTAGTCATCTGAATGATTTCCTTATGTAGTTCAAGCATAGTTCATGTGCCTTTGTGTTAGGCATTTTACAAACTTAGTGCAGATGCCGCTGTATCAGTCACATTTCGTATTTTGAAGCTGCCCTTTAGAGTCCTTACTTTTAATTGTGAATTTAGGGTTTGGAGAAGAGCACGGCAGTTTGGGGAGAGACATAGAAGACCTTTCTTTTCCCCTGCTTGAGCTTGGGTGACTGGGAATCCACTGACATGAGAATTTTCTCCAGAAACCACAAAAAACCTATGTACAGTTAAATGAAGATCCTGTCTGAGAAAAAATATATTAGGAGATAGAATCTGTAAAATATATGATATTTTGATTTTCATTTGTCTTCCTCTCTATTTAAACAGCTTTACACCATATTCCCGTGGTAATCTAACTTTTAGTGTTCTGACTCCAGAACCAAATCACCGACCTGGTTACAATGATTTTTACAATACTCCATCTCTCCAAGAATTTGTAAAAGCTACACAAGTGAGGATTCATCTCCATGGGCAGTATCATACTAATGAGTCTTGGGTAAATTTTAGGCATCGATACTATGGAGTTAATGAAGTTACAGTCAGTGGAAGGTAGGTGTTATGGAACTCTTCCTCCAGCCATCACTGTCTCTGACTATTACAGCTGTAGAAAGTGTGTAATGACCTGCCTAAACTTTAATGAAGTTGTTCTGCTTTTACATTTATGAATGAGAAGGGAATTTGTTCAGAAGCAGTGCATCAGGTTTGAAATGATTGGTATACTGTTTTTTTAATACATTTGCTCACATGTTATTTTAAAATTAATTATACTTATTACACAAATCTGTCAAAAACAGTCCTTTCCCTGGAATTACCAATGCCTCTAAGCAAAGGCTTATGATCGAAAACATGGCTTGTGCCATACTTCAGCAGCTCTTCCAAGTTTCATTATAGATTCTCAGACATGGCAATTTAAGAGTCTTAATGCAGAGCTCATTCTTTGTTTTAGCTGTAGTTTTCCTTTTAAATCTGGGCAGCTGTCAGTAAAAGTATTGCGTTATCTGTGACTGACAACTTTATTGTATATGATAAATGTGCTGTCTTGTGAAAGGACTAATTATGCCCTGTAAATCATATGCAAATTGGGCAATGAAATAGTTGCCGAGAAACATATGGTGCAGATTTTTCTTAATAAGTATTATTCCTGAAGTTATTTTGGTAGTTCTCATTTTGAGAGAAAGCACACCATTAGAGGTCACGTTTATCTTAAAAGTTTTATTTACATATTATTATTATTATATACTGAAATATAGTTTTCATTACATGTTAGATAAGGTAACAGTAGCTCTATTACATGCTGGTTTTTATTTTCTTGAAAAGCAATTGTTGATACTTAAAATATGTTGAGTGAAATAGTCTTTTGTAGGTTGCTGCATGTAAGAACATTCTCTTTGGTGGTGTTTATTTGTTCTTAATAAAGAACCAGACTGTGTAGTACACAAATTTGTCTTTGTGACCATGTTATATATTGTTGGACAAATGTGTTCCCATGTTTTAATTTTTTCTTCATTACCTATTGTTCTTTCAGGTGTAATTGTCATGGCCACGCTGATGATTGTGATGCAGCTATGGAACCGTACAGGTGCCTGTGCGTCAAGGAAAGCTATACAGAAGGAAATAACGTTAGTATCTCCTTTGTCTGTCTACGTCACCTATGAACAGCCTCAAAACTGGGATTTTAGTCCTGGTAAAGAATGTGTGTGTATGCGTGTTAGTGTTGTCCTAGCTTTTATAGGGAAACTTTCCACAGCAGGGCTTGTATGAAATAAGGAGACAAAATACTTCTTTCCCTTCCCCCACCACTGCCAAAAGCCATTCCACCAGAGACCGTTAGGAGTGCTGTGTTCAGGGATTAGATTTGTTGTTAGAGGATTATGCCACTTTCAAACATTAGATGCAAATCTGAATTTAGATCATCAGCATTTGATAAAGATTATGGCTCTACCTGCTGTAGGAACTACAGATGGGCTGTAGAGTGAAAAGGTAATGACCCAATGTTCACAGCAGGTGTTCTTCAGAGATTCCTTTTTTTTTTTTTTTTTTTTTTTTTTAACCCTACAGTAGTTTTAGTCTTGTCCTGTAGACTCCAGACCCATTCAGTCAGCACAGTCCTGGAGTTCAGCTTCCAATTTAGTTTCATTTGAAAAAGAACAGTTCAAATGGTCCAGGACAGCTCCATAATGCAAACCAAAGCACAGTAAATGCAGAAAATTTGGAGATTTGCTTCAAAACTGCATGCCTAATCCAAGGTAAAATACTAATATAGATTTACCTTCTGATGCTTGGAGCATCTGTAGATGATTGGGACATCTGTAGATTGCAGTTTCTAACTTCAGCTAAGAGTTAGATCTTTTAATGCAGTTGTTTTACAAAATATGGCCAGCACAGGAAGAGTTAAAACATTTTGGGCTTGATTTTTAGATGTCTCTTGCATAGTTGAGCTCAGTTAAGAAAATACTGAGACATGCCTGTACATACTTACTTAGAAGTTGTTTTCTTGATGGTCTTATTCGCTATTTTGATCTAACCAGTGATTTGGGAGGTGGCTTTTTAAAACATTAAAAATTTATCTTTGAATGTATTTACTTATGTAAGAAAAGCTTGGAAATATCAATTTCCCGTAATTTTTGAAGTCATATATGACATTTGGTTATCTTTAAAACAGTCTGTAGTAGCAACATGATTGTTCTAATAAAAGAACAAACCTAATATTACTTTTTACTGCTCTGTGTTTTCAGATAGTCAATATTAAGGTTAAGTTTCTTGGAATTAATTAAAAGGCCATATTAAAAAAATCTAGATACAATCTAGAAAATACATTATTATCATTGCTTTGCTCTGCTCTTAATAACAGCATTTCTCAATGAAGAGAGATTTTGTGAAGTGCAGTGTGTAGTTGAAACTTACCAAGTTGCAAAATTACAATTTTCCTGCTAGTATTATCGTTCTTGGCCATTGAAAAACCAAGATGGGGATGTTTGGTATATATAAGTCATGGTCTTCTAGAGAAATATGTAAATGCTGGGGGTCCAGAACCTGGGGGTCCTGGTGGACAGCAGGATGACCATGAGCCAGCACTGTGCCCTTGTGGCCAAGAAGGCCAATGGCATCCTGGGGTGTATCAGAAGGGGGGTGGTCAGTAGGTCAAGAGAGGTTCTCCTCCCCCTCTACTCTGCCCTGGTGAGACCGCATCTGGAATATTGTGTCCAGTTCTGGGCCCCTCAG
>VZTO01005716.1:32470-58958 GCA_013400615.1 Syrrhaptes paradoxus | reverse complement strand
ATGCTCTTAGAAGAGCGGAAAAGATTCTCTCCCTAGATTGATTATTTATCCCCCCCCAAAAATCAGGAAAGAAAACGAAAAGAAGTTGAGGTTAAGAAAAAATTAGTTACATCAAAGGAATGAATCCCACAGTCCCTCAGGATGTTAGATTTCTGTCATGGGTACGTGCTGTATCCTTTGCTACATTTATGCTTTTTTTGGAAATAGGCTTTCTAAAAATTGAGAAGGGGTTATGTAATAGCAGCAGCAGTAACAAAGGAGAGATTAATCTCACATCAAAAACCTCCTGAGCAGTCTGTGCTGGCTCGAACAGAGCAAGAAGTGTTAACCTGAGTGCATTTGATATTGTGCTTATGATTATGTGAAAGATCTTTGTAAAATTTCATAGGGGATCTAAGTTTTCTAATTTTTTAAGCAGAAGTATAGCATCTAGAGTCTAAATGGGATTTAAAGAGAAATTTGAAGTTTTTAGATGAGTCAAATTATAAAAAAAATTCAAACTGACAATGTCCTTTTAATTAGAACACACATTGTGAAATGTTACTTTGTAGGGATTAATTATAAATATTTAATAAGATCTGGAAGTTCACCAAGCACTCTTGCAAGACTTATGCTACCTTATGAAAACAAACCAAATACATTTTACTGATGTATCTGCCTTATCAGATATTTTCTGTCAATGTTAATGGGTTGTTCCAGTGAGTGTCATGTTTTTTGATTGGGCATATATGCATTGTAACTGCAGTTGAAATGCTTGAATTAACTGTATTCATTCAGTAGAATCAGGGTGGTGTTTAATTATTTTCCTAATTCTTTAATGACCATGTCAATATCTACTAAATATGAAATAGAAGTAGTAATAAAATAGAATAAATATTTTCAAATTTCTCACTAACTACTTTGAACTTTTAATTTGGTATAAGTCATGGTCTTCTAGAGAAATACGTAGAGGAGAGCTTAGAACACTAGAAAAGATTCTGTGCCTAGATTTACATGAAATTTACAAGGATTTATGTGAAATCCAAACAGCTTAAAAGTTCTGATTTTTTTTGTAAGGCAAACACTTAAAAGCAAAACTAAAATCCTTCCTCATTTTTGCCTGTCATTGGCATTGATAAAATTGTCTTATAGATTTGCACCTGTGTTTCTCAGACTCCCACTCTAGTGAATTAGGCATTAAAAAAAATGTTATTTTGGATAGATGAAGGAACTTTCTAAATATAAACTTGAGGGGCGGGGGTCAGGGGGAGAGTAGACAAATTGTTTTGAGAAGAAATTTCATTGTCAGCAAACAGTCTTTTTTAAACTTCTTTCCTGTGCTAGCAGTAAGTCACCAAAAACTGAAGGGTATAAGAAGGGTTTTGGGTTTTTTTTTTTTCAGTATTTTGGAACAGAAATTAGAGCTATCTTGACAAGATCTTAACATATGGCAGAGTATGTACTTGTCACATATACCCTTAATGCAGCTGAAGTTACCATCTTGAATATATCTGGCCTATACATCTGGATATCTGTTGTACAACAAAGCAATAGCAGAAACTAAAAATTTGTATAATTCATTACAAATTGAAATCTGAGTTTAGTTATTTGCATCACCATGTTATGAAATAGGATATATCAAATGGAATTTATTTTTTTTTCTTTTGAGTTCTGTTTTGATTAAGAAATATGTTACTAAGGAATTTGAGATGATAGCAAGAAGGGAATGATGAAGAAGGACTTGCAGATGTTGAGGGGCCAGATTAAGAAAGAAGAGGAATAAATCCTCACAGAGCTTGTCTCTCATCTTAAGAAAAAAATGTTCAGCTTCTTCATTTACAAATTGTTCTGTTAATGCCTTGTGTCCTGCTTTGGAAAATAGTTCTGCCTTTTACAAATGGAAACTGAGGCGCCAAGAGTCCAGATTTTGGTAACTTTTGTATGCAAAGACTAATTTACAGACATGAGTGTCTGACAAAACTTTGCATGGTGTCACATGGAAAATTGGAAACAGCCCATGAAAAAAGGAGACAACCAAACCAGGTCAGCCTTACCTTACAACCTCAGAGCCTCCTTTAAGTTGATCATACAGAAATTAATAGAGAAGGGAAATGGCAAAATATACATAAATAACTGTAGAAATAATAATAGAAAATTTAATATAAAATAAAGTAAGTCTGATAAATGCTTGAGAGGATATGACTGGAAGGGAGAGTGTGACTGGATGCAGTAAAGGTTTCAGGTCTTCTGAGTTTTCCATGCAAATAATTAATGGTTTTAAACATCTGCTGTCTGAAAACTGGAAGTAACGTTGTTGATTTTCCAAGAATTGGATAAATAAGAAGAATCTATCTAAATCTTAAAGGTCAATCTTGTATCATCATGTTAGGTGTTGGAATTAATGATATATAGTACCTGAGGAGCTGTAAATATTTACTATAGTAAGTGGTCACTCAATAACAAAGACATCTAGCTTGCAGAAGCAAGCAAGATAGCAAAAAATGCACTTTTTGGTAAGCTCTGTGCCATAATTTGTGCATACAGAGGGATAGACCTGGGAGGACATTGGTTATATCAGAGTACAAAGGAAGGAAATCAAGCAGGCAGGTGGTTGAATGGAGTTTTAGAAAATGGCAAGCAGAAAGATACCTAGTCCGATAGTCTTACGTGCCTAAAAATTTTAAGTAACTCTTGGTGTGTCTGTGGAAGTTATGGGTTTGTCCATGAATCCATCCCTGGAAAACTGATGTAATTCCACAGTTCAATGCTCCATGCTTCTGAAACAATTTGTTTGCAAGCATTGCTCAAATTCTGAAAGAACTTGTTATGGTTTCAGATAGCTCATGATTTGTTGCCCAGGTGATGACATGCTGAAGAAATTGTGAAGTGGTCATTATCCCTTATACACTTTGATCTAAGTTTTATTTAATAGGTCAGCAGGTGGCAGCTACTGTTGTGGTTGTCATTGTTGCCTCTCAGAAACTAAGGCAGCTGTTCCAGTCTGAAAATTATTTTCAGGGGCTTATCCACTGTGCAGGGTATTTGTTTCTTTTAATGTGAAAGAAAACTGAGACACAACTGGGCTGGTGGAAGTAGCTGTTGTAAATCGTAGTGCCACATGTTTATTGAATTTCTATGATTTTTAACATATTTCATATAAGTGTCCAAGTGATTAGCCAATCCGTTTTTTTCTTCTTTTATCCTACTAAAACTATTATTTAAAAAATATTGAAAAGTCCCGTGCAATAGTTTCCTCAGAAGTGTGAAATTAACCCTAGAATACTCAGTAACTGTGGCTACAGCGTTCTCTAATGTTACAGGAGAACGGAATTCAAATGCTTATTCCAAAGAAACAAGGTAGAAAGAGGGAAAAGTGAACACAAAATCTCTTACAATTTAATATCCTGAGCAAGTCAGAGCTTTGGTAAAACAGAACACATGCTGAACTCTTTGATTGACAGACATGCCTTCTCCCTCTCTTTTATTTTACAGAAGTCCTACAGGGTTGGTGTCTAAATGAGAGTTACAGTGGATGCCTGATTTGAAAATAGCTTTGAATTTTAATCCTGAAGAATTTTAAGTGTGAATTAATTTACTGAGCAGCCTGATTGTCAGAATTAGTGTGGTTGCATACGCTTTGATTTTGCAGGACTTAGTGTGGCTTCAAGTAACTTCACCAAAAAAAGCATAAATGAAAGAGTAGTGAGTAGAAATATATCTTATGCTGCCTGGCAGCATCTGTGCCAGTGTTTGAGATCTCAGTTGTGTCCCACTATTGGAATCTGGCATTCAGAATGGTAGCTCTTATGTTCTTTGCCAGTCAGGTTCTTTGTCGGTCACTTTGCCATTGCAAAGCAGCAGTAGTATCTTTTCTTAGAATTCTGTTTGACATACGGTATTTGTAAACCATCTGTTACGGCTGTGCTTAGTTTCTAAAATTATGTTACATCCTTTTAAGATATGGGGAGTGTTACGATGAAACCCCACAAGTCACTGTTCAATTCTTTTCTGTCTTCCTTAGTCACTTGAAGTAACTTTGAGTGTTTTAGCTTTTTCTTTTTTCTTTTTCTAATAAAACCTGGCTTTTGAGTTTAAAAGCTCTTTGGTCTTTGGAGAGCTCACGAGACAGATATTGTTCAAAGCTCTGATAACACGCAGTCTTGGTAGTCAAATGCTGTAGTGAGGGTGCTGAAGAAAAGCCATGGGGAAATCAAGACAACTGTCTTCAGAGCCATGGCTCAGCTTCACTGGAATAGATATTTCCTAGAAGCCATATTTATTTGCCTAATGAAGCTAAATGTAATGAAACTGTCCACTTGGGTACAGACTGGGATCTTGTAGGAAGGAAAAAATAGTATGCAATTAACTGTCCTGTTATGGTCAATGCTTCCAGGGCAGCATAAACAAACATGGCTGGGTGTTACACGTAATAGAGTTTTTCGATGACAAGATAGGATTTCAACATGGCTGAGAAGGTGGCATTCTAATCTTGATATAATTTCAGCAGATTTTTAAATCTGTGTACTGTTAATGATGTATATGTACATAAGTATAATGTATGTATTATAGGTGTGTTTGTACACTGGTTGTTGCAACTGAACTTTGATGCATGTGAGATGGGAACTCCTACACAGGGGAAAAAAAAGAGGGAATAAGTTCTACATAACACTTAAAAAAAATAAAAAAAAGGATGGCAGCCAGAGGCAAGCAGTGGGATATTTTAAATGTGTTGGAGTAGAAGGTTCTAGTTGATCATGACCTATTACAAGTCTTAAAAGTATTGTTAGTTACAGTTGCCTTATGAAGTGTTTCTTTGAATACTTGTTGGCTCTTTCTTCAGAGGCACTGTCCTCAACATTCTTAGTGACCAATAAGGAACTTGGCACATAAAAGATTAGGTTGAAGTCATGGGTGATCTTTTTCTACAAGTGTGCTAGATTCAGGAATTTTGAGAAGGTAAGTTTTTAATAAAAATTTTAGTAAAAAAAAACCTGAATTAAATGTTGGAAATAAGGTTTTAATCATAATTTTAGACTACTAAATTGGGCCAAGATGAGCTAGGTATTTTGACCATCTGGCTCGTTGTAATGATTTCTCAGAAAAGTATTTTCACAGAAGGTCAGCAGTTCAGATAATATCTATCAAGAGGACATGTTTGTTATTGTCCATAGGGAAAGCCATATGTTTAACACGTTTTCTGGAGGGCTTAGCTGTAACTGAGAATAAGGACGTCTGCATGTTTGTGGGTTTTACAGTTATGGAGAAAGGCTTGTTTTGTCAAGAATGAACATTCTTTTTAAACCTGCTGCTAGACCTTGTTCAGATTTGTTAAAGGCTTTTGTGGAATTTACCGAGCCATTTTACACATGGTAGCCAAGAATTACAACCTGAATCTCTCAATACCTTTGAAAATCTTAACAACTATGCTTTGGACAAATGCAGAGTTTACATGACCTGAGGATTGTCATATATACAACATCATGCTACCAAAAGTGAAAGTGAAACACAGCAGGTCTAAGAGTTAAATGCCATTTTCTTAACCTAATAAAGGTGTGACAAACTCAGCAGGATGAGGTGGGGGCGTCAGCGCACATTTTGAATGAGTACATGTGTTACAACTGCTAGAATAAGCAATTGTTTCACAGTCATTGACAAGTTTTGAATGACTGTTTTTTTGTCAAGGCTTTTAAAAAGTTTTGTCAAGGTTTTAAAAGTCACAGAACAAGACACATGGTAGTTCAAAGAGGCTCCATGCTATGTAATCAAATACACAAATGGAAGTTCAGGGCTGGCAGGTTGGCAGCTATTCTTGTACTGTTTTCCTTTGAAGGAGGATGTATTTCCCTAGACATGCTGTGAGGAGGAAGCTGCATCAGTAGGATGGTTTTGTTGGGAGCTGGGGTTTTTCTTGCACTTCCCAAGATGTGCAGTGCCTGAATGAACCCTCTTGTCTCATGTTGCTGTTAATGTGTAATGCTGATTTTCCTCAATGTAGAGGCACAGGGAGTGGCGAGAGAGAGGAAAGATGGATGAAAACAAGGGAAGAAATGGAAATGAGGGAAGGACTTTAAGAGTTTTAAGCTGTGAGACTTGTGTAACAGTTATGGTCAAGACATTCCCCTTGCTGTGCTTAAACTGTGCTACTCGTGATTAGGCAGTGATTCTTCTGATAAACAAAGATCAGAGTTCAAAGTCTCAAGCAAAGCGCTGCCAGTTTTCATCCTGAAACCTCTTTTTTCTCATTGTGGTGCCGTTGTGGTTTTTTGTTGTTTTGTTTTTAACAGATTGCAAAAAGGTGCAGTGGCTGTTGTTATCTTACCTCTTACTGTTAATTTCATTTATTAAAACTAAATTTCAGCAGATAAATTCTCATGCATACATTTTCTCTCCCAAGTTGCTTTTGTTATGAGTTATGACTGCCCTGCAATTCTTGGACTATCTTAAGCTTATGTTTTCTAATTCATTTTCCCATTTTACCCATAGTTGATGCTTTTCCATCATCAGTGCATTAGTTGTGGGTGAAAGAGTTTAGAAACTTCAGTGTAGTTTTCTAACGATCAGCATATGGGTGATGTAGGCATACTGAGCCTAAATAGTTATAATAGTGCTTGGAATAATAGACATGAAGAAAGATGAGCACAATTCTGGAACTTAAGAAGAAAGAAGTTGCCCAAATACTTTACAGAAAGCAACATCTTTTGAAGCATTTAAATTCCTTCTGAAAGATGAAAATTACAGTTGCAATATATTTTGTTCCTTAGATCCAGGAAGGCACCAGCATTTGAGAAGGGACTTCTGGTAATTCCAGTTAATTAAAAAAATTCTAAACAAACATCTCTTCAGTATCAACACGGACAATTCTTTCAGCCAGTTTCATAAAAAATGGTTGATTTGGTCATCCAACTCATAAAGAGAATATAATTGTCCAAAATGCTATGCATTCATTAACTTTAAGAAATCCAATTTGTTTTTAGTTCTTGATGAACCATTAGGCACAATAAGTTTTCTCCCTGAAGTTGTGTAGAGTCTATTATGAACTGAAGATTATTCCAACTTCACATTCTTTACAAAGTTCTGCTTACAAGGTAATATTATGAGTTTATCCAAATAAAAAATTAACTTCTGAGGTGTTCCTGGACTATTTAAAATTATTTTTATTGCTTTGGATTTAAGCTGAGTAAGTACTTGAATATTATTAGTCTTTGTATGTAATAAATTTGAAGAGAACTGAAGAAAACAAGATTGTTTGTTTAGGTGTTTGTTTAAACAATGTACCTGGTATCCTAGTATTGATTGCATTGTTGCCATTTTTAAAATATAACTTGACAGAGATTACTATGTAGAGATTTGTGTCTTATTTAAAATTTCTTTCTTGAAAATTTCATGAGATAAATGTGCATTAAGAAGTGCTGATATTTCAGATACTCTGTACATCATCACATATTTGGCCGTAGGAGGCCTTTTATTTCATTCACAAAGTCAAATGGTAACTGTAGAAACTACAGTTTGCATACAAATGGATGCGTAAAGTGGATATGTCTTTTGTGCCTCAAACACGCTAGGCACCATTTTGCATCTTTAGAGGTTTAATTAAATCTGAATGTCAGATTCAGATTAGTTTGTGTTATCTAAATACTTAGAATTTTACTCTTCTACCTACCTGCCTTGATTTTAATCTGTTAAAGTAATTTAAAAAGATTTTTTTTAATAAGTTTTTTTGTTATTTCCCTATATGCTTTCTCACTTACTGTTTAAAAGCGATGTTTTCATACTTAGATGGAGGAAAGCACATAAAATCAAGCATGAATGTAGAGAGTATGCTAGTATTCTTGTAAGGTAAAGAAGCAGCATTTTCCTTTTTCTTTTATTTCAGTGTGATCGCTGTTTGCCGTTGTACAATGACAAGCCTTTTCGTTCAGGTGACCAAGTTCATGCCTATAATTGCAAACCTTGTCAGTGTTACAGCCATGCAGTAAGCTGCCACTATGACTTAGCAGTGGACCCTTTTCCTCAGGAACACTACAGAGGCAGCGGTGGAGTGTGTGATAACTGTCAACACAACACAGCAGGTAAGTCATATGAAAGCAAACAAACTGTTTGTTCTGCAATCACTTTTTCGGTAAGTCTTGTATCATCTGTAATTAGTAATGCTTAATGCCCGACATTCCAATAAATTCTCATGTATATATATTTTTAAGAAGTGACAGATAGTACAGTTGTGTCAATACTTAGGCTACAGGAAAATACTGCTAAAATTTGATCCAATCCAATAAAATTTTCTTTGTAAAATACATTCTAATAGATAATTTAAGCATATGGTTTCAAAGCTGTTTCCATCATACGTGCTAGAGCATTTAAATCCAGAATATCAACTCTTTCTAGCCGAACCAGTTTAACAGATAACATATTAAAAAGGTTGTCTACCTTTGCTCTAATGTCACTTTCTTGCTCATTGACTAAAGATTTCTATTCTGTGTAAGCAGTATGTTTGAATACTTTGCAGTTCTCTTCTATTTCAGTTTTCTCAGCTTTGTCTAGTAAAGGGAAAAAAGAAAAGTTACAGGTTCAACGATAATTTTTCCCAAAAAAATGTATAGGCATTTGCATGGCACAGCTTTTATATAAGTGTGGAATTATATAACAGATGGAAGTTTAATGGAGTAAAACATAGTTTGTAACAGGTTCATTGTTTCATATGCTCTGGATCACTAAATTGGCAGGTAGAGATGAAAGGTGCATTAAAATGGACGTCCTGAAAATTATAGAATTCTCTCAAAGGAATAGAGTCTTTAATTTTGAATTATACAGCTAATTTTAATGAATTGGAAGCCATAATGCATAACCTTTCTTTCATGCAGGAAGGAACTGTGAGCTGTGCAAGGCTTTTCATTACAGACAAGCAGGTGCAGATCTTTCAGCCATTGATGTTTGCAAACCCTGTGACTGTTACGCAACAGGCACCAAAAATAAGAGCCTCTTGTGTGATAATGTAAGTAGCCTCAATACAGAAAAATGACAAAATATTTTAATCAGATGGGTAGACAGCACTAGGATTTTACAAAGTGTTTTTAGATGGTAACTACTTTCTAAAAAATGCTTAAGTTTCGCCTTTTCAAAATGATAATTGACTTACATCAGAGACTGAAAGCCAAGAAAACACAGAAAGCACTCTGAGACGTACATTGAAGAGTTCTTCATCTAGATTAGCCACAGACATAAAAGATGCTCTACAAATTTTCAGGAGTAAATAATAGTTTTGATATGCTAAGTTACCTGTGCACTCAGTAATGTGAAAACCTCCAGGTTTGAGTGTTTTTTAAGGTCTTGATACTGTCTTAAAATTGCTAGCAGATTTTGAAAATTCAGGCAATAAACTGAGCCTGAAATTAGACTAAAATTAAGCTAGTTTTGCCTGTAATAAGACAGGGATTGAGCTCCCTTTTCATTCATGAAGTCTATTTAAAAAAAAAAAAAAACAAACCACCACAAAGTGCTGCTGAAAAGAGAACATCATCAGCTATGCTTTTTAAGCCTTATGGGACCGCATTGACATGCAAGACATATAGTCCGATAATAAACCTGTCTGTAACTTTCAAAATGTGCATATCGAAAAAAAGCAGGAAAAGTGTCTGAAGTCTTGAACATGTATTAAAAGTATATGTGTATCATGTTCTGTTCACATATGTCCTGTTCATTACCAAAATTCAGGGTTTTTTTAGGAATAGGGAAGAAACGCCTCCTTTGTCTGAAATCTATTGTAAAAACATTTTAAAAGAACGTGCTCTTCAGGGAACTGAGATAGAACTTCTTCAACTTTGTTGACACATTTCTTGTCTCTTCTTTTTGCAAACATTTTCCATGGTGAAATCTCTAACATTTTTCATATGATGTCTCTTGTTATTGTGTTTTATTTAACGGTAAGCTCTTGTGGATCCTGTTGTACTTTCATCGTTGGTACTATAGTGGTACAAATACACGCCCAGTTTGGCTAAGTGCATCTTCACAGGACTGATGCATCAGTGCCTATGCTGAGTGATATGCAAATTTACCACAATGAGTTTTTTTTTTTTAAATAATCCACTGTAATACAAATAAAAATTAATTTATAATTTTCTGTCTTTGGAAGATGATACTTTTTGCCAGCATCACAGAAATTAAAAAACTTTGAAAAACGTAGATGTCATTCATGTATCATCAGGTACAGGAAAAATGAAAGCAAATGCTGATTTGTGTGTCCATTGTTTGTGATGAAACGTTAACCTAAAACAACTGCAGCTGTGATTAATAAACAGCGGAAGAGTAGTTTACAGAAATCACTGATTTTGTAGTAAAATATTCAAGAACGTTGATGAAGCTTGACTATGAAAATATGAACAGGGAGATAAAATGGGAAAATTGGGGGAGACTGTATTGCTCAAAAAAGCTGCGGTAGGAGCAGAGCAGAGAGAAATGATTAAGAGGCATTAAAGATTAGATTAATAAGGCTGAGGACTAAAGGCTGAAATGAATTACAGGACATAGGAAGGCATCATTGAAGGAAGTGTTTCCAAATTTGACCTGGGGAAAATGGAATCATAAGGAATGAGGACCGTACTCATGAAAATTAATTGTCACATCACAATGATGATTTTCAAGGAAATACGTCAAAAATGGGTCAAAATGCACTTTTACCGCAGAACTTATCATTTTCTGCAGTTCATAAAGATTTTTTTCTTTTTGCAAAGTGCTAGTTGTGTCATGAAGTTCCAAGAGGTACAGAGTTCCAAAATTAACCCTTGGAATCACCAGTTAATGACTCACACAGAAAGAAGATTTACTCACCCAATGAAGTATTAATATAGAAAGTTTACAGGATGAGTAGAAGAGCTTACTATAACAGTTACTCCCATCTCAGTTCTTTGGGCTGATCATGAAAAATTTGTGCCTGTTCTGTTCACCTATTTCACTCTACCCTTGGTGAGAAATGTATGGAACTGTTTAGTGTTTTTCCTTTGCATAGGTTCTCAGTTCTTGTACATCTGCAAATCATGCCCATTTATAGGTCAGTGTGTAACTTCGTTTGTATTTTAAAGATTGAACTAACATATTAAAGACTTCAAAATTGTAACTTTCTGGCTTATGGTAGTGAGCGGGATTTTAGAAGAGTGGTGTAGCAGTGCATCCATGAGTGGTTCATCAGACCTTTTTTGCAGAGAGAGGTTTTCCCTTGAGACTGGTGGGTACAAAAGAAAGAATTGCTCCTGCCTGATAAAATTTGTCCACTTCTGTACGGTTATTGACATCTAATCAGTGTAGAAAAGATACACTTTGTTCACATCCTCTTTGTGAGTGTTTGTCACAAAATATTTCAAACAATCGAAGTCCAGATGAATTAATTGAGGTGCCTGAGTTTTATGAGATGAAAAGAAGAACTAGCTGCCTTCTTCCTTTCTCCCTAACCATTCACACATGAGAAAATTCTGCCAGAATGCTGCTGATGTGATCATTCTTGCTCTGTATGGATAGCCGGAGATTAATACCTTCCGGGCCTTATACCACAATCCTTGACTCATTTTCCTGTGAAGCTTTTTATCCAGACTGCTCTACAAATACTTTCATATTCAATCTGGCACAGCAGTTTGTAGTCCCTTCATGATTCTATTATTATGTGCTATATATAATGGTGTGAAAAGAAGCATTCTTTTTCTAGGCAAAGCTGAAAGTGCTGCTATTGCTTTTACCTGGTCTTTGGAAGTACCATTCTGGTCTCAGTGAATTTAGGCATCTATCTTTACTGAGCTTTTGCTGATTTTTAAAAATATACTCTTAACATGCAAATGAATATGTATCATATACTTATCAGTGCAAAGAAGCTGTACTTTACTGCAGAAGATATTGTTCTGAGTTGCAAAGACTTAATTGCCTTCTGTCAAGGTGGCAGCTCTATTGTCTTGTGTTGCAAGAAAACTCTTTTTAAGGCATGAAGATGAACACAATGTTAGTTACTGTTTTCTCTGAGGAGTCAAATGAAAACATAGATTCCAGCGCTACCAAGTAAGCTTTTGTACAGGCTTCAGACTGTCTTTCTGTACACTCCCTAAATATTGTTCTTTTGAATTTCTTATTTGAATGTTTGATTTAATTTTTTTATACATAATGGAAAAGCTAGCTAATAGGTGTGTACGTATATGTATTTTAAACCAAAGTAGCATCTTTACTTCTGATAATTTTATCTCTGGGATGATAAATTCTTAGATCTAAAATTAGAATGAGCATTCCTCTGTTCTCATTTTTCCACCTACACAGTCTTCAACCCATATATTGTGATTGACAATAAATAAATAACTGGAATGTGTGCTAAAAGGGAAAGAACGTAGGTAAAGCAGTTAATTAAGGGCATTTCAGTCAACAGTTACATCAAATAGAATAAGGAATATAAAGGATGCAAACATGTCAATGAAAACGTGCATAGTAGAGTCCATAAAAAAAATCAAATTATAGAATACTGTGTATTCTGAATCCTGGATTTTCCTTCATGGAAGGCCTTTAATCTTATTGCTAAAATGAAGGAAGATGAGCTTTTTATATTATATAACTCCATGGCTTAACTTCTTATGGGCTTTGTTCAATGGAAATGTTGGTTTTCTGTGATAGTTTGTCAAGTTATTTTGGGGATTTGGTCCACTCCTACCCTTTCAAGTGTCATGGGCAAAGGGTAAACACTTCATTTTAAATTTTGAGCAGAAGTAATAGAAAGCTACTGCCTTTGAAAGAAGAGGTAGCAGAGGAGTGAAAATGAGCTTCATTATTGCCACTTATTCAATTTTCAGTTCCCAAAGCTGGCATACCGAGAATACTCTCAGGTATTTGGTGGTCAAACCACTAACCTATGTGTGAACCAGCACACCTTAGAGTTCTCATTTCCTAAACTGCAGAAAAGGAAAAGAAGAGCCTCTTGCTCTCTCCTCCCAGTTCCTGGGATTGCGGTCGACTGGATGCTGGGGTCTTTGCTGGTAAGAAGGTAGTGAGAAGTGTATGATTAGCATTTATATCAAAAAGATGGAACGTCAAGATCAGCACCGATCAATGGCAAAGCCAGAAATGGCAGGATGAACAGAAAAAATTACATGCAGAAACTAAATATGCCCATGGGTCTTAAAATGTTTAGAGTTTTAGGGCTTTGCCAGCCAGTCAAAGGAAGGTGCTTCTGTCCCTCTACAGAGTAAGTAATTGAAATTAGTCATGACTCAGCCAATTGCAAAAGGTTTTTTTTTTGTTGTTCATGTTTTTTTGGGCTTCAAAACCAGGAGTTAACAGTACAGACACCAAAGAATAGCTGTTTGAAATTATAGGGATATTCAAGGAGAAAAAGGGGGTTTTAACTGTCAGAAAGGCTTGGGTCATCTATGTTTTCAGCAAATTCCATTTTATACTTTATAAATACATATGGCAACAAGATTTTAAGTGGTCAGAAGGTATATTTCTGAGATATGATATGTACATGTTGAATATCTACTAGATGAGGACTATGGCTAAATAGTTTGTTGTACCCCAAACAATAATTAAGACAATTCTTTGGAATATGTGATTCTTTGTCTTGGGTACTTAAATCTCTTCTTAAGTCCTTATATCAGTTTAGCAGGTGGACATTGGGAACATTCCTGAAAAGGTTCCTCTTTGAATTTGTGATTCTAAATGTGATGAGTTAGATTAGTGTCCCCCAATTGAAGAGTGATATCAATGTAGTCTAAAAGAGTGTGAACTGCTAGGTATATCTAAAATTCAGAAATCTCAAGTAGTCTGCTTCTGATTAAGGAAAATGACGCTGTAGCTGTGATTTGTGAATGAGGAAATTGCTTGCATACTTTTTATAACCATTTACAGTCAAGGATATGGGACTAATGTGTATTTCATACATAAATTATAATGACACAAGGGATATATGCTAACTCAGCAACAATGATTTTCTGTATCAAATAACAATTGCAATTACAAGGTCCCAAGATACACCACCACTTGGTAGTAATGCTCCGCTAGAGTCGTTTTCATAGTGAACAATCTACACAGATATTTTCCATAAGTTATTTAGTACCGATATGGCCATGTTAATAGACAGGCTCTTTCTGTCTGCTTACTGCTTGGGTCAGAATAAGGCTTGTCAGGCATAAGCAACAGGAGAAGAGATTGCTTTCTGTTCTGTAGCCGATACAATTAAAGTCTCTTTCTTTAAATTACAGATAGCATTTGGACTGGGGGGAGGAGAGGAAGGTTCAGTAATATCTCCAGTGAACAGTTGGTGAAATCCTGCTTAATAAAATCTTTAAATATTAATTGCTACCAGTATTCTCAAAGATACCATTGATTCCAGAGTAAGCTAGATTTACAGAAGTAATAATGGTAATAACAACAAACACCACTTTGCTTCATAATTCACTTAGATTTTTATGCAGTTATAGAAATGGTTTTGTCTACCCATTTTGATGTAGCTTTCCATATTATAGCCTGTGGTACACCTATTTCTTCAGCATTACAAATATCTGTCAGCTTGTATAACTTCTTTGTAACAGTATCCACTGACAAGCATTTCACAGTGCTCAGGATTATTTTGTTGCTTCTGTGTCTGTACAGAGAAAGTAAGGATATTATTTTTCTTTATTTCCCAATTTTTAAGACAAATTTTCCCCAAATTGAGCTGAATTATTAGTTTCTTTCCTAACTTCTTGCGGTAATCAGTTTTCATATGAACTTGAGAATGCATATGTCCTTTAGTCTTGCTTTTCTCTTATAGCTAAAATTCCAGTTCTTTAAAACTAATTTTTTTGTTACTTTTTACTGTTCTTTTTCTAATTTGTGTATTATACCCTTCAATGATTTGAGCTGGAGCCTTACCTTTCCTTCTCATGCCTTAAAGATGAGACTCTTTTTTGGTACATCGCAGAATAACATTTACATTTTCTGGAGTGGTATCATATTGTTCACGTTTAGTTTGTGGAGGCTCAGAATCACTTCCAGGTTATTTTCTGCATTATTATTTCTTAGCAATTATTCTTTATTTCACATTTGATGTCTCCTTGTTGTGTGTTGTGTTTTGAACGGCATTTACTTCACCTTTACTGATTTTAGAATATTTGTGCAAAGAGCAAAGTTCATGTTGAAAATCAACCCACTGAGTGTGATCCCAGTGCAGTAGTGTCCAGACTGACCAGGGCACAGTCCCACAACATCAAAACATGGCCAAGTGCTCATAACAGGGTCCACTGACAATTCCAGGCAAGGCAAAGTGATAAATCAGGTCCAGGATCCATCCAGGGAGTCGAGTCACTCTGGAGCTGAGGCTGGAGACATGGCTGCAGCCTAAGTTCAAGGGATGCATCCAGGAGGCAGGGGACATGCACCACTGCAGCAAAGCCCAGGTGAGGTGTGGATGCCCAGACTGGAGCTTCTCTGGAGCTCCTGGGCTGTGGCTGTCTTCAGAGACTGCTACTGAGAATATTGAAGAGCTTAGCATCTGGGGCAGGCAATTACAGAAGCCTACAAACATTCCCAGTTTTACAAGTACTTGTAACTACATTTCCCCTCACCCCCCCCCCCGGCCCCGTTTTTATCTGGAGTATATTTTTCAACTTTTCTTTAAAATTCTGCACGGCTACTTGAAGTGTGTGTAGTATATGAAGGATAAAAACAGTGTAATTTGGGGTGCATTACAGTAGCATATTTCCCTTAGCTGATATTCATGTCTCTTATACTGCCATGCTTACTATACGAGGTAGGGTTAAAGTGGAGCTGTATAATTTAATTTGTTATTCTGTATTTCTTAGGCTAAAGTTCCATGGATATCTTTCATCTTGATATCCTATATTGACAGAAAATGGCTGAAGAAACAGAATGGAAAGATTTCTTGTCACTTATAGCTAAGACAAAACCAAAGTAGTCATTTATGAATTCAAAGGCAGAGGCTTCTTTTTGTCTTGTCTGTAGAATGTATTTTTTTTTTTTTCTGCTTGACTCTTTTTTTTTCACAAGACTTTGAAATCAGTGTTATGAAAGAAGGGCAGTGGATTATTTGCAGATTCTCTAACCTGGTACATAGAAACCTATTTTCAGATCTATTAAGAAGCAATCTGATAAACTTCCCTCTCTAACAGTTTCCTATACCTTCCTTGAACTGCCCTGAAAGACTTTCACTCTTTTTAGAACCAGGAAAACAGTTGCCATTTTTACTGTTTACAGATGAAAAACTCTTTTCTGTGTGACAGCAAGGAAGGAGGAAATTTATATAGGAACATCTCCAAATGGTTTCATTGGCTGCTTCCTGGAGAAAACTGGAATTGTATTCTTCGGTTAGACAGTTCTTTCTCCCTTATTCTGGAGAGTCGTATTTGATCTTCTGGCATAATTTTTTATCCTATTAAGAGAAAGTTTGGAGACATACATTTTTTGCAACTGGGTGGGATGGAAATTACTGCTTCTTGTAACAGCTCGACACTTAAAGTTATGCTGAAGATACTGGTGCTTCTTGCTTCTCTTAGCACTCTGCAATCTACACATTTCACTTGTTGCATCAGGAAATGGCTACCAGCTGCTTACAATTAGACTTGGATTTCCATGTATTTGTGATAAGAACAGCCGTACTGGATGAAATGAGACTTTCATCTAGCAGAGTATACTCTCTGATAGCTACCAGAAGCTGATGTTAAAACATATGATCCTTCTGTGATACACTTTTCTAGATTCCAGTTATTTATAGTTTTGGGACAACCCGAGTCGAACTCAGGGGTTTAATCTGAGTTTCGTGTTTGTTGTCCACATATAGAATTAACCTAACTCATTTTTAATGCATTTCAAAAAAAGTGTATTTTTTCTATACACTTGAAGTATATAGAAAAAATACTTTTAAGTTTGCTTTCTGATGATTTCCTAGGTGTTCTATCCTCATGTTGTGAGAAATAATGAATATTCATTCTGTAAGCCATTCATGTTTTTATAGATGTGTATTCCCTTCATCTTAGTCATCTCTTTCCAAACTGAAAAGTGTATTTTTTTTAGTCTCTTTCCACTTGTATCTTTGCTTATTCTACTCACTCTGCAACCTCTTTTCTTTTAGAGAGGGTAACCAGATATACAAATTGTGCAAAATGTTGATACACAATGGATTTTTATGACAGAATGACATTTTCTGTATAATTTTCAGTTCTTTTCCTAATAGTTCTGGTATTCCTATTGACTTTTTAACTGCCTCAGAGCTTTCAAATGATTTTTAGGAGGAATGGAGCAACTTTAACAGCTCCTTTCTTGGGTGATAATAGCTAATTTTGGACTCATCACTGCCTACTTCTAGTCAGCATTGGTTTTCCCCAGGAGGTGTTAAGTTTGTACTTCTTGATGTAGAAATTAATTTGACTTTTTGATTATCCATTTGGTTCAGTATATGCAATATTTCCAGATGTTGCTGACTTAAAGAAATGCAGTAGAATCATAAGGCATGATTTTTCTCTGGAAAAAAAGTACTGATCTTTTCCAGTATATCCAATTCATGTTTCCTTTTTGATTAATTCACTCTGTACAGAAAAAGGCTACTAGTCTGCAGATCTCAAAAGCTGCCTTACAGCACTTTAAGGAGATTGATGTAACTTTTAAAATTTTATTCATTTTTTTACTGAGGTTGATTTAGGCAATTAATAGTTCAGTAATCTTGTATTTCAGTTCATCTGGAACTCTTGACTCATGCGTAGTCACTTTTCAACAGATGAGATTTTGCTAAAATATTTTCCTTCTGACATTTCAGTTTGAAACTAGTCTTGAAAATCATTCCTGTTATAGAATGGTAGCACCATTCTATATTAAGCTGTGAATGCCTTATGAAATACTTTCTTTGCAGTCTGTTGTGGTTCTGTCTTTCCTGAATGCTACACAGAATCACAGAAGCATTAGTTAGTCATCTGCTCCAGCTCAAACCAGAGTTGTTGTCAGTTCTGTATCCAGTCAGTCATCATGATTTTGTCTGGATGAGTCTTGATACCTCTGGGGACAGAGATTCCACATCCCCTCTGTGACTGATGCTGCACTTCTCTCAGTGAAAAGTCCTGATGTCCAGTCTGAATCCACTATGCATACCATTTAATTATTTATTACCCTCACTGATTCTCTGGTAGTCTTCTTTTGTTTCTGACATTTGAAAAATGTTTTCTTTCCTTCATGCCTTAAGCACGTTGCTTATTAAAAGATCGTTTGTGTATTGTCTTATTCTTGTTTTAAAATTTGGTGATGGTTATCCTTTCTTATTTAACTTTCTTGTTTTGACCTGATTTTCAGTTTTTGAAGACAACTTTTTGCATGTAATGCTCTCCTTCATGTGGTAGCTTTTGGAGTAACTTTAGTCTTTTTGGATATGAGTTATGTGTTACGTGTTTGCTGATAGCTAATGAGGTATCTTTATATAATACTTGCTATTGCATAATCTGAGTATGCTATAAGCAGTAAAAATGTTTATTCAACAGTTGTGTATTAAACTAGGTATTTTTCTTCATTTAAGTTTAAGCTCATGTGCGAGTTGTCTTAAGAATGGCTGGGATGCATGACTGGGTCTCTTATAATAAACTAAATATCTAGATCAAATGCAGTCTAAAAGGGAATAACTTTAAAATCCTTGTTGCTGTGTTTTCTGCTGTTGTGGCCTCTCGCCTCTCTTACCTTTTGTACTTGCTGTTGTCTTGCCTTTTGTTTATAAAATATTGTTTTCTTGCCTTTTTGCTCTCTTCTTTTTCCTGAAAAATGTGGCTGATGGATCAGAGTAGATTTCTATCAGGAAAGCATATTGAAGAGATTTTATTGGATTACAGAATCCTTTTATGAGGAAGGGGTAGGAATGCATGCTTCTCTAGCTTTCATTCAGTGTTTTCTGCACTGAGAATTTACTGTTCAATGTTGAAATACTCTATTTTGTCTTGTATTAATAAAGCTTAGAGTGTCATTGTAGATTGGAGTGTGTGATAGTAATGGTTATTTTAAGTAGAACTTCCAAGTAGCTTTGTCTCTAATGCCACAGACTCTCCTGTTATTTCACCTTTGCCTGACTTGTAGGTTTAAGATGAAAAAGACAACTTTTAAGAGAAATCTTTGTTCTGGTAGCTGATTAAAAGCAAAGTGTATTGAACTACAGCTCTAGATGTTATAGATGAATAACTAGTTTTGAATAGCTGTACTTTTTCATATTTGTAAATATTTGCACTGAGAAAAATGCACTGACCCCCCCAAATTATTTATAACAGATTTTGTTTGCTGCTATCTCTGCATTACCCAGAACACTTGAGTTAGAAAAATTAGTTTTTGTTCCTTGATTATGAATCCTAAATCTTTTGCCAATTCGTGCCTCCTGCATCTGTGTTGCTTTGACTCCCTGTTCTCATCTATGTTGTGTATTGACTGATGTCTTCTATTCATTTCCCCATCCCTGTGCCTTTGCCCTTTCCCTGTGGCCAGTTTTCCCACCACACCAGAAAATGAGTATAGAGATTGGCTTTTTTCCAGCATTCAGATGTTTGACATGGAGATACCTTTCCAGGAGCCCTTCAATCTTGCAGAAGATGCAAGACAAATACTCCCCGATCATGGCCCAGGCATAACAAAGGATGCCTCAGCTCCTTCCAAATAACAGTGCTATCCACTTAGGGAGTAGGAGAAGACCTTTATATCCCACCACTGAAGTGCAATGCTTGGATCCCAGCTGAACTAAGAAAAGAGGGAGAGGGTTTCAGATACTAAGCTGTTGGGTCACATCCTTCTGCAAAGGAAGAAAAAATTTATCTTGGATGTGTAATAAGAAAGAAAGTCTTTCAACTTTGCTTTGGTGTTTTTTAACTAACATTTTCACTAAAATAAATAAGCACATGGGCTGAACAAAAAATGCAAAACTTGACCTTTGAAAATTATAGTAACTGTGATTCAAAAAAGTAATGTTTGTTTTAATGTAAGTCACCATTTATACAATGCAATTTTGTAATTATTCTTTGCAGTTTTCTCTCTCCAGATGGTAAATATTGCCACAGTGTTTACTCAATTCTTTTTTCCTTCCATTTTAAAAGAACAAGATTTTTAAACTCTATTTAAATATTGAATAGTTACACTGCTTAATATTTCTCTTTTTCTCTCAACAAGTTGAAAAAGTATGTGTTACACAGGCTTACTTTTTTCTGTTCCATTTAAAGTTTTCTCCTCCCCAACTCATATTCCCATTCTTGTTGCTAATGAGTGTATAATCTAAAAATAGATATGTTCATCATTCTATAATATTTTGTATCTTTCTAGATTGGAGGCCAGTGTAATTGCAAGAGACATGTGTCTGGCAGACAATGCAATCAGTGCCAGGAAGGATTCTACAATCTACAACAGTCAAACCCTGATGGCTGCAGTCCCTGTAACTGTAATACCTCTGGGACAGTCAATGGAGATATTATCTGTCACCAAAATTCAGGCCAGTGCAAGTGCAAAGCAAACGTTATTGGTATGTGTAATGCGAGAGTTTGGAGCCATTTTTCTTGTTATCTTTGGAAATAAAACACAGTTGATTTCTAAACGAAAAGTACAGTAAACTTCTTTGCTGAAGGCAGGTTGTAAAAATAAATGAAATTAACCGGTGAAAAATTATTAATTTAATAATTCTATCAAACTACAGCTTGAAGCTTAGTTTAATCAACCCTTTAGAAGTTTCTTTATGGCATAGCTACATTAGCTTACATAGCTCCATACTAATAAGTCGCAGAAATAATGTAATTTGCTTACTGCATAGATGTTTCTTTTAGGAAATTAACACTTTTTCAAAATGTTTTGTACTTAATGAGTTCTAAGCAAATCGTTTCCATGCTAGTTTTCTTAATAGACCAAAATAAATGGATTTTTTTCCTCAAAATATTCTGTGCTACAGGGTCCTTTGTGATAAATCTATCCATTTTTTTCTATTATATTTCTTTGAACTGTTCCTATGAAATGCAAAATAAGTCAACATAATTCCACAGATCATGTACATAGCTAGGGTTAGTTATCAAGGGCCACATAATTTTAATTTTGTAATTCAATGCCAAGCTGATTATAATAAACTGCTACCTTCTGTGTTATTTATCATTTTTTTACAAGACGTGCTTTTTTGTTTGTTACTCCCACAGGTATTTTTCAGAAATTAGATTTGATTATAGCAATTTATTACTTCCAGCATATTTGAGGGGAGCCACAGCCACATAAGGACAAAATTTATCAAGTGCCCAAAATACACAGTATATATAATACACTTTGAAATGTTGATGTATGGGAATATTATGCAAGGAGAATTTCCTGATAAAATGAGCCTTGCATGGTAACTGTACATGTCTCATACTATACATATGTCTCAAAAAAAAAGGATCCTTTTCTGCTTTGTTGTTAACACAATTAGTAATCTATTTCTTCTTTAGCTAACCATGGTTGTGGGGTTTGTTAATGATGTTCAAGCATATGTTAATCTATAACTCACCGACTTGTGAATATTGACTTATTTGTAATATTGTGAGTCTTTGTTTCTCCTTTCTTCTAATTTCCAAAAGCAAATGCAAAATAATGACAAGAAATTAAAACAACTCGAAAAAGATGTTAACCTGAACAGTTTCTGTCCTCTGTCCTGTGCAATGCCATGTACCTATATTTTCCATACAATAAAAGATGCTAAGAGTAAAAAATAGCCTCTGTCCATCTTAAACCCACTCTCTACATTTGATGAAAAGGACTTCAGAGCATTCTTTATTGAATGTTCTTTGCCTACATTTCATTTTTGCATCTGTGAAAACCTTTCTAAACTCGGCAGGAGTTTGTTATACAAGAAATGCCCTGTCTGGTTCTCACTTATTTGATTGTTTACATATCATTTTAAATATTTTCTCCCTTTGATGAAAACAATAAGAATTATTTTTATTTCCACTGAAATAGTAATACAAAAAAATGTGCAAATCAATGCTTTCTGCAAATTTAACTGTAACTATAGTGGGGGGGCTGTAGTTATCCAGGTGTTCACAGGATAAAGACCTAATTCTTTCCAGACTGGATTATCTTTTTTGTTTCCCAAACCAATTGTAAATGAGCTTCTATATATTGGAATGTGCACAGCGAACTTCAACAAAGAGGTTTCTTCTTTGGATTTCTAAATTGGTTTTTAGAGCAATCTGTCTATTGCCACTTTATCTATTTAAACAAACACGATAACAGAAAAATGCAACTATGAGCTGTGGTGTTATGAAACATGAACTGTTAGAGTTAACACAACTGTTAAATCTTACTAATGATTCTATCACCAGTAAAATACATTAGCACCAATAATTTTATTAAAGTAGGTCATTCATCTAGAAGAAAAAGGTAGAAGAATGTGAATTAAATGCCAAGCGTGCTAACTCCCCTGTACTTGTTAACATTGAATGTGATGCCCTGTAGGCCTTCCTCGGTATCGTTAGGAATAGATTACCTGTCAGGAATATGTATGGCATATTCAAATAAGCACTGCGCATATTTTTAAAACTGATATGATATGAATCCATGTAGACCAATTTTAATAGTTCAAAATGAGTCATAATTCTTGTTAACAATACAGTTATTTTTAAAATTTGCAGCAATAGTGGTCCTTTTTTATTTTCCTTATTGAAATTAAATGATATGCCTTAGGTGAGTCATTCATCACTGTTAAAGGAACTTGCCTTCTGTTGGAGTTTTTGAGTTTTTATTCATATGTATAATGCATTTCCTACCATTTTTAGTTTTATTTTTTCTACATGTAAGATGCTAGATGTATTTTTGTATGGTTTTATGTATTTTTAAATTATAATATTTTGCTAGAACATTGTACTTGTATTTTTCTGTATGCAGCAATTAAGCGATGGCTTCATAGTGAAGGATTTTCCCATTGTGAGGGAAAATACATAACTGTGAATTTGCATTTTTCATATAATAATCTAGTTTGCTTTCTTGTAATGTACATTTTGTAAACTAAAATACAAGTGCCATCCCTTGGGGCAGGGATAAAGTGAGTCATGACTTTGAAAACAAAGCTAATAAAACTACATGATGAAGTATGAAGAAAGCAGTTTAGATTTTAATGTACTTCAGGAGTTAACTAAATCATAAATTTAGATAAATATTTTATTTTGGATTATGGAAAACATTTTCTGCTTTCAGTAAGGGCTAACAATACACACTAATATAAATGTAATAAATGTTAACACTGAAGTACAGTGTTAAGTGAATTGTTCATTGTAATTAGTCTAACTTGGGTTGTCCTAGGGTGTACTTGGTGTTTTTCATATAATATATAAATCTGTTATCAGAACAGGTTGAGACCCCAGTGCAATTCCCTGTATATTGCATTTCTGCGATACAGGGTGAAGAGTTCATGTGAGCATTGATTGTGCAACAGGTGCTGTTCTGGGAGACAAAGAGATTAATTCCGGTTTGTCTTAGAAATGTTACAAAGAATCTCTTGCAGAAGTATCTTAAATTGTATTGAGAGGCCAGCAGAAATGCATTGCTTCTGAAACAAATTGGAAAAGTAACCAGATTTTTGGGATGCCACTGTTATTCAATTGATTTGTGCAGCCCTGTCATTCCTTTTAATTATGCTGGTGAAGAATATTAGTCCTTTCCTTTCTCTTTTTTTTTTTTTCCCCAAGTATAGTATACTTATCCTTTTTAAAAATTGAAATTTATAGCTTTCCAGACTTATTTTATTAATTCCTTTTCTCTTTACAGGTCTTAGGTGTGATAGTTGCAATTTTGGATTTAAAGCTCTCAGATATTCTAATGAAGATGGATGTGAGCCTTGTTGGTGCAACAGCCACGGCTCAGTGAACCAATTCTGCAACCCTCTCTCTGGGCAGTGCAATTGTAAAGAACAAGTGAAAGGGATTCGCTGTGACACCTGCGTGGACAACTTTTATGGGCTGGATGTTGCTGGTTGTAAGGCTTGTGAATGTAACGTTGCAGGGTCATTTTCTGGAACTGTGTGCGATGCGAAGACAGGACAATGTGCATGTAAACCAAATATTGGAGGAAGACAATGTGACGAATGCCTAGATGGCTACCACAAAGTGCAGGAAAATCGTTCCTTTGTTTGTCTGCCATGTAACTGTGATAAGGCAGGTACAGTAAATGGCTCTCTGCTTTGTGACAAATCAACAGGACAGTGTCCTTGTAAAGCTGGTGTCACTGGCCTTCAGTGCAGTCAGTGCATGCCTCATACATACAACCTCAGCATGAGCAACCTCCTCGGCTGCCAGCGTTGTGACTGTGATGCTCTGGGCACGTTGGCAGGAACAGTTTGTGACCACGTTTCTGGACAGTGTGTCTGTTTGCCTCAGCGTCATGGGAAAAGGTGTAACGAGTGTAAACCAGGTAAAGAAATTGTATTTGATGTAGTAATTTTTGCTTTTTTGGATATTGTCATAATTCTTACAGGTTTTAATATGCGTTTAGATGGCTTCATGTCTGATATGTCTCCAACTTCTGTTATTAATTATTTTTCCATTTCTTCCTAACTGAGTGAGAAGGAAGTATTAATGTCCTGTCTGCCATCAAATGTTTATTCTGTTGCCAGAGATTGTATAATTTGTGTTATTACTGCAATTTCAACGTGTCCAAAATAAGGTTAGGCCTAGTTCTTTTAGATATTGAAAAAATTTACAAATCATCGTGGCCCATTCACTGAATAAGAGGTAAACTAGCATAGTTTGAACAGCAGCTAATTGTCATTAAAAATGTGGATTTGGAAGGCAGAATGCAAGCTCTTCAGGAAGGGTGCTTCATGCATAGTACTGAGCATGGTGGGAGGTACAGGGATGGTTGCTTACACTTTGATGAGGCTGGCAAACGTGCCACTTCCAAAGCATTCAGCTTCCTTGATGCATTGAGGATGTGCTGGCTTTTGCAATTTTCACCATTTGGCCCTGCAAGTAGGGGATACTGAAGTTACTACATATCAGTTCAAGATTTTGTACCATATTACTGTAAACAGAGTTCAAATGTTCATTATAAGTGGGAAGCTCTGTAGTTATATTTTAATGTTTTTGTTTTAAAAAGTAGGTGGATAAAGTGAAACTATAGGTGATATTAACCTACCCTTAGTAATAATATTAAACAGATAGATTTAGTTCAAGTTAAATACATATGCAATTTATTAAAGCAGCAGGTCACATTAAAAGGTACATTATAGCTTCATTGGTTTTAATATGCCATTCAATAATTTGAACAGAGGTTAAGAAAGCTGCTTAACCTCCATTAAGTATTTTTAAAAATACTTTCATTTAAATTATTTTAGGTACATATACTAATAAATAAGGCAGCGTTCTGTTTTTCTTAGTTCCTCCTCCAGTGCTATTTGACCCGCTAACCCTCTACAGCAGCCACTTAATCAGAGATCGGCAGAGGAGTGATGTCAAGGCTTCCTGAGTCAGTGACCGCCCTTGTCCTTGAAAAAGAAAGGCCAGGGTTTATGCAGAACTAAATGGTTTAAAAAGGCTTAATTGATAGTATGAACAGACTGGTTTGTAGAAAAGCTTACATGGCACTCAAAGGAATACTTCCACCATGGTTCCTGTTTAAAAAAAAAAAAAAAAAGAAAAAAACTTGCCGTAAGAATGATTTTTAATTTTTCTAAGTAATAAGTATAAGCATATATGTGTTGAACGCTGAGCTCTCTTCTTCAGGTGAAAGTGTAAATCCTTATCATTCTAAAAACATTGTGTTGCTCTTGGGGTAGCACAGTGAACTAAAGTATTTTCACTGACATTTTAGTGTTGATCCCATTGTGAGCTCACTGAGACATTTAATGTATCTAACTTTTTATATAATTATTAGTTGTTAGCATTTTCCAAAGGAGAGTTTTCTATAAAACAGAGGTGAGTATAACCTGCTAGTAATACTGGTGCTAAGTTGCAGAACCATGGAATGGTTTCAAGTACTCTCAATATCTCCTATGGCTTTACCTTGGGAAAAAGACAAGAAAACATGCTCAAAGTACATATATAGCCAAAACAACCTAATTAAAAGCACAAAATTAATTGAAACTGGCAGCCCTAAAAACATACTGAGGACTTCTTAGGTTGTTGGGACATTTCAGCTCTGTAGTGTGAGTTTCCCTAGTGGAATACAGGTCATATGTCTTTATTTATTCTGTGTAATTATTAGTCTGTTACAGTTAGTGGTATTTAAAATAACATCCCATTGTGGCCCATTTTCTGTGTGCTTTGATAAAATTTGAAAGGTTTCCAAAAATTTTCCAAAGCTTTTGACACAGTCCCACATGACATCCTTGTCTCTCAGTTGGAGGGACATGGATTTGACGGAAGGACCACTCGCTGGATAAGGAACTAGCTAGATGGCCGCACTCAAAGAGTGGTGGTCAATGGCTCAATGTCCAAGTGGAGGCCAGTGACAAGTGGTGTTCCACAGGGGTCAGTACTGGGACCAGTGTTGTTTAACATCTTTGTTAGAGACATGGACAGTGGGATGGAGTGCAGCCTCAGCA
>VZTO01005716.1:10345-32088 GCA_013400615.1 Syrrhaptes paradoxus | reverse complement strand
AAATTTTTCACTATGAGGGTGGTGAGACACTGGAACAGGTTGCCCAGGGAGGTTGTGGATGCCCCATCCCTGGAGTTGTTCAAGGCCAGGCTGGATGAGGCTTTGAGCAACCTGGGCTAGTGGAGGGTGTCCCTGCCCATGGCAGGGGGGTTGGAACTTGATGATCTTTAAGGTCCTTTCCAACCCAAACCATTCTATGATTCTATGATCTATGATAAAAATTACCAAAATATTAATGCAGGAAGAGTTGCCAATGGAGAAAAATTCAAACTGGATGTAACTTCGGGAAATTATTTTATAATGAAACTTTTATTTAAAAAACCCCAAACAAACCACTTTCCGGAGCATTCAACAATGTGTTTCATCCATTAGGGGTTATCCATGACTTGCTGTCTTACAGTTTGTTCTCATTCAAGTAACATTTTTGTTAGATTTCTGTACATTTGTTTTTAAACTAATGACACATGCAAAGAGAGGAGCACTTGATCCTAACATGAAACCAAATGAAAGAGCAGTTTTACCTTGTATATAAAGATGTCCTAGATGGCAGTGGCAGCAAATGGATTTTTCCCGCCCCCAAATAGTTGTGAATAGTTTGTTCCTGCCTCATTCTGGGACTGTGTTGCTATATCGTCTGGTATTTGTGCCATACAAAATCCTGTTTAACACAGGCCTCAGATCCTGTTATGAGAACAGCAAAGCTGGGAAAAAAACTAAAACCCACACACACAAAAAACCCCCAAACCAAACCAGAACATTTTTTAAGTTCTTTATTCAGTGACCACAGCTTTTCATGGAGTGTTGTGTAATATGGAAAAGACGCAAACCAGCATGTAGGATGTATGTCCAGGCACCAATGCTGAGTTTTTGTGTATGTACTGCTTTTCTTCTTGGCCAGAAAAATGTGAAGTCTGTTGTGACAACGTTGTCAGTGCTTACTGTGCATTTTGAAGCACAGACTGTGGTTAAGAAAATAGCATTACTGCCATAGTTGGTAAGCATGTAAAAGTGCTAAGGAATTGCTTGCATGTTCCCTTTCCATGAGCTGTACAGTGGGAGAAATAGTAAGAGTATGATTTAAAAAGGAAGCTGAATACTTTGCTATGACTTTCATTCTTCCTTTTGAAGAGTATGTTTGATTGACAAATGTGATCAGTTATGGCTGAATTAGAAAAAAATCTGAAGAAGGTTAAGCATAATACTAGTTATATACGTAGATCTTGTAGAGATTTGCAGTGGCTGTCTTAAAATTGGAAATTGGCTCTATTATACAACAGTGGATCCTTCATAAAGCAACTTTTATGAGCCCTTCTAACCTTGCTGTAAATTAAGCTTGCATTAAGTTGTTTCTTACTCTTTCCTGCCAAATTCCAGGTGGTGGAAGTAAATAATAATAATAAGGGTTAAGACAAACAGTATGAATTTGTAATCTAGTGTCTCCTCTCTTTTTGTTCACATTAAATCATGTTAATTTACTTATAAATTAGCTGGGGGAAGGACTTTCTCCTATTTTCCTATCCTTCACTTTTGCTTTTTAAAAATTTTTTACTTTTACTTGCCACTTCTGAAAAAAAAAAAAATTGTGGCAGTATCCAGAAATGTAGTTAAACTTTTAGAGCATTTCTAAATTATTATAGAAACTATTATACCAAATCCTTCACTGCTCTGCAGTGGTATGACATTAGGAGAGCCAGGATGTTTAACATTGAGGTATAAATTCTTTGTAATTATACATTTCACTGCTATGACAAAAACAATACATGCTGTAGTGATCAATACTGCTCAGCTAAAGTGAATTTATTTTCTAGAGATGTGTTTATTTACCCACTATAGTATTTTCTTAGACATTAGTTTTGTGCAAAATTTCATGTGGACAAGGATCTGTTTTAGCCTGAGTGCTTATAATTTACTGTGGCTATAAGCTGGGTCCTGAAGAAGTGCTTTGACCTTCCGCAGGAGTCCAGGCTTAAACTTGTTTCTTATCTTCCTGTTACGTTCTTTGAGTGGAGTCGTTCATTGTGCTCAAGAGTGACATTGCTGGGAAATGGTCTCCTCTATTTATGCACAGGATGGGCACTGTACTGTGCAGACAACTGCAGTATGAGATAATACATACTGCCTCACTAATAACTTCAAGCTATTCAGTCTCAGTGGTGGCTCAGTTCGGAGCCTCTCTGGAATAAAGAGCCAACAGCATGTTTTTTTTTATGATGTGAATGTATGTTAACTGGAGACTGATATCACTTCACTGTCCACTTGAGATTTATCTCGCTGAGGACCAGAGGCTAAACTTGAACAAAGATTGAGCAGTAAAATTCTAATGTTCTCAATTTGTTTAGTTCCTCTACTATTTGGATATGAGCTCACAGTGCAACACTGCTGCGAAGACAGAGAATACCACCCTAGGGGTGTATATATACAGCTATCTTTTGTAAGACAAACTAAATAATAAGGCCTTGGGCGATATGAAGTTCCAATAGAATTTTGAGCTCTTTATTGTAAAGCAGGGCATCAGAAAGTTGTTGGACAGCAAGAAAGGTTGGGTAACTGAGAACATGACTAAGAAGAGACTGAAGTGGAGAGAGAAGGAGGGTGCCTGGGAAGTCTGTGCAAATACTGCGTGTCTGAGTGATGGTGGAAATAATTCTACTGAAGTTGTGAAATAATAATTAATAGTAACCAGCGAGATAGAAACTCCTGTTAGTGGCCATATCTTAGGACTGATGTCCAAAGATGGGTGCTTGCAGTTGACAAGTGCCAGTTAATACTGTTAAGGTCATCCTTTGCAGAACTCATACACATTACTATGTTTTTTAATCAGCTGTACCACTCAAAAAAAAAAAAAAAGCAGATCAGTTTGTGTGAAAAAAAACAGGAAAATGTCTGTTAATAATCAGGTAAAAATATAAAATAATATATGTAATTCTATTTACTGGTATTCTGTTACTTGAACTGTCTTCTGATCAGACACATAGAAAAGAAATCAGGAAGGATGGAACAAGTCCATAGTTAACAAAATAGATTATGCAAATGGTACAGCATCATTTAAAAAATGTGCTTAAAAGCTCTTCTGTTTGAAATTTCATGCGAGGCTTTAAATAATGGGTAGATTCTTCAGTGACCGGATTAGAGGTGTATAAACTATCTAACTGTATCTATCAGTACTGTGTTAGAGACTTGAACAGATAAAGATTGCTTGTGAGGGCAATAGAATGAAAGACAGTGTAGTAGAAGCATACTAAATATTCTGTGGGGAAGGTGAAATTAATGCTCCAGTTGATAATTTGAAATAATGTAGGAACAGAAGGGTGGGATTCAGAATGGAAGCTTTCTTATAGCAGCTAAGTTAGTTGATGATAATCTTACTGTGTTCACTTTTTGCATAATGACTATTCTCAAAATCCCTTTCTTTTCCAGGTTTTTATTTTTCTGAATCCAGTGTCACTGGCTGTCTGCCATGTCTGTGCCACATAGCTGGTTCAGTGAATCAGATCTGCGATAAACTAACTGGCCAATGTATTTGCCAAGATGCCTCTGTAACAGGACGGACGTGCGAACGTTGCAAAGAACTTTATTTTGGATTTGACTCTGTCACAGGGAGGTGAGTGTTTCTTTTTTACAGGTCATATATCACCTCCTTGTTACATTTTTCTCATAGCAGCTCATTCAAAGGTTTAGTGACAATGAAAAGATGTGCTCTAGTTACATTAATCCTTCTTTGAATGCATGTGTGCACTCTGATGTACATCTGGTACATTATACAACCCTCAGTGCTCCTGTGAGCTGAAGGAAATAGAAGTTTTGACACATGCTTAAGTAGAAACAACATGAAAACTGTATAAAGCTAATGCTGCCTAATGTTACAGCTATTTGGTACTTGTTTCTCTGCATTTCCTCTGCACCTTCAGTAAGATGTGTTGGTTTCTGGGGTGTTCATCATTGACTATTAAAATACGGGTAATGTGCCATTCTTATACCCAGTCAATGCTTTTGAACATTTTGGGAAGACATTTTAAAGAAAAAAAAATGTGAAAAAAAATTAGATATCCCTGTCTTTCCAAATGTCTTTTAGCAGCAGCAGTTGAAATACTCACAGTACCTTTCTTCTTAAAAATCTGTTTTTCTGAAGCAGTGTATTCTTTTTCAGCAGTTAGTTGTGTGCCACAGGGTAAACTGTTTATCTAATGTAGCCTGGGGCCTCTAGGTACACTGAAAGTATATGGATATATTCCCTGTAATGTGAGGGGGAAAAATGTATCTATAGGTAGTGCATAGTCATTCCAGCTATTGCTCTATCTTTCTTTTCCAGTATCATCTTTCTTGCTTAATCCCTGCAATATCAATTTCCTTTTAAATATTGTCCAGAAAGATTGCATAGCTCTAATGCTATCGTATTTCCAGGCAGACTGGTGGTGTTAAATTATTTTGTTATATTAGTGTTTTTGCTTTAATAAAAACCCACAGGCAGAAGCAAAACCTGTTCAACATTCCCCTCCCCATACTCCATTCCCCCAGCTATTGTGGGGTAGACACGCTTTTAGGTAGTGATTATCAGTGTCATCTTGCATATACTTGACATTATTCTGCAGAATTTTCACTTTAACTTTTATGTTACTGTCACTCATTAGGAGATTTTTAGAATTATTTTTTACTGTTGCGGGTCACAGAGGCATCTGCTAATGGCCATGAAGTAATCTGTAGGAATAAGGACTTCCTATTTTCACTTCCTGTCATTTCTAATGGTAAGGAATAAAATGTGTGTAATATTAGTTTCCTTTTAAATATATTTTCCTTATTATTAATGCTCTTTTATTTTTTTATTTACTTGGAATAGATTTTTTTTCCTCCCTCAATTTTAGCAGGTGATGTAGAGGGTTACGTCTGTGTTAAATAGCTCTCCTGAACTAGATACTGGCCTCCAATTCCTTGCATTTTGAGCTCTCCTCTGAAAGTAAAAATGTGGAAATATCTAGATCCAGATCTTGTAAAGATAGAAAGTTTTTACAGTTCTGGAATTTGAATCAGGGTTGGCTTTAATGCCTTAATACTACTTAATCCTCATGACAGTACTGAAGACTGCTCCGGTAGTACATTAACATGATTAACTTGTGTTGCTTATGCCTGGCTTCCTTTTGGTTAGACTCAGGCAAAGTACCTCTGTTCCTCAGGCAGAAAAGTTTATCCACTAAAAATGATAATCCAGGTCTTTATTTGTTAATCTATTTTAATCCATTTCTTTAACTGTTAATATCTTCTTTAAAAGAGTAATGTGCTTTTTCTTTCTTTGTTAAGTTGCAAAATCATTTACACCACCCTTGCTCCGAGAGTCTTTTAAGGACTCTCTGGTTACAGATTGAAAAGGGTATGAGCTATCTGTAGTGGCAAAGACGTAACTGTCTTGGCACAACAGCAGAAAAGAAGAAAAAAATTGCGACACGTGGAGACTGTGAGACTTTAAAATTCTCCCGCTCTCAGAGGGCTGTATATGTGAACTGATTTACTTTCTGATATTTTTGAGATAAAACTGGAGCTCTGTATTTTTAAATGCATTTCAGTTTATGAATCAGGAAAATTTCCTAAGCAATTAAAGAATTAGAGGTACTGGGTATTTGCAGTGGTCTGAACAGATCTGTAATGGTTGTGGGCATTGTACACATTTGAAATGCTTTACCTCTGTATTGTTTACTGTAATGAACTGGTCAATGAACATCACAAACTGTTTATCTCTATATATATATTTTGACAGATTACTGTTTATGAAATCCATTTAGCAAGTAAGGTTTTCCCATAAGGATGAAAAATGAAGATTTTAAACAGATTGCTGGAGAGGCTCTAACTGCACCTAGAGAGTCAATGTAATAAAGGTTTCTCTATATTAATATTACAAAAACCATTTATCCTCAAAATCGATATTGCAATTCATCTTGGCCTGACATTTCTCTTTCCATGTTTTAAAAGTCTGTTTTCCTTGATTATATACAATTCTATTTTAATAAAACTCAAGTATACTTGACTCAGTATCTTGAAGAAGTAGCATTTAACAAGAATGATGAAAATATTTCTTATATGATTAAAATTTCAAAGAATTAGTTATTTAAAAAAAAATCCTTAATTATCTGAGTCCTTAATCCTGACTGAAAAGCATGAACTATGCGTAACAACCATGCAGTTCTAGTGTTCTGCAGTTTAAGAAAATGATGCATGTGATTACACAAATATAATGTGTAATCCTCTGGAACAGAATACAATGACATGTGTGCTGCCATTTGCAGGATCTGCAGCCTAGTTCAGTGTAAGTGAAGATAGGGAGCGTACACTTGTCCTAGAAGAAAATGCAGCTATTTCAAGCAGAAGGGACCAGCCCCATCCTGCCAGGCACTGAAAACTATTACTGTGGCTGTATATGTGTGTGAGTTGGATTGTCTCATGTGTGAATGATAATGAAAACTGGAATACTCAAGGGGCTCTTATTAATAAGAAGTACAGTAATATAGCGGAGCAGTAAGAGAAGCTTGTCTTTTAATTTTTATCTGTTGAGACACTTTTGTTAACATCCTCCCTTCCCAAATCATGTGTACTAAGTATTGTCATATAATGAAATTATGAAATCATAAAGTACTGTCTTACGGAACAAATAGTTCTGTCTTCATTTTTTTTTTTTTTTGTCTAACTAAACCATTTTTTTTCATCATGGTGTTTAAATAGTCTAAACAAAACTACTGTCTGAAGGGGGATTTGGATGCACTGTCTGAAGATGACTTAATATAGTTTGAAAAAAATTGCCCTTTTCTCTTGACTGTAAAAGAGAGCAAACTACAGTATAGTGGTTTCCAAGAGAGAATGTATTTTATTTATTCCCTAAAGGATATTAGTCCATAAAACAAATTTGCAGTTTATTTTGCAGCTTTAGCTTTTATCAGCCTTTTTAAGGGTGTTGAATGATTACCCAGGAGATCACACAGCATGAGCTGCTGTGGAGTAAAGGAACTCTAATACAGAGAACTCTGTGATGGGCAGAAAATGTATGTGAAGAGTTTTCTGAAACTTGTTTAAAAATCTATCACATTTAATGTCTATTTCACTGATTATTGACCTGAATTTTAGTGGCCTACTGTGAAAACAGTTTCCACCCACCCCTCTTCTCTCTCTTGCCTTTGAAACCTAAACCATAACTGAACTCTTTTATTTCTGCCTTCCTGTAGATAGAGATGGTGGTGACTAGGAAAATGGCAAAGCAACTTGTGTAATGGTACCACCACCTATTTCCCTGGATCTGATGAAACTGGCCAAGGAAAGATCAGACAAATATTACAAATCAACAACACTTAGAATCGTAGAATCATAAAGGTTGGAAAAGACCTCAAGGATCATCAAGTCCAACTGTCAACCCAACACCGCCTGACTCACTAAACCATGTCCCTAAGCACCTCATTTACACGTTTCTTGAACATCTCCAGGGATGGTGACTCCGCCACTTCCCTGGGCAGCCTGTTCCAATGCCTGATCACTCTTTCCGTGAAGAAATTTTTTCTAATATCCAGCCTAAACTTCCCCTGGCACAACTTGAGGCTGTTTCCTCTTGTCCTATCACTTGTTACTTTAGAGAAGAGGCCAGCACCCACCTCACTACAACCTCCTTTCAGGTGGTTGTAGAGAGTGATAAGGTCTCCTCTCGGCCTCCTCTTCTCCAGACTAAACCCCCCAGCTCCCTCAGCCACTCCTCATAAGACCTGTGCTCCAGACCCTTCACCAGCTTCGTTGCCCTTCTCTGGACCTGCTCCAGCACCTCAATGTCCTTCTTGTGGTGAGGGGCCCAAAACTGAACACAGTATTCAAGGTGCAGCCTCACCAGTGCAGAGTACAGGGGCACAATCCCTGCCCTAGTCCTGCTGGCCACACTATTGCTGATGCAGGCCAGGATGCTATTGGGCTCTTAGGGCTAGCAGAGCAGAGGGGTCATGACATGACTGTCTCTCCCTTGGATAACTCCAAGGTCTTTTTGCTGCTTCGGCATCTTGGGACATGGCATCTGGAGCAGTTTAAGCTTTCCTCTAGGCTGATGTCACCTATGCCTGAGAATGGGACTTTTCCAGCTCAGGGCAAGGGGAGTAATATGGAGTGTTTTTGGTATGTTTTAGCTGCACTGTGCAGTCCCACATTTCTTCCAGTCTATTTTTTTTTTCAAAACTTTTTAGTTTGCAGCAATTATAGTGAAATTAGAATCTAAAGTATGATTTTTTTAATTATTATTTTTTTTTTAAATTTGCCATTGTTGACTTTCTCTGTTGTGGCTAATAATGACAGTCTGTATTGCAACGGGTAGCGTAACAGTTAGGAAAAAATTACTTCACTTAACTTCTGAGTTGTTTCAAGTCTTTGAATATTTGCATAATTTGACATCGAAACCCCTGCTATAAATGAATGTCACTGGGGAAATAGTGTATCTAGTGAAAAACAAGTTGATCATGAGAGGTTTCACATGCAAAAATGAAAGCATAAATGAATCCTGAAAGTACTCTACTGATGCCAGAGAGATTTAAGGAATTGAAATGTGGCATTTGTGTGATACTAATGCTTTTAAATTTTTTGCTCCTTTTAATTAAAAAATGTTTTAATTTACATATTTAATTAAATATTCTTTTTAGTAATTATGTCCATCAGGCTGCAAAGAAAGTGTGCTTTCTCTTATAATATTCATATTTCTGCTATTTTGTTTCCTTTCACTGTTTTCATCTGAGTTTTTTTCCTCCCAATTTTTGTCTACATTCTTTCTCCTTTATTCGCAGCATGTTATTTTTTTCTAACTTCAGGTTGGCTTTGTGGACAAGAGATTATTAATTGATTTATTTTCCAAGAAAAGGCTAGTTTCCTCTAAGTTGGAAGCTTGCCTATTTTGAGCGGAAGCCTACGAAACCGGTTAGACACGTATCACTGAACTCTACAGCTCTGCGAGAAAGGATATGAGAGTACGCGTTACAGGACTGAGTGCATAATGTGGTTATTACCAAACATTATTATCCATTTTGTGTATGGATCAATATATATAAAAGCTCTTTAATTCTAGGCAGTTTTTATCTAAATTAGAATAGTATTCCGGCATTGAGATTTAAATGTTTATTTTTATAATGGGTGCCTTTTTTGTAAGTTACTTTTTTTTATCAGGCTAATAGATTTTCTGCTGTGTGTTAGGCTACTGAACTGTTTATGATTTTTTAATTACGCTACCCAAGAATCTTTTCAACAAAACCCTACTGTGCTTAACTGGAGTGTTAATGTGTTTTGATCACTTCCTTGATTTGTTTTTGTTTTTAGATGTCAGCACTGTAATTGTCATCCTGCAGGAGCCATTAGTGGGACTTGTCATCTTGCTACTGGACAGTGTATTTGTAAACAATTTGTAAGTGGCTTGAAATGTGACAGCTGTGTTCCCGATGCTAGTAATTTGGATGTCCACAACCTATTTGGCTGCAGTAAAAGTAAGTGAATGTTAGGTCTTAAAAGCATGTCTTTTGAATTAATGGGGGTTTTTTAATTGATTTAGTAAGTATTAAGTTAGGTCAGCAGTACTAAAACTGGGTTTGACTTTCTTCCCCCCCCAACCCCCCCATACTTCTGGTCCCTGAAGTTTGGGTGATTTTAAGTGTTTTAGGAGTGTTTTCTAAAGAGATGTACAGAATGCTTCATGTCATACACACAGCTTACACTTAGAGCTTAGCCTCCTTTCCTGCCATTGATAGGAGTCAGGAGATGGGCCTTCAGAAGGTCTGAAAAACAAAGGGTTTGTTGAAGACCTTCTCCCGGTGACTGATTCAAAATCTGTTCCTCGGTGCAATGTAACTTTGCCTTTCTCCTTCTGGGGCATTTTTGCCAGTCAGTTTGGGAAAATATGTGATATGGTGTAACAGAGCATTGTAAATTGGTATGTGTTAGGTGGAGCTAACACTGTGTTGATGGTCAGATGATGAATTGTAATGAATCGCATTGAAACGGAACATCTGCACTTCTGCTCTTGCAGTGAGTCTGGATGGGAAGAGATGGCACAGTTTCAGCCTTTGTGTCGGAATTAGTCAAAATTAAACGTTCAGATTTGCTCACCAGCACACAGTCTCTAAGCTGTCAGGGATTATAAAGGAGAGAAAAAATATTATATGTAATAAGACAATTAAATTTTTAAGTTGTCGTCAGGTCAATTGTTCAGAAAAGGGTTTTGAGGTCATCATACCATGAAATGCCAAACTGTGGGAAAGACCTCAGCTAATTCTGAAAAAGTGGCATTAAGTTTTTGTGGCACACTGTACTGCCGTATGCAGTTAACACGTCGGTCTTAAAAAGTGTATGACCAGTTACTGCAGGTACTCTGCAGATGCTAATTGGTCATTTATGTCAGCAGGCCTAACGAATAATGGCCAGACGGTAGCCATGTGTTAAGCAACAAGAGGGTTAGGCATTCCCAAGTAGTCTCTGAGATATGTTTCTGGATCCTCCTTCAACAAAATATTTATTTGTATATTTTGCATAGGTATTTATAGGACATTAATCATCATGATATGTGCACACTGTAGACTTGCAAGCAGAGGTGTACATGCACAGAGAGTTTGTTTCTAAGGACAAACAGCTCTCACTGTGATTCCTGTTTGTATTTCATTATAAATCAGCTTAAATTTCAAATAATATGCACTACAGAATGCACAGTGCTATAAATGCGATAGAACGAAGAGGCTGATTTGTTTCCAAAGATGATTTTTTTCTTACAGTTTGGAAGTTTTTAGATACAATCTTGTTTTGGTTTTCCCCATACTCTTCTGCAGAAGGCATAATATCAATTTATTGTGCAGATAGTGGATTGGCTTGTTGTTTCTTTAAAAAAAGTAGGATGTTTCAACTGAATGTATAATAATAACAACACATGGCACTTTTATGATGCTGTTCATCTGCAAAGTGCTTTACAAACATAAACCAACCTACTTATTTATGTTGGGATATACATTGGATAAAGGTCAATGGCAACTCAACTATAAAATTGATTAATAATGATATGACACAGATAAATAATATCATAGATTTTAGTTAGAAAAAAATACAACAGGCAATGTTCTACATGACAAGCGGAGTCCTCTTCTGGACATAAATGATATAGCAATTGTAGTCTTTTGGCTATTTGTACCAAAATATTTTAACTTGTTGCACAGATATGGAGCTTTGCCTAGCTCGATATTTGTGGTTATTTTAATTGCAACCCAGTGTTTCGTTGACATTACTGGTTATAAGTCTCTGCCAAGGGAAGCAAACATAAGTTGCAGTCACTGTCCACCTAAAATTCCTTAGGGAAAAGACCTATTGTTTCTGCCCAACAATATCTTAAATGCTCCATAAAAAAACTGAAATACAATACTTAGCTTACACATCTAAAATGTAAACCAGCAAACACGTGGGAGGAATATGCAGTCATGTGAGACTGAGAATGGAGAGTTATGCCAGTAAATTTGTATGATTTCTCAGGTCTTGTAGGCATGCATTACATGGAGAGAAACTTTCAAAAATGCCAAAGGGATTTATCAGCACTTACTTCCTTTGATTCTCAAACTTTATTCCAGTAGACACTTGAGTATACATGTGCTTCCTAACTCAGCTGAACTCAAAAGCTCTAGATTGGCAGCAAAACAACTTATGCATTCCAACAGATGATGGTGATGTGTTCTCTTCAATCCAATGACTTCTGGAAATATTTTCTGCTGTTTCTTGGCTGAGCAACTGCAGCAGGAGCAGGGCTTTTTGTTATCTGACTCTAAGCAAAGAGCTTCAACTCACACTCTAGATTTGTGTTAAAAAAACAGATGTAACGTGACCCACTGATGTTGGCGTAAGTCTCTACATCTGTCACTTGTGTGGCTTGAGTTCCTCACGTTGTTTTCTGTCTGCAACTTCACTCTTTGCTTCTTGTCTCCTGTTAGCTTGGCCAAGCAGATTTTGATAATTAACTTTTGGTGAATTGTATATGTTAAGCTAATATCTGCATAATGAAGAAAATGATAGTTTATAAAGAGGAGAAAAAATAATGAAAAGCCACATATTTGTAATGTTGGTATTTTCTTATAAAAATATAAGTCAGTCAAGCTTTTTGGGTGGTTCTGGATCCAGCTTCTGGTAGCTTATTCCATATGCTGATTTCTGTACTGACCTCAACTATTCTCATTCTTGGAGCAAAATGTTTTCCTCTAGATTATGCTCCCGTGGTTTTCCCTCCCTTGGTAAAGAGGGTAGAGAAATAGCACAGTCTGCCTTGAAGCCCAACTATAGCAATGACTAGTTGCCAAAACAGACCAGTCTTGTTCTGTGCTAATGCCTGGTGTACTGGTGGCTGGAGAGTGGTGCTTTCCTTAGTGTAACATGCTGGCTGGAGATCTTGGAGCAGGATATGGATTTATGCTCTAATTGAATAATAACATAAATAGAGAATCTTAGAATCATTTAGGTTGGAAAATACCTTTAAGATCATCAAGTCCAACCATAAAACTGTATGTTTATGTGCATGTGTATATGTATATCTCTGCATATAAAGTTTAATTTCTGAGTAACAGCCATTATCTGAGCCATTATCACGATTGTGCAGTTGGATTACAAAACAGACATAGGAGGGACTTGGGCTGCTCTTTCTGGAAATATGAGACTTTTGTATTGTGTAATTCAGTTTGTTTTTTCTCTTTTTTGATACTAGTGCAATTAAGTAACACATTTACAAAGTTAATGGAGGTGACAGCAGGGTAATATTTTGGTAAATAAGACTCTCAGGCTGATTTCTTAAAGTGTTGCATGCCTCACTCTCATTTAAATTTCATTGGAAACAATGGAAGTGAATTAACTAAGTAACCTTCAAAATTTATCCCTTTATGTTTTTTGTCATTTAGTTAAGTAGGCTTATTGTAACACTTCAGTAAAATTTGTAGCTAGTTAGACTTTCCATTTCTATTCTATTAGAGGCAGTTTTGCCTGGCCTATGCTAACATGGAATGAATCATCTGAAAAAATAAATTATAATTGAATTATAATTGAACTATAGACTTCAATCATGTGACCAGATAAACATGTTCCTGTTTTATAGAGGTATTCAAATAAATTAGAAATCTAAAAAGTGTTGGAAAGCTGCGGTGTACTTGCTTTAATTTAGGGGGAGAAGAGTGGATTATTTGCCATTTGTTTAAATGTATAAATTTGTTTCATGTACTTGGATAAAAAGCTCTGTTGGAGAATGTTTGGATGGATCAGTTTAGTCCATTAATGTCTTGCCTGAGTTACTTGGTGTTTTTTCTTTGAAGAAAACTTAACAGTTTCTTTGCATTTTTATTTAAATTTATATGATTGTTGATTATCTTCCTTTTTACATCCTCTGGTTTTGTGCATGTTTTAGCTCCATTCCAGCAACCTCCTCCTACAGGAGAAGTTCTCAATTCCTCTGTTATCAGTCTCTCGTGGAGTCCCCCCGACTCTCCAAATTCTAACAAGCTTACTTACCAGCTGTATAGGGATGAGGCCGAAATCTATACAACTGAAGATTCCTACCCTTATAGTAAGTATTTATAGGAGGATGAACATCAAAGATTTTGTGTTTGTGTATGTGTGTACATATCTATATATATGCGCCATTTCTCTTAGTTATTTCTCCTTGTCATTACCATTCTCTGTGATTTTGAATACATTATTCTGTTTTCCTCTAGTGAGTTACTGTTCCGTGTTATTATTGTTTGAAAGAAATGTATACTCCACTCTAAAATCTGGCAAACTAAGTCACCCAAAATATCTAATAATTTTTCACTTTTTAATCTGAAAAACTTCGACTCACTAAAAACATGCACTGCAAATATACAGAGACTGCAAAACATTAAAAGGGGCAAAGTCCCAGAGAAAGCATCAGGGTGAATAGAAGGGACTATAATGTCCTTAAAAATTGCTTTTTTCATTCTCCTGGTTTTAAACCGTGAACAGATGAGGAAAGCTTTCTGTGGTCTCTAACTTTTCACACCTTCTGTGAAACTATCAGTGTAGCTCCTGATCTGCCTTTAGCAGCACCACTGCTCTCATGCTGAGGCTTGCCAAGGGATCCTCAGAAGGCAGATCCTCAAGGACTTGGCACTCTGTCCTGGCTGGAAAGGCCATTTGGTGCTACTCTTATCAAAGAAAAGGAGGTAGGTTTGCATCCTGGTTTCATGTATATATGGCCCATGAGTGTTTTGGTTTTTTTTTTTTAAGAAGACAGATGTGGTTTAATTCCAGAAAGGTTCGGTTTCTGTTCTAGCAGCATCCTTAGTTTGCTAAGCACAGATCCTCTGGATTGCACCTGGCATTTTTATGTCCTGGTGCATGCTGCTGTGTGACAGTTGATTCCTCTGTGCCTTGTGCTGTGCATACTCTGCAGCATGCAGCATGAGGAAAAGTTTGTGACCCCATGAAAGCGTGGAATTCAGTGAGTGAGAGGAAAGAAACATGCCAGAAAGGTTTAGAGAGCTGGTCAAAATCATTGCAATTCCTTGTTTTGGTTTGAAAAGCTGACTTTAGTAAAAAGATAAACTAATGTCCAAAGGAAAGCTATTCAACTTTGTTTGTGATAAATTTGTGCTTTGTAATGTACTTGAAAGTGAGTGCCTTGCTGAGGAAGCTATTTCATGCCTGTACTTTGTAAAGAGTGAGAAATTCTGTATGCGTTTAGCTGTATGACGAGACACAAGTGTGTTTCTACTTAGCAAAGCATAATTTTGTAAAAGCAGAGATTTAGTTTCCAAAGAAGTTTTTGACATGCTGACATTTTGGCAATCCCCTGAGTTGATGATGTGAAATCATCTTCTGGTGTTTGAACATCAAGACGACGTTGTTAATGGTATCAGAACTTTTGAGAATGTTCCTTTGTTGTCAGTGGAGTGTGGCATTTGTAAAGCCTATGAAATGCCCCAAGTGTGCAACAGGATGAGCATTATCTTATGAGTAAATTAGAGTTTTCTAGAAACTTGCCAAGGAGAAAGAAGTCTCATCTTCTAAGTGGGCCTGGTGACCTGTCTGCTAGTAGTGCAGAACAGGCAATGAAAAGAATGGTCTGGGAAAGCCGGGGCTGGGGAGATAATAGCAGTCCTTGTCTTGAGGCTGAAATGAAATTGTTGCTCTAAAAGGTGCAAAATGAAAGCCAAGTTACTTCCAAATGGCAACTCAGTTTAAGTGGAAATCAGGTGGGTTGTAATGTAGGTAAAGAGGTGTAGGTGGTGTTAAGCAGTGGAACGTAGAACGGGCTGCCTGTTGGCTGTATCCAATGTTATCTGGCCTGAATCCTCTTGAAATGAAGCCTGGTGCCCAGGCGTTCCTCGAGACTGCAGGAAGTTTCTTTTGAGATGGTGCTGGTTGCTTTTCTGGCAGCCACTATCAGGGCTGGGGGTGCTGTGCCTGTTCTGATCCCTGTACTTGAAAAGCGGGAAGTAATGTGCTTGCTGTGAACATGAGACCTGGGGCTGGGCCCTGGAGTCTGGGCCTGTTGCAGAGGCTGGGGCACGGGGACGAGTTGTCAGTAGAGCTGGGGTGGTGTTGGTGCAGCTGGAGCAGGTCCACAGCTGGGTCTTTTGGCAGGGAGGTGGTTCCACATTGGGTTCTAGATCACGTTTCCAGATCACTTGACAGTTCTAGATCACATTCTAGATCAGGTTCAAGGTAAGTTCTAGGTCCCTTGGAAGTTCTAGAGTGGGCCCCAGGCCTGCGTGTGCTTCTAGGGCAGCACTGACTTCTGGGGAGGGGGAAAGCCCTACTCTTCTGCCATCCCGGCAGGATTTGGGGTACTTGCTGATGAGGAGAGCACTCTCCCTGTCTTTTTGCCATTCTTTGCCTGCTTTTTGTCTTCCTTGGGGCTCTCTTGAGCCTTCAAGACCCACACCATCAGCCCATCAACTCCAGCTCTCACAAGTTTCTACCAAGCTCACTCTCCCTACCTCTCTCGACCTTCTTTGCGCTGGAGGCAAAACTCAGAACTGGACAACCTCCTACTTGTCCCCACCTCCTTCACACCAACTGCTTCCCACGCTCCTGCTCCAAGGACTCTTGCCAGCCTCTCCAAGAGGAGAGGGAGGACTTAGCTCTGACCTCTCCATTTGCTTTCAAAAAGTTCACACCTAGCCAGACTCTGGCGTGTCAACTAGTACTCAATGGGCACTGCTGCTTAAGGCAAAACAAGTATCCTGGTATGCTTGTATGTAAACTCATATTGTGCTGTGATGACTAGGAGGTGTCACTGCTGCTGGAATACGCTCAGGAGCTACTCACAGCCACAGCTCCTAAAAAGCTCCTAACAAGCTAACTAGAGGAATGGGAACTACCAAGGTGTGAATATTTACAGAATGGTGTCATTTTTTTCTCAAATCAGGTCCATTAACATCGATGCTGATTTTCATTTGAAGTAATTATGTCCAAGCAAAGGAGGAGTTCAAGAAGATAACTGCACCAATCTTATTAATGATTAAAGCAGGAACTAGGAGAAAATCAGTGGAAACATCATTTCTCTAGGGGCGCCAATGGGCCGTGGAAGATAACAAAGGGAAAAGGGTAGGGTTGTTTCCCCACTAAGAAAAAAAAAAGTTGAGAACTTAGAAAGTTCATAATGAACTGAAGAAGAGTATGCTAGATGTCTTACATAAATATCTTAGATTTTGGATTGTGGCTTTAATGACTTTTAACTATGCAAATTAGGATTTTTTGTTTTTCTTAGTGTGTTAGACTGACACTGTTTTCTTTTTACTTGTTTGTTTCAGGTGTTCAGACCTTCACTGACACCATGTTATCTCCATACACCTTCTATTCCTATTACGTCCAAGCCAGCAACGTTCGTGGTTTGACTAGAAGTGCCTCAGTGACATACCAGACAACATCTGGGACACCTACGGGCAGCCTGCATTTAAATCCTGTTTTTCCTCTGAGTCACCACTCTGTTTTACTTGACTGGACAAGCCTCTCCAACGACTCGGGGCCCATCGAGAAGTACATTTTGACATGTACTAGCTCGGTTGATTTTCAACCCTGTGGTGGATACGAAGGCTTAAAAACTTCAGCCGTTATTTGGAATCTCATCCCATTTACAAAGTATGTTTTCTCTGTGCAAGCTTGCACTAGTGGAGGCTGCCTGAAGAGCCCTCCAGTAACGGTTGTTACTGCACAAGCTCCCCCAGAAGGGCTGCGCCCACCGGTGTTAGAAACCATCAGCTCTACAGAACTGTCTGTGGAATGGTCACCACCTGAGAAACCAAATGGTAGGACATTGTATTTCCTTTTGCAAGGAAAAGATTTTGCAAAGAAAAAGCAGCATTTTCTCACATCTGGTTGGAGTATCCATATGCATGCGATGTAAACTGAGAATGGAGTGAGGCATTGTCTTCATTTGCCTGTCTGTCATTAAACGTATCCTGAGTCTGTGCTTTATTTTTTGAGTCCAGATCTCCAACTGAGCGTGTTAAGTGTAGGATTTAGCCCTTAGTGGCATAGGTTGAAGCAAAAAATTACATTTAGAATTAAACACTTAGAGTAAAACTATTTTTTCTAACGTGCTAGATCGCCTAGTTCAGACAGATGTAGTGATACTACCTGAGAAAGACTAAATAAGCAGAAAACAGAGAATTTTTGTTTTAAAACCATCCATCATGTATAGTAACTCATTCTGTTACCAACATAACTTTGTTAGGGATGAGGCGATTGCCAAGAGCTGCTGGTCTAACTTGTGTAATAATATTTTAGGTGTTTGGAACTGAGAACACAACTGTTTTAGGATACTTTTGTGATGCCACATTTTACTGGTAAACACTTTACCTTTTTATAGATGTCCAATGGAGTTCTGTGAACTTGCACTTACAAATATTTGTGTGTGCAGAAACAAGGGTTTTGATCTGTTCATAAAACGTGCATCTGTGTATGAGGAGCTCAGGTTTCTCTTCAAACATCTTTTTCCAGCTATTACCAGCTTAGAGAGGAAGCATGGCAGGCACAAGAATGCCTGTCTGTCTTTAGAGGGGCGGTTCCTACAACTCCTGTCATGATATCTGCTGTTAGCTCTTGTCCCTCAACCTGTAGCACAGAATCATTAAGGCTGGAAAAGACCTCCAGGATCATCAACTCCAACATATACCCATAGCCATAACATTCCTGTAATTGCCAGCACAGGCAGATTTAAGCAACGCTCTGATATTTTTTGGGACAATGTTGTGGTTTTAAGCCCAGCTAGCGGCAAAGAAATACCACACAGCCGCTTGCTACCCTACCCTCCACCCTCTCAGGGATGGGGGAGAGAATTAAAGGAGTAAAGGGAAAAGAGACTTGTGGGTTGACATAAGAACAATTTAATAACTATACAACAATGAAATTGAAAATAATAATGATAATAGTAAGATATACACATATACAAATGAGTGAGAAACTCTCACAACTTGATGACCAAGGCTCAGCCCCTTCCCTGCTAACGATCCCAGAGCAGTCCTGGAAAAGAGAAGAGCCTGAGCATCTGATAGACCAAGAGCCAACGAACATTGCAAGATGACCCAGAGAGAGAGAGAGAAAGTGTGTATGCTTCCGGACAGATTCTCATCTATATACTGGGCATGACGTGCAGGATTTGGAATAGACTAGTGGCCTGTTTGGGGTCTCAGTCCTAAACCTAAGGTCAAATCCTAGATTAGTAATTGGGGCTTTGCTCCCTTCCAGCTTTTCCTGCCCCTGCAGACACTAGCACAGCAGAGAAGCTGAAGAGTCCTTGACTGTCCTGGCAGCAGCTATAAACATCAGTGTGTGATCAGTTGCCTTCTCTGTACAAATGCAAAACACAGCTGCGCGCTAGCTACTGTGGAAAAAGTTAACTCTGTCACAGACAAAACCAGGACAGTTGTCTGGTTAGATTTCCTGGTCTTTCCAATGACAAAGAGAGAAGCTGCTTCTCCCAATCTGCCTCTTCCTTTGTGTGCAAGACTGCACCCCCAAATATATACATTACTTTGTAATTTACTATCTCCTGGCTTTGTTCTGTTTCTCATCTGTCCCTTTTGGGAAAAGTGCAGTGAGGTCTCATCTATTCTGTTCCCACAGTTAAACTGCTTCGACTTCATACCAGCATGCCGAAGTTGTTATTTTTTTCAAAGTTATGAGACATTCTTGTGAATGTGAGAGGTTTACTTTAATGGAAAACTGACACCCATCTACTATCCAGTAGAATGTTTCTAAAATGTTAGTATCCAACTGTCACTCAAAAATCCCCTAGCCATTGTGATAAAAAAAATAAATAAAAATATATTTAAATATCTCTTTGAAAATCAGAGGCCTGAGGTATCAGAACTTTAGTATATTGTCTCTCAGTGAGGATTGTTAGATCATTAAATATATTAGTATTGGTATTTTAGTAGAACTCTAGAAATTGTTTAAATGCACTAATTTTTCTGGCTTGCTTTTTCCTCTAGGCGTAATTATAAGATATGAACTTTACATGAGAAAAAAAATAAAACCAGCTGGAAACTCTTTTCCTCCCGAAATTCGTGTTTTCCAAAGCAGTGGATGGCTCAGTCCTCAACCAGTTATGGAGTCTCCTAATGAAAATGCCCTGGCTCCACCACAGACTATGACGACAGTCACTGATCTGGAGCCATTCACAGAGTATGAATTTTATGTGCTAGCAGCAAACATGGCAGGTAGCATATCTTCAGACTGGGTATCAGGACGAACAGGAGAAGCTGGTGAGTATTGGTTTGAATTTATTTGATACAAATGAAAGGAAAAGCTAAATTGCAAGGCATTCTTAATTTTTTTTTTCATTAAAATGTGTCTAGTGATGATTCAGATAGGGACAAATTCTCATTTTTTAACTAAAGGTAGGGCAGAGTATCTCAGAACTTAGCATGCTAAGCCAAAATATTTTCTTTACTGTAAAATTGTATTGTTGAAGAAAATAATCCTTATTGATTAAACCAAAATTTCAAAAGTACAAGATTGTAAAATCTACCAATCAGTATTTGAATTCTCCACTATTATCCCAGTTGTTATTTATATGTTCTTTAAAGAGAGAAAACATTTAAAAAGATCCGTTTTGTCAGAAATATAATAAAGTGTATGTGAATCAGGAGTGTTGTCCAAGAAGGTATGTATGTTCAGGAAGGAGGTTCTAATGAGTTTTCCTGAGCCGAGACTTTGATTGCTTAGAAAGCAAATGAGAAGGTTAGCTTTTCAGGAGTACAGCACTTGCAACTTTTCGTACACTTTTATGGAGGCCAAGTGTCATAATATGGACCATTTTATTTTAGAAGTTTAACCTGTTCACAACAGCTCTTATTATGGCCCTGCTGCTTAGATTTATCAAAAGGGCTTGCAACTTGGCATATTATCTCAATAACTTCAGTTCTTACATCAGAAGTCTAAGGGTCTTTTTAGGCTGATAGAGCCTATGTTTTGCAATTAAACATCTCTGTTCCATCACTGATGCTTTTGTTTGCTGTTAGCTTGAAAATCGTGTCCTCAGTCATTTGCTCCTGCAAAAGAATAGGCTAAACTAATTCCCCTTTCAAAACAAGTCTTTGTGCTTATCTGTTCTTAAATACTACATGTTATAAAAGTGTTAAATTGTATTTGGGAAGAGGTCCATTAGTGTGGTTGTTTGTACATTGTAGAAGTGCTGTGAGTTGGTATCCTATTATTATAGAGTAATCAGGTGGGGATTTAACTGCAGTGCAAACAATTCTTTTACAGATTTACTATGGAAGACAGGGGAACTGTTTTGTAAGAAGTGAGAGACATGTTAATTTCAAACTGGCCTAGCAAACAAAATTGCTTTTAAGGTGCTGAAGTTTTGAACACTTTTTGCTTTTATCAGTTTTTTCCCAGGTTGCCTGAAGTTTTTCTTCAAGACTTCTTCATTTGTATGTACTTTCCTACCTGCTACGTGGATTAGGACTTTAGTGCTGATTAGTATTTCTTTGAAGGCATAGGCAGAGTTCTATTCTGCATTCATAGCTAGAGTAGGAAACAGGAGAATGATGGTTGAGGTACTTTTTATATGCTATCAAAAGAATCTGAAAATTCCTGTTAGACTTGAAAATAGGGTTAAAAAAGAAAAAGACTGCCTGAAATTGTGTTTTACAGATGTAGTGAGCAAGATTGCATTACCCAGATTGCTCACTTATTTTATTAATGTTATTTGTTATTTTATGTTGTTTTGTTGTTAATTTGACTTTAGTCCCAGTGTTCATGCCATCTCCATCAGTGTTCCCTCTTTCACCATATTCCCTCAATGTCTCATGGGAAAAACCTGAAGATAATTTAGCAAGAGGAGAAGTGATGGGATACAGCATCAGTTTGATGACAGAACAAGGGTTCTTGCCACCTTTTTCCCAGGTATTATTGTTAGTTACATTAAAGTTTCCTAGCTGGTAATAGTAAAATTAATAAAGTTGGATGTGCTCCTTGATGTTGTGATGAATTGTTTCCATGATTTGCTCTATATCCTTTGATCTAACTTTTTTACCTATTACTATGAGTATTCTGTAATGTTACGCACTACTTGCTTCTTCCAAGCTCAAGATCGGTGCATCCCAATGGGTAGGAAGTCAAGAAGGGGTGCCAGGAGGCCTGCATGGTTAAACAGGGATCTGCTGGGCAAACTCAAGTGTAAAAGGAGGGTCTATAGATCATGGAAGGAGGGGCTGGTCACTTGGGAGGAATATAAGAATGTTGTCAGAGAGTGTAGGGAGGCAACT
>VZTO01005715.1:3588-45999 GCA_013400615.1 Syrrhaptes paradoxus | reverse complement strand
TCTATGATTCTGTGATTTAACACATCCTCATAGGACACAAAGAAAGAAATCGGGAATTTCCTGTCATCTTGCTTATCTTTGACTCTACAAGGCAGGAGGATATTTAAGATTCTGGTCAGTACATTTTCTGGATCTGAAAGCAAGTATCCCAGTGCCTTGCTGAGTGCCATTTCAGGCTTTTTTGGACACCCAAAAAATATGTATTTTTCTTATGTGTAGAAGACAACAGGTCAATAACTTTATTTACTTTGAGATAAGGGTGCTTTCCCAGTTGATGAGGAAGGCAGTGAGGTATGTTTCAGACTTCACTGCAGGACTTTCCAAGTCTTCCTTGGAGAACAAAAATCAAGACCAGGACAGTTAAAATAACTCATTAGTTTTGTTTTCATGATGATCGGTGACTTTTTATCTTTCTGTAATAAACTCAGTACTAATTTCTAAACAGAAGTGATATGCCTCGGTGGGACTGAAGTAATTATATACATCTGTTCTTGGCTCTTTGTAGTTTTGATTCAGTGTTCTGTTTTGGTTTGTATTTTCTTACCTTTTATTATATTAGAAAATGGTAGAAGAGATTTTTTGCTGAGATATGGATTGGGTTTTTATTTTTGACTTGTATTGAGCTGAAAGCTGAAATTCACTTAAATATATATTACATACATATTTAATTAATTAGGCAAGTAAAACAACTGCAGTTAGTGAATTAAAATAGAATATAGAGTCATTTAGGTTGGAAAAGACCTTTAAGATCATCAAGTCCAACTGCTAACCTAACACTGCCAAGTCTACCACTAAAACATGTCCCTAAGTGCTACATCTGCATGTCTTTTAACTACCTCCAGGGATGGTTACTCAGCCACTTCTCTGGGTAGCCTGTTGAGCTGATTTGTTTTGTTACCAGCATGTCACATGTTAAATATTATGCTTTTCTACAAATTTGATTCCTAGATTGAAAGGTTTGTACCCACTTCCCTTGTTTAAAAAAAAAAAAAATCACCCCATAACCCCCACCAAAAAAAACCCAGAAACAAACACCACCACCCTACCCCCAAAAAAAACATAATCGGTTTCTTAGCTTTAAAACAATTTGACACAAATAAATTAGATAAAGTGGAAGGAAGGAAGATCTGTTGCAATTTTTTTAATCTTTTCACATTTTCCACTGTTTGTCCAATGGCTGTCTTCAGACCACTGGTTTGACTTGCTTCAGAGCTGTAGCAGCAAACCAGTGATTCTACAATTCTCCTTTCTTATTACATGAATACTCCAGTTTTCCTTTTTTGCACCCTTAGTAACCTCAGCTGTGGTCATCCACATGTCAAGATGGGCCTCTTCTTCTTCCAATGCTACCTAGGGGCATGGATACACTCATGTTAATGCTTTTTTATTTGTATCTTCTATATGTAGACATATACCATATTATCCACCACCTCTTCCAAACCTCACAAAATTTGTGCAACCCTGCTTCCAAGAGAACGTGCTTGGCCATTACTCCATGCCATCTGTACCCTTCCTGGTTGAATACTTAAAATCTTGTTTGCGTTTAAATGTGGTGGTTCCTCCAGTACAGCTGGTTTTAATCTTCCTCTCTCCTTTTTTGTGGGCCACTAGCACTTTACAAGCAAAGCATGGCTCTGCGTAGAAAATCCTTGTGTGCATACATGGATGCTATAAATGTGTATGAACTACTTTTCCTTGGCCCTTAAAAGCAGGCTGTAGTTCCTCACGGAATTGCAGGCTGAAAAAAAAAAAACAATCTGTTGGGTTTTCTGCTGCTTCATTTCTGCCACGTTGGTCGAAGGTTTGTGTTTCAGTAACAGGTCTGCACTGGGGTAGGTAGGTGGTTTCCAGAGGGAAAAATAGTTCAGTGTTACATGATGCTGTGCCCAGATTTAATCTGGATTTTCTGTTTGGCACATTTAGTGGAGCACATTTTTGTTTCCCTGAATACCTGTGCTTCTGTTCGGCTTTTAGCGAGGTTCAGGGCTCCGTGTTGCCGTGTCCCCTCTGCGGGGCTGCGGTGCCTGGGCCCTGGGAGCTTGTCCCGTGGAGCCATCCTGCTGCCACCAGCTGAGCTGCTGGCCGGAGCCAGCCATGCCGCCCAGCCCGAGAGGTGCCACTGGCGGGGCTGCCAGCCCTCACCACGGCAGAGCACACCTCAATGGCAGTCCCACAACGTGGCACCACCGCACCAGCCAGAGCACAGGCCTAAGATGGCCTCCAGAGCCACAGGCTGCTGCTGCTGAATGTGCTGAATGATGAGGCCATCTCCTTTCCAGGCTCAGTCACACTCCCAAGGGAGGAGGAGATGGTACTGTGCCGTGACCTAGGCACCTCTCCCCACCTCACAGAGCATCGTTGTGCAGCCATTCCCTCGGTTCCCATGTAGAAAGGCACTTCACGACCTCGCACAGACCCCATCTTTTTTCCCTTTCCCTTCTTTCTCACACCATCTTTTCAGTGTAGGAAAAATAAGTTCCCATGCCTAGGTACTTAAAGTGTTTGCCATGTTTCACAGGCCGGGATGCTCTTCTCGATCCAAAACAGCGAACTGAGCGCTCCGGGTATTGGCATGTAAATCAGTGTGCTGACCTTGCGGGGAGCCCGTCCAAGCTGCCGCTCTGTCCTCAGCTTCAGGATGTCGGCGGTTTGAAACCCTGGGCTATGCTCTGCATGCCAATGACAAAAAACACTTCAAATTCGTCCAAAACAGTACCCGCAGCAGGGCTGGCATAGCACGGCTGCCCTATCAAAAGTTGTTTTCTACTTTTTTTACTGTAACAGTGATCTGGCATTTAAAGTTAATGCTCTAGTTTGGGTTTTTTTTCATTTCCTTTTGTGTAGATCTAACAGTTTAAACATCTGTACTAAAGGTGCAAAGATGAGACATCTCTATGTATGTCATTTAAATTAATGGTTATGTACCTGAAACAACTTCATAAGGGCCCACCGTGCTGAGTGGGATTTTGAGAAGCCATCTAGTCTGCTCCGTTTCCCTAAAGCTAGATTAACTATAGCAGCCATGCTGGTTTGGGCAAATGCTTAGTTTTCAAGAGTTCCAGTCTTAAATGCTTTGGAGCTCTTGGAGCGGGTGCAGAGGAGGGCCACTAAGATGATCAGAGGGCTGGAGCACCTCTCCTAAGAGGAAAGGTTGAGGGAACTGGGCTTGTTCAGCTTGGAGAAGAGAAGGCTCCGGGGAGACCTCATTGCGGCCTTCCAGTGCTTGAAGGGAGCCTATAAACAGGAGGGGGAGCGACTGTTTACAGGGGTTGATAGTGACAGGATGAGGAGCAATGGTTTTAAAATGAGGGGAGATTTAGGTTGGATATTAGGCAAAAATTTTCACTCAGACGGTGGTGAGGCACTGGAACAGCTTGCCCAGAGAAGTTTTGGATGCCCCATCCCTGGAGGTGTTCAAGACCAGGCAGGATGGGGCCCTGGGCAGCTGCTCTAGTGGTTGGCAACCCTGCCCACAGCAGGGGGGTTGGAACCAGATGATCTTTAAGGTCCTTTTCAACCCAGGCCCTTCCATGATTCTATGACACTGTTGGATTTTTCAGTAAACATTTCACCCTGCCTTTGCCACCAGAGAATAAGATGCTTGAGGTACCGTGTTCTTCCAAAACATCAGTCCGTTGCTCAATAGCAGTCAAAAAGATATTGGGGGAAAGGAGTGGGAAGGAAACAGGACACATGATTTATATCCCTGTATAAATCCATGGTTTATCCATTCTCAGATATTTCAGTTCTGGCTTCCCTAGCTCAAAAAACTATAGGAGAACCAGAGAAATTAGAGCAAGAGGGGCCAAAGCTGACTATAGGTAGGGAGTGGTTTTCATTCAGTTGAATACATGGGCCCAAGTCAGCCTAGACAACTGCAAGAGCTGAAAATGTATCTGGTGACACTGAGGAGGTGCACAGAGACCCCTGGCTCAGAGAAAGAGCTGTCAGCTGAAGCAAGCAGGTGGAAGGGGAAAAAAAAAGTATTTGAGTATTTGTGTCTTGTGCACCTTCGTGGAGTCAAGGCGTGAGGCTGCCTGCCACAGGCTGCTGCCATTGCTGATTGTTCACAAAAGCAGTCTGTGATGGGTTTAGCCCAGCTTCTTGCTAGCAATATATTATGAATCATAGAATGGCCTGGGTTGAAAAGGACCTTAAAGATCATCTAGTTTCAACCCCTCCTGCTGTGGGCAGGGTTGTCAGCCACTAGAGCAGGCTGTCCAGGGCCCCATCCAGCCTGGCCATGAATGCCTGGCTGGGATGGGGCATCCACGACTTCTCTGGGCAACCTAGAACAAAAGTTAACTCTGTCTCAGCTTAACCCAGGACACAGTTGTGCAAGCTCACAGGAGGAAAAGGCCTTTACGCACCATGGGGCTCATTGCCTCTGTCTTAGAAAGCACCTGGACCGAAGGCTGGAAACACATTGCTGTTGTCCTACCCTGTTCTTGTGCTCTTGCTGAGGTATTTGCTGTTGACCTCCCTCAGATAGGGCACACTGGGCTCAGCGGACTTTTTGTGGTGATTTAACTGTGATCATTCTTATGCCTTGCTTGTTCTTATGGTTAGAAAGCTGCTCCTATCCGTGTTAATTATTCTGTGCAGAGATTTTTGCCCATCTCTGTGTTTGTGTACATGGAGAACCAATTGTCCCTTCTGTAAGACCTCCACCTGCATTTGTAGGTGACTGTGCCACATCTCACCTCCTCTGAGTTAAGCTGAACAGCCTCTGCTTGTTCAGTCTGTGCCCCAGAATAACAGTCCCAGACTCCTTTTCTCAGTGCTCTGCCCTGAGTTCATTCTAACTACTTTTGTAGTGCACAGGTTTCTGAATTGTGGTAACAAGAACTTGATACAATATTCTGTCTAAAGCTTATACAATAGTACTTAATGTTATTATTTAATGTTATTACTTAAGACAAACAGTCCATACTTACTTAATAATACTGATATTCTCTTGGAGGGACAACTTATACCACCCTGACTCAATTTGTCCACATCCACTGACTTTCCATTTTCTTCATCCTCCTTTTCTTGTCCTCCTAATGGGCTGTCAAGCCCCTCTTGTCTCTGAACAGTCTAGAAATCTAGTCTGTTCATCAGTCCAGTGGTGTATCCAGCATGTTTCTGCTTTGCATCCCCAGCATCTTTTTTTTGCACGTGGTGGTTTTATCCGATTGTCACTTGGAGGCCTCTGTAGCTGCTCCTAACAGTCACTTTGGGAATTAAACTCTTTCTGATAGTAGTAAAAAATAATCTAACAAAGTTTCTGTATGCAGTAGAGTTTAAAGTGATTTGAAATGGTTTCAAATAGACAAGAGGCAAATGTTTTTTGTGATGCTGTGCAAGGCACGTGAGCAGCGCTGCAACTGATACTTGTTGGAAGGGAGGGCATCCTTGCTCTGCCTCCTGGCAGATATTCCAAGATACCTCCAAGATTCTCCAGTTTAGGCACAAGCGTATTTGTTGGTTTGGGGTTGTAAACTATCCAAGGGTGAAATGAAAAGTATCTGCAAAGTAGGTTAAGTGGCATTTCAGGTGGTACCGGTAGTGTCCAGCATGGCACTGGTTACTCTAATACTCTTGTTTGTTTTCACAAACCAGCACCTCACGGTTTCTGAGCAGACGACTGCTGTGAGGAGACCGTAACCTCTTGATTTCAAAGGAGCCATCGTTTCGCTGGTGCCTCTGTGGTTAATGTAAGAAAGGTGTCTTGCCATAAACTTTTTCCGAGGTATTCAGCAAGATTGGAAAGGGGTCGGCCCGGGCAGGAAGCCCTTGTCTGCGCTATAAAGAAAATAGCAAGCAACAAAATGAAAGCATCAAAGGACCAACAGGATGCAGTCCCAGGAGTCCTCTCTGGCATGTTAGTCCTTCTTGAAAGTCAGCATTGAGTGAAGAGTGACCTTAAAACTCGCTTCATTTGAACAGACTGGGCTCAAGTTTAAAGTTCAAGGCATTTTGTTTTTTCACCTGTTTCCTACAGTTTTAAGAAACTTCTGAAGAATTAATGTGTAACTATATCTGGTCACTGAGCCAACACAGAGAATTTTTCTCAAGGGAAAATAATGTTACTGTATGGAGTGAGAGAAACGGATACTTTCTGGGAGAAAAAGTTTCAACAAATAAAACCCAAAACCACTGCTGCCATGATCACAAACAGCCCTGGAGTCGGCAGTAATGCACGTGCTATTTCTTATTTTATTTTCAAAAAAAGCTGGTAGGATCCTGTAATTGTCTGAATCATGGTGAAAGGATTTTTTTTTTTTGTCAAAGCTGCTGCTGCTTGGGAAGCGAGGTCTTGTTTTGGGCACAGCCTGGGAGCAAAGAGGCTGGCTGTGGCAGTTCATCTTCCATCTGCGAGTTGACTGAGCCAGCTACTGGCCCCGTGGCCACCTATCCCTCTCTCCCCACGCTGGAGCTGTTGGACCCCATAAGGGAAAACTAAAGCCCTGAACCAAACCTCCATCAGTGGATGAGGGCAAACATGGGTATGATGATACAGTCCTACCACTGCTAATGCCAAGGGGCAACCTGGGCTGCTGGCCAGCACTGGTTGTAAGCCACTTTTATTTTTTACCCAACATCATCTTCAGTGTGATCCTGAAATAGTTACTTTATTTTCTGATCTCTGCATCACGCATAATGAAGCAGCTAGTAATTTATCCCGCAAATGGTTCAGCAGCTCATCTTTCATAGCTAAAAGATAGTTTGAAGAGATGACATACAGATTTCACTTGCATTTCCCCATGCCATTAAATTTTAATGATTCTGGTATGAATATTTCATGAAAGTACCTTATGAACGGGTTTGTTTTGTCCTGGCAGCTAATATTCAGTATAGAGTCAGAAATGTTCGGTTTCTGGTGGGTTTTCTTTTCCTCTTAGGTGGTTTAGCATAGGTACAGTGTCAAACTAGATTAAGTGAGAAAAGGCAACTTCTTGTTGGTGATTCAGCGAAGAGATGCAAACTAGAACTTTTTTCAGCTGCTTAGTGGAAGTCTGTGAAGCAGCCCTCAGAAAATTCTGCTCTTTACTCTCCTACCACAAGGTGGCTAAAAATGTTTTGGAAGCCGATGAGATGCGAGTGCTAGAAATAACGCTAATACATCTAACAGCCTTTGTGCAATGCAACACACGGCGCACAGGAGACCAGATTTATTGCAGAGAAAATTCTATAAGTCTTATTTAAGTGGAGTGACATTCAGAAAACGTTTTTACCCAAGTTTGTTTCAATCACTCCTCAACTGGAGTTGTCTGGGCTTGGTTCTGGGTTGGATTTTTTTTAATAGAAGAAGTCAGTTATTGCCCCCAGCCCCTCCTGCATGAACAACAGGGCTGCTGTGGACTTGTGTGATTTGGAGCTCGGCAGCTGCCTGCCCATGAAGGCAGGTCCACTCCAATGCTAAATCAGAAACACTTATCCAAACCTGGGTTAGCAAGTTCTTTTTTTGTTGAATTTTGTGGGTCCAGCACTAGGAGGACAGGTGTGTTTCCTTAAATCAGTAACATTTCCAAATAGCCGGCTGCTGCGCCATTTGAAAGGCGTAGTTCGTTTTCACCAGTTTCAGGAGTGGTAACACTCTTCCCTGCAAACTTTTTGGAAGCTTATCTCCAGCTGTACAGTAGGGATAAAGCTTTTGTTTAATGGAAATGAAGCGTATCTTTTTCTTACAGATGCAGCACTTGCTATTCAGCTTTTCATATGCGTTTTAGGTTTCCCTTTTTATTTTTTAACTTATTAACTCTGACAAGTAACCTCTTGGTTGTGAACAATTTAATTCACAATTCATTTTTCTGATTCAAAGTGAACACAAGTGCTCTAATCCCCTAATGGGAATTAATTGCATGTTTCAGTGCTTAACTCTGATCCTTTCTCAATCCCCACTGGGACAAGTTTCTTGCTGAAGGATCTGTGTTTGTTATTCGAAACACAATCTGAAAGGTAATGATTTTTCTTATAAAAGGGAGTCAGACCGACTGAATATTAATGCTGTTTTTATTGTGAGGGAATGAGCTGCATCCAAAAAAAAAAACCTTGTTTATGTCATGAAGGATACATTATGCTGAAGTATATCTGATGAAATAGAGGGGGAAAACAAACAAATAAAAAAAGCATGGTCTTTTTTGCTTAAGTTAAAGCAGTTTGCCAGTAAATAAAGGCACACACCATTTTTTTGCTTGGAAAACTGTATTCTGTTAGAAGAACTGTGTACTTCACCAACAGGGAAACTGCTTTGCTACTGAGTATTTTAAATGACACTTGGCCAGCAATGTACCCCTTTTGGAATACCCACCTGATCCAAGAGTTTACTCTTGGATAAGAGCAAGTAGCAGAACTTAAGTTTCTGCTTCCAGTCCGGTTTTTAAAGATTTTTTTTTTCAAACTTGAAACACATTGTTTAATGACCCTTCTTCCAAAAGGAGCTGCACATGCTCCTCTGATGGCCCAGACAGACGGGTGTGCGTGAGACAGGCACTGCCCAGTGGGTCACCAAGGGCAGAATGTGGGAAACCGTCAAACAGTGCCAAGAACTGCTGCTGCCCTACAGAAGCAAGGGGAGATCAATGGGGGGGAGCAAGAAAAATAACTTGGGAAGTATGAAGGTACCTCTTTTTCCCCCTGCCTTTCAGCAAAGGCAGCCTTTTATCCCACTGAAACCAGTTTTGAGTGTTTTATGCTCACAGATAAATATTGAACAACATCGTTCAAGGTCTGTTTTCAAGAGAGGGCTACCACATGTGCTACTTCAGGTGGCTCAGCACCTCTGGGTACCTGAGGAAGAGGGAAGGAGTGTGGCATTATCTGGCCTTTCTGCCAGCAGCCCTAGGCACCAGTTTCATTAGGGCTGAAATACAGCAACTTCGCTCCCCCCCACCCCCAAGGTAGATAAATGCAAACAACATTTATACAGCTCCCACAGATGGGAAGGGTGAAGGTGCTTGTGAGGACTGCGGTGTCTGGCCTTGCCAGCTCTGCAAATGAGGTTTGTCGCCTAAGATCTATCAGCAGTGCCAAGGAGACCTGTCATCGTTCCCCTCCCCTGAAGGAGCAGGACAGACGTGTCCTCTCAGCACCCACGCGCTTGGGATGTGGTTGCTGGAGGCCATCCTGCTTCTCTCCCCGGAGCCACAGCTTGCTCTTCACTGTTTGTCAGTCAGCAAGTGGGACCAGGGTCACTGGGCTTCCCAAAAATCCTTCAGCGTGTCCGTAAAATGACTCAACGCCAGGTTAAACTTGCTGTACCAGCGTGTCTCATTGTGCTTGTAAGGTCTGAGGTTAAAGCCTTTTTCATCCCTCTTCCTGACAGACAGGTCCTTTATTCATCTCGGCAATGTCCCAGTTTGTAGATACTTAGCTTGCTGCAGCAAGGGTTGTGCTGCTGGCTTTCCTTTTTCCAAGTAAGACTGTTTTTTTGAAAAAACACCAGAAGTTTGAATGTGCTGATTTGCTTGCAGATAATTAAGGCCACTGTGCTGTATTTTACCATGAAACAAGTAGACACTCAAACTTCCAAACTGCCACCAGGCTCTTCTGTCACTGTATATATAACATGTTGTTTCTCAGCTACTGAGTGGGGCCACAGTGAAAGGAGAGCCTGAGCAGAAGAATGGGGGAAGCAGGCGCTTCCCAGAGGTGGCCATGACGGTTGTCCCAAGTACTGTGTGACCACCCCACCCCAACAAGGGAAGACAAACCAAGTGTGGCTTCGCTCCTGCATGTTTTAATAACTGGGCTTAACCTGGGCTACTTAAACCATAAATGAAGCAGAGCAGTATAGGAAGGTGTCTGAGTAGCTGAGCTGAACCATGACTCCTCCCCCCCATAAAGGAAGTGCTAAGTGGAGCATGTTTCCATCACAGGGATGGCTCCCTGGGTTGCTTTTGGGGTGAGCATGACAACACACTTGCTGCAGCACAGCTCCCATGACAGTGAGAAGGGAAAAAATTGAGGTTTGGAGCTTTTCTGGAGGCTCAGGGATGCGTCGGCTGATGTTGGGGATTCCTTAGAGAAATCACGGGATGTAATTTGATTACAGAAAAGAACTGCAAGGTTGACTTTCTCCTGGTGTCTGTTTTTCACTGTTAGGAGTATATTCGAATTTAGTGTGATACTTAAATGAGGTCTAGGACTATGAGACCACTTTTGCACCCACCTGAACAGTCTTGCGTGTACAACATGTCTTGGCGTGGCTTCGGCTCTCCGGAGCGTTGGCCAAAGCAGCCACATGCGGTAACGTCCGCCTTTGTCTTTCAGCTGCTTTTGCAGGTATGATGGCTCGTGTCTTCGTCTACGGCACGCTGAAGAAGGGCCAGCCCAACTACAAGCACATGATCAACACAGCCAAGGGGCTAGCGAAATTCCAAGGAAGGGGCCGCACAGCAGAGAAGTACCCACTGGTGATTGCAGGAAAATACAACATTCCTTACATGCTGAACATCCCAGGGACAGGACACCAGGTTGCTGGGGAGATTTACTCGGTTGACGACCAGATGCTGCAGTTCCTGGATGAGTTTGAAGGCTGCCCAGAGATGTACCAGCGCACCCTGATGAGAATTGAGGTGGTGGAGTGGGAAGGGAAGAGCGGCGCGGGGGAGGCGCGGGCAGCTGCCGAGGGCGTCGTGGAGTGTTTCGTGTACAGCACGATGACGTACCCGCCTGAGTGGGTTGGCCTCCCCTACCATGACAGTTACGACTCCTCAGGGAAACACGGCCTCTCCTACGTCCTGCGTGAAAGCCGGGAGTAAAAACGGGAGGTAACACAGCCCGGACGAAGATGTAGGACTAAGCACGTGTCGCTCAGTAACCTTTCCAGGAAAGCTGTAATACCTTTCTATTAAAACACAGGATCTCTTGTAACCTTCCCAACCCAGGACCCTTGGCACTAGTGTTGAAGCCTTGCAGGCACAGAGATGGGGGCTCGTCCCCACCTAGTCAGTGTCCTCCTCGCCCCTGCTAACCTGCTGCAAGTAACCAGGTTTGCATAAGGTGTAAAATCACTCTATCTGTGCACATTGATTTTGGGGTCTAGTTCCTTTTCTCCATGACCCCTCTTTGCCTTAGTGCATGACTGAGGTCAGTGAAAGGCAAGGGAACAGACTAGATTTTTTTTTTAAAGTGAATTGGCAAATTTTCTTGTGTAGTTCGCCAAGGTGGGTGGAATAATGATGATACTATTGCACTAATAGCTGAAACTGATACTTAAAAAATCATGTCTGCAAACAAAGTAAAGCACAACTCACATTTAATATTGGCTTGTAATGGTGTTTAGTAGGTTACTGAATGTAAACAGGGAGAGATGACCATATAGATGCTATGCACTTCAAGACAAATATTAAATTGCTGGAGAAATAGAGAAAACGTAAAGACTATTCTATTCTATGTTGCAATGGTTTTCTCTGAACTGGAAAAGAGTATTTTTAAAACATAGTTAGTTTTATAAGGTACTATGAAGAAATACTGAAAGATAATTACATTTTAAAATGTATTTTTAATCTAGCATTCTAAGCACTTTAAGTACCGCTTCAGTTCACTGAGTGACTGTAGGATTTGGGGGGTGGGTGGGTGTTGGGGACCAGGAAATGCAAACCTGATTTCAGCTGCCTTCAGCAGATGCAGCTGTTGTGAGCACTTACTATCAAGGTGACTTTCAGCCAAGCACTTTAATGCAGAAGTTGCAATCATATACAAACTGAGCTCCTCATCGGGGAAAAGATTTTATATACATTATTAAAAATATCCAAAGGGTGATTATTGCAACATTTAAACTGGAGAAAACAAAACAAAACAAAAGATGTAAAGACGACTGTGGTCCCCTTGACCCAAACTAACTGTGCTGGTTTCTGTACAATCTGGGAAAAGCATGGTTTTCTGTTGTTACATTACTGTGCCTTGCATTTTCTTTCAACTGCAGTGTTTGGTACATATAGATCGTACAGTATACAAAGCTGCCAAAGGGATGCGAGCGGGGAATGTGTGCCGTGCAGTGAGCCGAAGCACAGTTCAGTGTGCTAAGGACACCACTAAGAACAACACTGTACTTTTGCTTCATTGCCAGTAGCCCTGTGATGGCCGGAGGAGATCCAAGGTAGGGAATCAGCACAGGGATCCAGGGTGAAGAATCAGCTTAAACTTTATCAGTAGTAGGCACTGCTACATCTCATTTAGAAGAAGAGACAGAAAGCTTGTGTTGCTGCAGTAAGCAAATTAAGTAATTTTCAAGTAGAATACTTGTATCCCTTCAGAATAGTTGTTTTTCGGTTAGAGCAACCTGCAGAAGCTGCACTGTGCTCCTTTTGGAAGGCGCTGGATGGCGTTAGGGAGGTTTGGAGGAAAGTCTGCAGGGTGTCTGCCTCAGTTTCTCCAGCTCAAAAAGCATTAATTTTCCTCGAGGGCAGGTGCTATCCGAACACTCCTTACTCATCTTGATGGGTTTTGTACACTAATTAACAAAGCAAGTCCTTGTACTACATTATTCTGTCTTGGCTGTGTGATTTAGTTGGCAACTTCTCAATAACATGAAAAATGCCTCTTCAATCAGAAGTTTCAAGCAGAATCGGGAACCTTTCTGGTTGAACATGAGTCACCAGCCCTGTCACAGACTGTTTTTGTCCTTCACCTTCCAGTAAAGGACCCAGGCGTCTCTGGCCGGAGGGGTTTTTCTCGGAAGCAGCATGACTGCACATCCTAGGCAAGAAAATGAGAGCAGGCCTCCTCCTCTCTGGGGCAGTGGTCAAGGCACAGCAGGAACGGTGGCCTTGAGGTATGTAAAAAAAAAACGCAGCCGTAGGGGGCAAGACCAAAGGCAGGAGTAGCCCAGTGCCCTGTCCCAGCCAGGGGCAGCAGTATCTAGTGAGCTGCAGCTGCTGACTTACTGAGCTAGAGCAGTTAACAGAAGAAGGAGCTGCTGCTAACCACACACTAACATTCTGAACCCAGTGAACTTCTGATATCTTCACCAGCCTGTGGCATTGAGTTCCTTTGTAAGGATAGGAAAAAAAATACATCCTCTTACCTGTTCTGCCCAAGTCACCAGCCCTCTCACTTCTGTTCAAGTCTCTTAAGTCTTCCTCCTCTCCAGGTCCTCTCCGGTTTCCCACACAGCTCTTCCAGCAGGATATAGTTATTATGAACGGTCCTAGTTCTTCACGCAGTCCTTGGTAAGAGCCTCTGCACAACAAAAGATCAGGCACTTGGGTCTCCCTTTCCTGTAAGAGTTCAGGAGGATGCTTGCCCTGAGGACAGCAGGTGCCTCTAGCAATACCTTGCGGTGGCTAAGGGGCTTCAAGGACGGTGCCAGCTCCTTCCATACGGACTTGCATCCAGTAATAAATTGAAATAAGATAAAGGGGGGAAAAATTGAGTGTGGAGTCTGAATAAAAGAAGAAAATTCCCTTACAGCTGTAAATGAAAATACACAGGGAAGGTCTCCCCAACCAAAATAAAACAGCTAGCCTGTAATTTAAACCTAGTCTATAAAAAGGCTTCAAAAATATTCAATAAATCTGATCAGAATTTAAGCCATTGGCAGTACTTGTTCAGCAGTTACACAGAGCGTAGGAAAACTGCCTAGTAAACCACTCAGTGGTTAATTTCTCAATCTTACCAACCATTCTGTACAATTTGGCTGGGGCCTCAAACCAGTGATATTACCATGGAGAAGATGAATCGGATTTGGGCTTTTGTTTTCTTTTTAATAAAAGAGGCTTTTCCTGTTTTAAAGCAGAAATGGTATTTTATTGATTTTATTTGATCCTGAAAAATCAAAGAATTACAAAGGTTATGTACAAGTATTTCTGGAAGTAAAAATCTGGGATCTGTTGCCAAGGTTTAACATCTGTGTTTGCTGTCTTAACCGCTGATACAATAAACATGACTGTATAAAATCTTGCACGTAGAACTGTCCATCTTCTGTGTTGAATTGCCTTAATTTTACTTTATATATGGAAATAACAAAGGCTTAGCTAACTCAGCAGTGTGGAGGCAACCTTTCATTCCAGTTCCACCAGCAGATCTCCTTCTCCAACGGTATCACCAGCTTTGCAGTGGACAGCTTTCACCTACAGTACAGAAACAGAAATAATTCCAAACCTTCCTCAACAGCACAGTTAAATAAATGGCTTGGTTGACATTTCTTACACAGAGTATTACATCTGCGTGCACGCGGTAAATGGCCACGACACAACATTACGACCATGCCGGGGATCACAGGTCAGGTATGTTGGAAGGGCCTCGAGAGGCTGCCAGCTCAACCTCCAACGCTCAGAGTTCAGACGAATTTTGAGTGTCTCTCAGGATGGAGACTCCAGAGCCTGTGAGCAGCTTCACCAAATCATGTCCAACTCCATCAAGGTATTTAGGCACCTACCACTTGCTGTTTTCCTTATTACTTACATGCTTGAAGATCTAAATGTCAGATTGAGATAACACTTCTAAAGACTGAAAAGCACTTTTCTTCCCCCTGTTTCAACTGCTGTTCATTTACTACTAAATTTTAAAATTTTTGTATGACGGGCTGACTCTTCAACACTCACGCTTGGACATTTCAGTGAAATATTCCTGTATCTCTTGCATTACAGATTTTAAGCATAACTGAATTTTGGGATGGCAGCCATGAAGTGGGTTTCCCTCAATCCCCACAGCTGAGATAGATTGATTCAAATTTGAATTTGGATCCTTCAACATAACCAAACTTGGCAAAGGGCTACCACTATCAAATAAATGCAGCTACATCTGTAGACGCATTATACACTTGTGCAGATTCCTGAATTTTAAAAAACAAATATCTTATACTAGTCCTTCATTTCCTCTATAAAAGGCTGTAACGTGTTTGAATTCCCTTTTGGCACATGGAGCACCAGAAAATAACCGAAGCTGTGTATTCTGGTTTGCTTGCAATGTTAATTCAGAGCTCATGCTGATGTGCCAAATCTTTGGTCAAAACCATGTTCAGTTAGCTCAGTTTAGTCATCCAAATGTTACCTTGGGCTCCTAAAGGAAACCCGCAGCCTACCCAAAATGCCAGGCTATTGTGGCTACACTTTGCCCACAGTATAAAGCCACGTCAGCTGTAAGCTCTGTGGCACAGATGTATTCAGAGTGTTGCTCAAGAAATGAAGCTGAACACTGTACACAGGCGAAGACACCATGAAATGTACAAAAAACAGCTTTATTTCTAAATCGTTAGCTAGAAGCCTACCCCATTCCTGAGTCTCAATCTTTTAAGGGATGAAAGTAGTGTGAAGAATATTCTACTTTTTTCTTTTCTTTTTCTACAAAGCCAAGGTTCAGCAAACATCGTAGCTGACTAGTGCTTCAAACTCCCTGGTGAGGTTTGACGTGCAGCGGGGCCAGCTCCCCATCCTGACCCAAGTGCAGCTGTCCCGGCAGAGACAGGAGGCAACGCCAGTTCCTCTCCATCTTTCCCTAATTTTTAAGCCACCTGCAGCTGGAGTAAACTCAAAGTAGATAAAAACAAGCCACTTTTCTCACAATTACAAACAGGAAGATGGGGGTTTGATGCAGAAAAGGAATTCAGCCAGGAATGAAAATGGGAACGTCTTCCAGCTGAAGACAAACAAACTGAGTTTCATAACACAGTTTCAAAGCATCAAAACATGGACTAACAGCCAGTGCCAAACATCCCATTCCTGCGGAGGCACCAAGTTGTTTTAGCACTCAGAGGCACGGCTTTGCACTGCAGAACAGGATGAATTCTGTTTAGCAGCTTCATTTCTACAGAGCCCAAAACTTTTTTGCTTTTTCAAATTCTTAAAATTATAACGAACAAAATAATTCAAATCCCACTTTGAAGGATTCATAAACCAAATGTGAGTTTATGTGGCATCTGTACAGAATGAGATATTTATTATTGGGAAAAGGACAAGCAGAATTTTAAGGGCCCCCATGGGTTGCAGCACACCTTGGTGGGAAAGGGAAGGTTAAATTAAAAAATAAAAGGGGGTGGGCGGGAGCAGGAATGGCATTTTAATTACAAATACTCACTAGTTAAAATCAGTGGATGCAAAGAGCAGCAATAAGAGGTTAAACAAAAGAAGCAAGGATGAAAAAATAAATGCTAGGAAATATTAATCAAGTGAGAAAATAAATTATATTGAAATTAATGCATGAAAGAAAATAATAAAGTGGCAACATTAGAGCAACAGGAGAAGGTACGTTCTCTCTCTCTCTCTGCAATTTTTTTCCTCAAGACCCAGTTTTGCACTAGATACACTGGAAGAGGTAAGCCCTGCGTCCCAGCCTCAGTGACAATCTTATTGCTGTGCCAAATAAGCCTTTCTTGTAAACACACAAACAGTCCTTGGCATAGAGACCCATCTTGAGATCTCAGCAAATCTGGCCAGTGACTAACCTCGTCCCTGCCCTGGAGGGACGCTGCCTCCTCGCTGCCTCCCTCTGCGCTAAGGGATCGCGTTGGGGTTTGTTTTGCTGTTTTTAATAACACAATGGCAGTGCTTCAGGGAGAGCAGAGGGACCTGTCGCCAGGCAGAAAAGGGCTTGGACATGCTAGGAAATACAAGAATATATAATTGGGATCTTTGGCAAGGACTCTGACCAGTGACTCCTCAAGAGTGACTCGGCTTTCTCTTTGAAAAGGAAGGATCAGGGGCCCGAGTCTAGATGATGGTTTTAGACTGTGAATTATCATCTGGCACAGGGATGCTTTGAGGCTCTGATTTAGGGGCTGACAGTCCCCAGACCAGATGGGGTTTAAGGCATGCCCTTGTCATATAAGCTTAAGCAGTTCCCTGCCCAGAGCACCAGTTTTGGTACATTCTGCGCTTGCAGGAGAGTCCCAGCTCAGGAGCTGCAATGCTGATCCCCCTGGAAGCGAGATACCACAATGTACAGCCTTGCCAAGCTTAACACATTTGCAGATCTATGTTTCATATTTAACAGTCACAACACTAAAAAACTGCTTTTCTCCTCTTCCTGCAAAAGCACTTTATGTGCCTTGTTCTGAGTGGTTTTTTAGTGTCAAATTGTTTGACATTAATGAATTAGCTGACAAATAGATCTCTCTTCTTCAGTTGCTCTCTGGAAAGATGGAATTTGGAGAAGCGGTTTGCAGCACGTTTCAATTCAACTTTGTATAGTAGCATCATAGAAAACAAATCATTTAGGAGAAAAAGAGTTATATGAATTGCTGAAGCCAGTAAAACTATTTCCTGCTGTGCTATCTAAGGCTCGGAACTACTTAACAGCATTCACAGCAGATGCAAATGTTAAAAATTAAAGACACCTCACTTCGAAAGACTTACAACAATCAGACTTAATTCCTTAACAACCAGAATCCTCCTTTTTTTCCTTTTCAAATTCTATCCTATTTGACAAGTTGCATATGGTTTTAAGTGACCCAAGGTAGCTTACCTTGCCTGTTTTAGCAGCAATCATACTGTTCTGCATTTTCATTGCTTCAATTACACAAATCTCTTGACCTTCTGAAACCTGGTAAAATTAAAGCAGAACAAAATGAGGATAGAAGATTTGAAATGCTCTAAGTGTGTATGATTCTTCGGGAAAATAAAGGGATTATTTTATTATATGCCAAAAAGACTTCTATGGCACAAGTCAAGCCAGCCAGCTACACAGTCACGACACAAACCACAATCACAAATCACAGTTGCCTTGACAAACTTGCAGCAACACAGGGAAAAAGGAATCACCTACTTAAAACTATACCCCAGACAAACCTGGAAGGCTCCTCTCCCATCCCATCCATTCAGCTCCAACTTCTACAGTTCACATTTCACATCCATCACAGCTCACCATTAAATCCAGAGCAAAATTTAATCTCTGCAGTTCTGTCTGGGGAGCTTTTGCTTTGCTTCCCTGGCGCAGATCCCACAGATACTAATCCTGATTCAGAAGCCAAAAGTTTCTTGGCAAGCGTCCGCGGGAGCATGGACTGGAAGCTCCGGCAATACCCAACAGACTAGTCACACCTCTGCACGCGGCAGTATCTGGATGGCGGCTGATGACCTCAGACTGACAGAAGGGAGCATGCCTGCGAGGAACCACGATCTCTCACCCGCAAGGGAGGCATCGCAAAGGCAAAACCATCATTTTCACCACAGCTGAGAGGTCTTAAAAGGAAACATTCAAGTTTCCTCTTTCTGCTTGTTTGCACTCTGCTAACAGGCATGTGCAAGCTCAAGGTCACCAGTAACCCACTGGGCTGCTCTGCTGGGCTCCCTGTGCCTCCCAGTCCTCCTCCCTCCAACACTGCCCAGAGGAAACAGCCACTTGAGGCTTTATGGGGGGGAACTGCCCCTCCATGAGGAGGAAAACAAGGGATTCAGAATTTATCCCTTGTTTCACCCAGAGATCAGCCACTCATCCCATGAAGACGATGTATGCCGGAGAGGGAAGGGCACCAGGCCCTGCATGCCAGTATTTAGGACTCACATGGGTCCACCCCTTAGGGATGCCTGGCTCTGAGTACCCACTACAAGTCTTTTCATTAGGCTCTTTTGCAGATATAGCCCGTCAATCACTCATTATCCCAACAAATCTGGGATGCTTTCACTCTGATGTCAAAGTTTCATTAAGGAGGGTAACCTGAGACCTGCAGAGATCTGGTCTATGCATTGTTGTATGTGCCAGTACCCTCAAAAACATGTTTGTTTGTATACATACATATATACATATAGATATATTTCTCTAAATACATGTAACATGAATAATACACATTTCAGGACAAGCGTGTACCACTTTGGAGGAATATACTGTCTAACAGACAGGTACGAAGTCAGAGATCGAACGCACATTGCATGAAGTACATTCTGAAAATTTAAATCTTTTTTTCTAAAGCATGCACTAGCAATGACTGAGAAGCACTGGTGTCTGCCTGGGGATTCTGAGCAAGACAGAAGAGAAGACATTCCGTTAAAAGGTACACACCACTTCCCCAACAGACTGCCAGCAGCAATATGATGGGCTTTACGGGGTAAATAAGGAAAGCGTTTGCTATGGGAACATGGTGTGCTAACCGGATACGGAGAATAACCAACACCCAACACTTCACCTGCAGAAATTCCATCCCAAGCTTCGGGTGAGCATTTAAGTCATTAGCAGTGTCAAAATCGGTGAATAGTATCAAAGACTTGTTCTTTGTCCCCAGTTATTTCCCCTCTATTTCGTTTCCCTGTCTTTTGTCTCCCTCCTTCCACACCTGCTGCTCTGCCTGTAGCCTCATCCCAGCAGCTCTTTCTTTCTTTGCTTCTTTTCCTCTTCTCCCTATCTCACTGCTCAGCTTTTCTTCCATCTGTTCTGAACTTTCCAGACATTTCTGAGGTTAAGAGGAAGATATGAATATCTACTTCTGTGTAAAGAAAAAAAAAAAAAAGGCAAGAATGTTTGTTGAAGGTTTTTTAAAAAGCGTATTTCAGAAACCCATTTGCCATCTTCTGGTTAAACTTAGCTATCAAAGCACCAAGAACATGGTCCTCTAAAGGCTGTGGAAGATTGAGATGCTGAGGAGTAGAGATCTGAACGGAGTGGCCTAATTTCACAGGCATGAGAAACTCTTCTCGAGCCCCAGCGTGACTCGGTTTGCCAAAGTGTAACATGGCTTCACCAGGTGGACAGTGTGCCATTACCTAAACAGCATTCTAGAAATACATCTACTGTAAAAGTACAGAATTGTCTCTGTAGATCTTAAGTACACCTGTAAAATGCCAGGAAATACTAGTGGCTGCAGGATGGAAATGTTCACGAATCTGAATTTCTCTACAGTTTCGCCCCTTCCTCAAAAATAAAGGGTTTGTATTTTATATGATTACCTGCTGGGTTGATGACAAAGGAAGCAGTGTCTGGGAATGAAATAACCCACCCAACCCACAACATATATAGACAAAGTACGCAGTTACATCTAGTCTTACTAATTTGGAAGGAAGAAGGCACTTGCAGCAGGTACCACGTGTGAAAATGCTGTGTCAGTACTTCTGACGATGTGCAATTTGTTGAAAATTACCTTGGTGAAAGTGTCACTTAAGCACAGAAGTTTAATTACTGTTCTTATGTTAAACCTTTACAGCTCCACTCATTGTGTTGCAAAGCGACAAATCCTAAAATTAGGCACTTGTATCTCTCTTTTCTATTTTTTAGTCTTTTGAGCATTGTCCAATTTCTTTCATGCCATAATTGCACATATCCTTTTGCCTGTTATTTACTCTGCAAATGAAAACCACAGCGATGTGTATAAGGTCTTGCTTTCTAACTTATTTAAGGATTTATCTCGACCATTTTTAACATTGCATTTTCATACTCTAATTTATTTATTTCACCAATGTAAACCACCATCTTTACATTTCAATTTTGTGAGGTCTCAGTGATGACCCAAATCTGTCAAAACAGGCAAATAAAATCAAACAAAAAATCTGATTGATTGGAACTAAGTAAAATGAAAGGACTCATTTTCTTAAAAGAAATAAAACTCAGGTATCTTTCTCACAGACTCACACTACAGACAAATTTACCTTTACACTGCTTGGAATATCAAAATAAATAAGTGATTAACTGTTAGACCTGCAGTCTGTATTTTAGTTGTTTATTTCCATATGGTGCAGTTCAAAGTATCTGTTCAGTTTTGTTCTCCACTGAGTAAAAAGAAAAAAAAAAAAAAAGAAAAAAAAAAAAGGAAAGAGAGAAAAAAGGTTAAAAAAAGAATCATTGGAGAGGAGAATACTTAGTCTCGATGTTGCTAACAATTCTGATGTGAATTTGGGAACACTATTTGAATAACTAGGGGACTGCACGGTGGTTGTTATCTCCTCTGGCCAAAGGTTATGCACACGACAGGGAACTCTCTCCAGTCCTTTCCCGACCGTGCAGCTAACGACACAGGGTGGAAGCAGAATTTGAGAAGCAGCAACCCTGAGCCGCTTTCATTGCGCCTACAGAAGGACCATAAAGACTAATTGCACTTACAGATAGGTCTCCTTAAAACTCAGACACACCAAAAGACAGCGCAGATCCGAGGGCGTTGCTACCACAGGATATTTGTGACTCTGGTACACTTTCCTCAGACTTTGTGCATCATCTGATAAAGACTTAATGATTGTGACAGGACGTCTTCAATGTTAGGCTTCCAGAAATGGTCACAAGCCCCACAAGTCTTTCTGATAAACCCAATCAGCACTGATGTATTTCCCCGCTCCCTGTCTAATTGGTGTAAAGTTTGCAGATCTGAATCCCCTATCTTTTATCCAGCTTGCTGCATCCTCTCCTTTGACATGAGGTCAGGGTTCACATTCGCATCCGATTATCGAAGTGGCACTCATTAACCAGCAGCCTGCCTCGCACCAAAATGAGTTCGCTGGAAGGGGAACTCGGCCCATTTACTCAGCAGATTTTAGCATTTTAAGGAGGCCTGAATGTCACACAGTATTGCTACGTTTTGAGGAGTTTCAGACATCTCCAGCTGATGATTAATTGTGAGTGATGGGAAATAAAATCCAGTAAAGCCAGCTGCTTGCCATGGTCGGCAAAATTACTATAATGGATATAGGCTGCCAATTTTCCAGTTTTACTGGCAAGTCTTCCAAGTGTAATTAAGGGAAGTTATAAATGATATGGAAATCTATCAAGTCCCATTTATTTTCAGAGGACTCTTTCCCCTGAGACTTTTATCTTCAAGCTTATAGTTTGCTTTGTTGTGCTAATGATTTAAACCACTTCTTATTTCTGATTAAAGCCCCCAATATCCTTCGTAAGAAGTTAGATCCACTCTATTCAGAAGGATTTAAAGAAACAGAAACCTTTTAAAAGTTGTGTTTGTTAACCGTGCTGAGCTCTCGCCTCCTCTATGGAGGCACAACAGAGCATCCTCCTTCTTAGGCACCTTGCTACCGTCTGGATTTCTGCTTCCGACAAATTGTGGGGATTGGGAAAGATCTGGTATGGGGGAGGGAGGGAAAAGAGGGAATTAAAAAAAATAAAATAAAAAAATCCACCATCAACAAAACCCCAGCTTCCCTCCAAATCCTAAATCCTCCAAACACAAAGATCGTAGGTGCTGCCTTAGATGCTGGGCATTTAGCACAGGGTGGTGTTGCTCACTAATGTTGTTTGATTTGGAATAAAAGCATGAAAATGATGTGCAAAGGCCTAAAATTGGAGATGTAAAGGATGACTGCACAGTATTCCATTTCTCAATTTCATCCTTCAGAGCCACAAAATGGGGGTGATACAGTTACTGGATGAGATTTACAGTAACAGCTGTGGTCTTCCCACACAAGGGAGGACCTTCTAATGGGCTAAGGTCTGTTTTGAACAGACGGGGAGTAGCAAAACAAGGTTCCCTATTAACGCTGTGCAGTAATATTCTTGATAAAGAAAATGAGTAGTGGTAATCAGATTGCTTTAAGGGACCTACATCTCCTTTCACTGTTAAAAAAAAAAAAAAAAAAAGAAAGAAAAAAAAGAGAGCTATTTTAGAAAGTGCTAACTGCTAAATAAATGAGAGACCCGTAAATGTAAGGGTTTGTTTTTTTCTTCATCTCCTCGCTACAAACTGTAAAGAATGCATAGGAACCAGTGCCAGGGGCATATGGCTTTCTCCTGTGCTGAACATTCATACAAAAGACAGGTTCATCAGTCATTGGAGTATCTGGATAAAAAATTAGCTCCTGATGGATGGTATTTAGAGCTTACCTGCTGCTAGTACATTACCAGAGAAACACAGGTTTTGAAACCCACATGACATTAGAAACTGCAGACCATGAAATACCCCACGTGCAAGTGTGCTCATAATGTACGCCAGGTTATACAAAATAAGAAATAAGCTATTTAAACCCTCTGCCTAAAATTGGGCCCGCTGCAAGGAACCCTGGGTCAGCCCTACACAGGCCAATTAATGCACAGCATCTGCTGTATAGAAGCCGTGCATGAAGCACTTCCGAATGATTTCAGCAATTAAAAGAAAACTGTTTCCTGCCTGTTCTGACAGCAACTGTTTCAATGCAAGAGTGAGCACCAAATCATTGTGTGCAGCTGAAAAAAATTAAGTCTTTTTTTTTTTTCTTTATCTTGTGAAAAGAGGGTGGGAGGGATGAAGATTTCTTACGGAATCGGATCGTTCCTTTGTTGTCCGACATTCTGTGTTTTTCTGCCAAATTAGACAGAAGGCTCCGAGGGTTTACGGGGCCCTCTACAGTATCACCTTCTGGTGCACTGTGGCTCCCTAAAAAGATGGATCAATATCAACCCTGCTGATTTGCCTACAAAAGTGAAAATCCCTCAATTACATTTTTAAGACCATTCTATTTAGAATACAGGTGCTCTGATGCATAACATGTTTAAGGCTCTTGGAGCTGAAGGGAGAAAAAACCATGACAGCCCTGAGCAAAAAGGACCTTTGATTTGGTTAAAAGTGAAGTAGGAATTGGATTTTATCGATATCTCCTTTCTCAGCTTTGAGGAGACACCAGTAAACATCTCTCACAATTTCCACTTGGTCAGACTTGTGTCCCTATCGTAAGTAAGAAGGGGAAATGCAAAACGATGCCATATGAAATCCAGTTACCCTCTCTTGCAGCCCTCGGTAAAATAATTACAAACATTCATTTTGTTTATGCTTGTGCAAAATCACTGAGCAGTGAATTAAATATGCATTCACTATCTAAAGCCCTTATGAAGATACTGGGATTTTTGTTTGTTTATTTGTTGTTTAAAATTAGTCCAGGCTGGTATCATTCCCTTCCCAGATTTTTTTCTTTCTGACTTGTTGGCAATCTGGCAGCAAGCATCCAACAAGAAAACAAATCAGGAGGAATTGGATGAGCAGCAATTGAAATTCCTTGACATTGTCCATTACCATGTAAAATAATTAGTGTAGCTTTTCCCTTCTTTCCAAATTAACTTTGAAACTGGAGCTACAGAGCTGCAAATACAATTAGCGGCAATTAATAAGACTTGACAAATCATTATTAAACTTTTTTTTGCCACGCTCCTTTAACAAAGATAGCGCATCCCAAATTTTGTGACCTCTGATTAACCAAAGGTCAGTGATGTCCCCCTGACAGCAATAAGCACTGGTCATTGCACTCCCACTTAGCCAAAACACACTTCCCCAACTGCTTCGGAGATCCCAGCATGCTGGGGAAATGATACGCAGGCAGAGCAATTCTGGGGACGATTCTCGTGCTACTCAGCCCAAGGCAAAGCTCAGTTTCCTGCACTGCAATCTTTATCAGTCAACTTTTTCAATAATAGCTAAAAAGTTGCTTATCATTCAAAAAGGCAAAACACATTAATAAAAAAAAAACAACATAATCTATGATTTCCTTACAAAGGATGGTAGCATTTTTCCTCTCTGAGGAAACTAATAATATTGAATATTTGTACCTCAGCATCAGAATAGGATTTCACTCTTAATTACAGCCCTCTCGAACACAAATCTGTGCAACTGCATAAATATACAGATGAAAAATCTCTTCGAGTTAAATATAAAATTGATATGACTATGTTATGAGCAAGTACTATACTTAGGATTTTTTTAATATTACCACAACTATTACTTGAAGCCTGGTATAGAAGAATCATGAAATATTGGAGTGCTTTTACTCTTGAAATTTCACAATGGTGAAAATGGTTTAATTTCCTGTTTACCAATAGGTTTTTTTCTTCCACAAAAATATACCTCCCGAAATTATTTAATACATAGAATCACAAAAACTACATGAGATTCATGGCCACATTTGGTCAAGTTTACAAACTCCTTTTAACAGAAAATGCAGTTAATATTTGCTCTGGGATCGCTGAAGAACAGGAGGGAGGAAAGGAGGTAAAGGGAAAGAAAAAGGAAAAACAGAACAACAAAAGAAACAAAATGTTCAGTACAAGAGACAAATCTTATTTGAATTTAATAATATCTTACTAAATTATTAATTGATACCATATTTGTCTATGTAAATGTAAAACTGTTACAGCAAATAACTTTTTTCTGTTTTTCCTGGTTGTTATTTCCCTGTTATAAATTCCAACCAGTATAATTATGGGTCTAAGATAATAAAGAGGAAATTTTAAAAAAAAATTTGCAGTCTGAAGGGCAAATATGACATGAACACATAACTAGCTGATGGCAACAGGCAACTTTTTAACTCCTCCTTTCTTTTCCACAAGAAGAAACGATGTAGTGAAAAAAAGATTTTTAGGAAGCTGTTTTTTGTTTTTTAGTAGTGAGCATTTCAGCAGTAGAGGTCAAGCAAAATATATCTTTTTCCCATAGCAAGAAGTTTCCTAGGCTTGTGAAAGAGAAAATCGTGGAGAAAGATATTTTTAAAAACTATTTTTCTAAGGGATAACAAGAGAAACGGAAATAACGTGCACGTAACTGAACTGGAAGAAGAATGCAGTTTAGAAAAGCTGTAATGGAGCTTAAAACATCTTCCTCAGTTGTTTTTAAAATGGGGAATCACCGACAGGAATGTATTTTGTAAGTGATACAACTAAAAAAGCAGCCTTCAAGATACCCAGTTTTGAAATTACTGAGATAATTAACATTGAATACATTTAGTAGCTGACATCTTGGTAGCAAAAAAAATCCCATGCAGTATCAATACCCGTGGCTACCCTAGCACAAATTTCAAATCCTAAGAAAGTTTGATATGATAAAAGTCTATTTAAAGAGTGGTTTGAATGGTGATAACTTCCAAAACTCGGAGTAATCTTGAATTGCTGGGAAGAAGAATGGAAATTTAGAAACTTGGGTCAAAATAATTAACTTCCCTCCTCTTTTGGCTGTAGTCTTACAAAGATTCAGTAACGCTGTGCTGTTTACTCAGAGGTGCTTTGCTTTTACATATTTATGGATGGAGGGGAATCATTAAAGTGATCTAGGTTAGCAGCACTGCTGTTAGCTTATTGACCAATGCTTGGCTTAGTAATGCCACCTGTTCTGCTAATTTAATTAAAAAAGAAAAGCAACCACCAGAAACATACAGCTAAAAGAAAAACACCTTTGCATTTCTGACAGAAAAATGAAAAAGCAAAAACTATACTCATAGGTGAAAACGTAGCAGAGGCTACAAGGCAATCAGGACACTTAAGATCTTTTTTTGTTGTGGATAATTCTGACTACCAAACTCAGAATCAGTTGTGGGATCACTTTGGGGGGGCTTTCTTTAAATAAGGTACAACAGCACTGCTTTACCTGTTCCACCACGAGGATCTTGGGCTGTCCCTGCCCCTGCAATTTCAGTGCACAGAATGCTACATGCACATAAATCAAGCCAAGCAACAAAAGACAGAGAAGTACTTGGAAGTGCCTGCATATTTCCTGCCCTCTAAGTAAAGCAGCAAATTTGTGCGTCTTTGGTAGTTTTTATGGTGCTGTATCTGTGATAGGTGTGGTGCGAGTAAAACCACGTGCAGTGCCATCTCCCCACTCTGGCATGAAAATCCCGCTGTGTGCCGGCAGGGCTGGCTTCTGCTGCCATTACCGTCAGCAGGAACAGAACAAGTCCCTTGCCTTGACTCTTGAAGCCCTGTGGTTCCCCTTAGAACCCTGGGGAACCAAAAAGTAACACTCCCCAAACCGAATTTCATCCTAATGCACACTTTTCATTAACAATCTACTTACACAATAAGCATGCAAACACCCTCCCCCTCCCAATGGCTATTTCCTATATAACGTGACTGTGTTACCATGAGGTGTGTAAGCTAAATTTAAGCCCTCTTTCCCTAAATAATATTAACCTTCTTTCCATTCACACACATTTCAAATTGGTTTGTTGTTGATGTTGCTTTCTGCTTCTGAGTGCCTTCATTGTGGTTCCAGGAATAACTGAGTGACAACTAATGACAGTCTTCTGATCACATGAAGGAAAATAAAGAAAGGAGAAAGTAACTAAAAAGCTAAAAAAATTGTCAGCATCACAAGTTCTGCTTCTCCCTAAATGACAAACAGCACTTCCCCACTGTGTTATTGAAATCTATAAATTATCTTACAGACAAAAGAAAATAAATTCCTTGCATATGCAATATCCTTTGGCAAAAATGAATCGCAAACTGCTCATCAGACCAGCTGGATAGAGGATGCCCACACAATCTTCTACTGGGCTTCATCAGACCAAAGTATTTTTCAGCAACAACAGCCAAATGGAAACACTATGCTTCAAGGAAAAACAATGATACATTGAGTAAGGAAAACTAATGCAGAGATCAGCGTCGCCTTCTCATTTGGCTAAGGACACACAGAGAAGGACTAACAAACACCATACGCTTTACCTGACCAGGCGTGATGCCCTACAGCCGAACCACAGGCAATAAACACGAGTTTGCAAGTGCGGCCACTCAGACAAAGACGAGATGTCCCTCTCTAGGAGTTTCTTCACCATTTGTAAAGTTACACCTGAAGGAGAGGTATGGCAGCCCAGCTCCTCATGCTACTGGCGGCTCTGAGAGCATCTCTCTGAGCCCAGCACTGTTGCAGGGACTGTGCTGCACTAACACTATTTAGCATAAACCACCGGTTGGGAGAAAACAATCTCAGAGCAGCTAATAACCAGGCAGCTTTATTGCTAGCAGCAGCAACACCTGAGTGGAAGGATGGACAACAACCTCACACTCTCCCATTTTTCATCTGTGCTGTTTTCACACGCCATGCAAATCTGAGCTGCCAAACCCAGCTGCAAACACAGAATAGGAGCTACTTAAATTCCCATTTCTCCAGCAGCCTAAAGAAATCAGATTTTTCCCAAGCAGTGCAACAAAAAGAGCTGTATTTATCAGAAAGCTACAGTTCCCTGCCCATCGCGCCTTGAACAGCTGTAGTGAGTGAGCTGGTTTCTGACAGACAGCCAAGACGTGTAATCTGAATCACACCATCCCACTGCCTATTCAGTGCCGATAGCTGATGCTACCCTCATCTCGCTCGCTCGCTTGCTTTATTTTAACGTTTTGACACTAGTCCTGAAAAGGAAGGATTTAAGTTAAACCCTTTTCAATAATGCGAATGTGTTTTTGCAATTAAAGCCACACAATTAGCATTGACAAGCTCAGGTCAGCAGAACATAGATTATGCCGTTCAAATGCTCTGCGACTCAGTGCCTCCAGCAAAAAGCTGCAGGAGGGGAGAAGAGGGGAAAAAAATCTCCACACATTATTTAACAACTTGTGCTCTGATGCACTTCACCACTTGTGGATTTGTGGAGGGAGGTTCATGTATTTATTTACTTAAAATCCCTTTGGCTCTGGCCTCCTTCTCCATTGGTTCTATTCCTTCAAGAAAACAAGAACTATTCTTCAGGGCAAGAAGGCTGGAAACATTTAGCAGAACTAACTTCTCAAAAAAATCTTAAACAAATTTTAAAAGGCTCAAAATCCTTGCCTTGAAAATTTTTCCCTTCATTCTTTGAAAATTAAAAAAAAAAAGTATTTGCTTAAGATTTCTCTCACTCAGCCACTCTCACTAAAATCACAGATTTCTCTGTCCATGTAATCACATAGCAATTAATTTTAATTGAATAATTAATTGTAATCAAATACTGCTGGTTTAAAAGGTATAAACAGTGTATGTGTGCACGCATAGATCCCAAAACCAGAAAGCTAAGTGAAGAAGCTAAAATAATTTCTCTTGCTAATTTTTATTCAGCTGTACTTAGTCCTATTTTCTCAGAAATCTCTTTATTTCACTAATACGAACATTTTTACCTACAGATCTTCAGTATTAACATGATGACTCCCTTCTCAGACAGAAATAGCCATATATTCTAAAAACAAAAGTGGCATCATAGAAAAATGTAAGCAAACAGATCACCTTACCAGCACAATTGATGACCATCAAATAGTAAGTGCAGTGCTAATTTTGGCTTTAAGATCTTGGTCCCATTTCTACATCATCTCTCAAGAAAATCTAGGTTTCATTGCCATAAATTATGAACTCTGTGACTAAAGCTTTCTGTTTATATCTAAGTGCCCCATGCATGTTTATGGCATCATTTAACTGACAATAGTACTTTAAAATTAATCTGCACAATCTGATTCACATATTCCTGTGTCTGCATCACTCTATTGCTTTCAGTGGCTATGAGAGATAAGGGCCCTTGACCTTAGAAGGAACATATGATACAGTGGGGCGAATTCCATATAAGGAATTTCATACAAAGTAGGTTTTTATATGGAACTCTAAAACACTGTTTTTACATCCATTTTCCAGCTCAAGGTGAGGTAAGAAGCACCGTAAATCCCCAGGACAGCAACAGCATGTTCTATTGCCCTTCTGTATGTCAAGTTTATTCCTTCTACAGGACAAGAGGATTCCTATAAGAGACTGGGAATTCCCAGCATGGAATTCCCAATTCAGAAAATTCATGTGTCTTGCTAAATGCTAACACAGGGATTCTTATTTAAAAAAAAAAAAAAAAAAGAAACTTGGGGGAGTTAAATATCTATCCTCTGTTCCTTGTGTTCAGTAATATTTTCATTGCTTCAGGGCAAAAAATCAACAATCCCCTCCTGTTAGCACTAACAGCATATATATATACACTTACAAATATTTACATGCACGTACACACACAGACACACACACTCTCTTTTTGCTCCTGCCAAGGCATCTGTGATACAAAAACAAGGTATCTGCTGAGTTTCAGCTGTGGACTTGTACCCAGATTAAAATTTTCCTTTTATGGACAGTTAAATTTGAATTGTGCTTCCTTATTAGTTTTCATAATTCAAATTAAAAGCAGCATACATCCTTCAGTACACTTTATTCTACAGGTGAGGTAAAAAAAACAAGACACACACCTGTGACCTATAGTTTCAGTTGCACCAAGGAGAAATTTGTGTGCAATATATAATGAAAATGCAGATACATAGATCACGTTTCTTACCACGTCCCCAGGCTTGACAGAAACTGCCACCACTGCTCCAGGCATGGGAGATCTCAAAATGCTGGAGGTGTCCTCTGCTGCTTTCTCTGGCATGTACTTGCTCAGCTCCGCAGCAACATTCGTCAGTATTTGTAATTTGTACTAAAGAATAGGAAGAGGAATGTTTTAGAAAACTGCGTCTTGGTGAATTCCAGGCAATAATCTGCACTATTTTACGGCACGTTTTTATACAATACATGTTATCTGCTCTTCACAACAGTGTCTAAAAATCACTGTTTTAAGTCTTTATTCAGAGTTTTATTGTCAGGATGTAGAAAGAAAAATATGCAACCCCAAACTGCAGCAGTGAACATATAAAGTACAGTAAAGAAATGTCAGATTAATCTAAAAATTGGTGTTAGAGAGGGGAGATACACATTTGAAAAACAGAAATATCCTTATGCTTACTACATGTTATCTTTAGTGGATAAGGAATATCAAGGGATTTGTTTCCAGTGCTGTGCTGAACTGGAAATTGTCCCTTAGGGAAAGTCTACCAGATTTTCAATGAAATGACTGATTTTAAACATTATGTTCACTTTTTAAACAATTCTTTTTATCATGTATTTTAATGTTTAACATTAATAACTTGCTTAAATTTTGCAATTAGAACTTATTAAACAATTTCACTTCCATTTTTTCGTGCACAGGCAAAATGATAGAACATTGTGGTTGGGCTGAATATACTTTATCTGTAATAAAAACTGTTCAGCAGCTGTCACCTACCTTGAGAAAAAAAAATGTTTTATAGGAATTAGAGATGAAGAAGAATATGATGAACCTCAAGTGTCTGAGAGCATCCCTTTAAACAAAACCTTTCTGAAAACATAAAAGCGTGTCCACTAATTTCAGCCCCAGGCTTTTAGTTTTTAAAAACTTGTCATCACTTTGACGGAGAATTCCTTGCTTTTAGACAGATGGCCTTCACATTTGTCCCACCGCACTCGAAAACAAATGCAAAAAAGCCAGTAGATGGCAGCAGGTCTCTGCGCGAAATTCCTGCCTCACCAAGGCCAACTGAGCCAAGACCAGCACTGCACTTCATCAATAATTTAAACAAAGGTTTTAATAATAAGCACTGGATGAACTGCATTTACAATTCAAATGTGTATTTTGCTGATGTAAAGTTCAACACCTTGCTTTGAACAGTATGTTTTCCTCCAAAACAATTAGCTATTGTTTTATTAGCAATAAAATGTCTTTACTTTTCACTTCTACACAGACAGAAAAAATCTGATATCCTTATGGTGAAGGTAAAGGGGGACTCTACCTTCTGCTTCTGGAGAAAGTAGAACAAGGTATTTTGAAATACATGCAAAAGGTAATTAATTCTGCAACAGCATCTTTAAAAAGCAGCTTTCAAAGCCAAATTTAAAATATATAACAGGGGATTATCATCCTCTATAAATGGCATTTGGTCACACAAGATTATGTGCAATGAACAGTGCAGTCATTCAGTTAGAAATACTTGCTTCTAATCAGAAATACAAGCAAATGGTTAAATGAACTGATCCCCGACCACCACCCCTGTAAACGTAATAAAATGCCACAACAATATTCCCTGAAGCTGTAAGTGGCACCCAAAGATTTGGGAACCCATTTCCAAACACGTGCCTTGGCTACAATGGATGCGGTCCAGGGAAACCAGCACCATCTTGTACGCAAAAAGCTGCTTTAACTCCAAGCCTCCTGCAGGCATCATCATGACAATTAAACACTGTGGCATTCACATTTTCCAACCCAAAATACAGCTAGTTGTCTCCTTGCACAAGCAACTACATTCAATGTGGTGTTCTCCTTCCAGTTTCTTTTTCTAAAAGTAAAGCGTGAGTGTGCAAATGCGTGTACGAATGCACACTTGCATGTAGGCTGTAGGGAGAAGGGAGGTGATGCCTGTAGGAGATTTGATGACATAAGTTGCAAATAGAATTGCAGCAGCCTGACAAGTCAAATAATAACATCTTATGCATGTTTTTTTACTCTTGAGTGTCTGTTTTGCAATCAAGACACACAAGTGTCTGCCAGTTTCTGAAGGATATGATCCTTAAGTGAAATTACTGTGCAAATAAAAGCTTTCTACTCCTATTAAAATTCATCTGAGTCATAAGTGGCAAGGAAAAAAAGCTTGCAGAGCGTATTCTGCTGTCAATCTAATAAACGTTCTGTGCAGAAGGACTATTTATCAAAGATAAATTGTACGTAAAAGTCCTTCATTAAATCTATGGGGGGGAATATAATTACACCAAATTGCACAGTTTCAGTATCCATGGTTAGTGTCTTCTTTGTACTCAGAGTTTGAAAATAAAATTTAAAAAAAGAAGAAAATGGAAGAACACAGAAATAAGTTAGATTTGTGGATGGTATCATTGCCTCTTTCAAGACACTATTTTGATATGATTTCAAAGGATTATGTTTAGATGCCATTTAGGTTTTTTAAGCCACATCTAACACTTTCAATCTCAAAATTTGAACTTGAAGTGAAAGCTAGACCTTCTGCACTCATCTAGGTTGCAGTATTTCGCAGGGACTGAAATACAGAATTCCCTATGCACTCCACAACGTACAGCAGCAGGGGAAAAAACCATGTTCCTCAGTATGCTGCGCTTTAAAGCTCAGTTCTCCACACCAAGTTAAAATATCCCTACCAAACATTGGTTTTACTATCTTTATAATTTTCATATCTTTCAGATTCCTTTCTCTGCAGGACTCCTGCTTTGCTTGGAGTGAGATGTGAGAGTCAGTACACTCAAAGCTTTAAGACGCAGATCTTTGTTATTGATGAGCTGTTCCTTTTCCTTTTGTATTTGTTTATTGTTCTTTAGTCTGTTTGGGGGATAAGCAAGTTACTGTAATCAAAAAGTAAAAAATAACAACAGTAAACTTCTGGGGAAAGGCCTTTTTTGGCACAGTTGGTTCACAAATGACCTTTCAGAATAGAAAAAGACAAAGCTGCAAAGAAAGATTCCTTCTTTAAGATTACCTTTGATGTATTTCTGCTGTTGGCTGGACCCCACTAAATACCCGCATAAGTGTCCCTTTGTAATGCTGCCCTGTCTATCTCTTGGGGATGAGTTGTGCAGAGGGGTGCAGGGGTCTGTTCCCCTAACCAAGGTGCAGCCTGCAGCTCAGTGAGAGCCCCTGGAAGACTAAGTCAAACAACGCCTGCCAGTGCCACTAAAACAAAGACAATTAAGAATATACCCCATTTTTTCATTACATGATTAACACTGCTGCTACGCCTTTGATTTAGTAAGGGCAACACTGTACATAAGAAGCAGAAGTTTTGCTATGCTACTTACAGAGCACAAACGAGGTTCAGGCTTTTTTCCTTTATCCTCACAAGGAGGAGAAGATGGTGTAAATTGGGGAAGGTTGTAAAGGTTGGGTTATAAATAGAGACCAGAAGGTTTTCACTGGCCTAAACCAGAAGAAACATCTGTTGGAGTCATAAATGGATTGTGGGTGGACTCTCAGAGCAAGAAAATCTGCTAGCCATCAGATCTGAGCAGATGAGAAGTCACCAGCCACTGCTCCACTCTGCAGGGTTTCAGAGCCTAATTCTGCCAGCCAAAGTCAAGTCAATGAAGAGGTACCCGAAAGGAGCCATGCAGCTTTTGATGGCATAGAAAACAGGTGTTTCTTTTTCCACAAGACTGTTGGAATCCACAATCGGTTGACAAAAATTATAGTGATGTTACTTAATGGTTTTCTAAGGGTAACAGTATCCTGTCCTACCTCTCCCACTACATGAATTGGATGTTTATGTAACGCAAAACTGCCTCTTACAACCCAATATCTGTGACAAAAAAGAAAAGATAACAAAAAGGTGTAATAACAGCAGTGCAAAGGAGTAAAGGGGGGGGGGGAAAGGAATGCAGTGAAAATTATACCTTGGGTTTTGCGGAGGATTTATATATATATATATACACACACACCCCCCCCACACTGACCCCCCCCAAAGTCAGCAGACAAGTAGGCTGGCTGCTACAAAAAAGGTGGCCAGGGCACATCTGACCCCATCTTTGCTCAAAAGCAAGTTCAGTAGTTTGCACTGATACAGTTCCCTTCCTGTGCAAAACAGAATATTGTAAACTTTTAGTAAAAATACTCAGAACTGCACTCTGTTACAGTTCACATGAGTTTATTAAATATGATCTTCCCTGTACACCTGAAACTCACATCCCCAGAGCTGAAAATGTTCAAACTCCACTGGAGATTTTACAGAGCAATCTAATGTATCATTACCCATATGTTACTTACAGTCCAACTGTTTGGACTGCTGACCAGATGTGGATTTTCAGTATGCTTTACCTAAATGTTCAACCGTGTTTTTCAAACGTCTGTCATTCTTGCGGTCAGAAGGGTGAAAATCTTATGTAACTCAGATTTCAGCAGAGAAACTGTCTGCTGTGAGTCTTCATTATTTTCACTAACCTTACAGTCTCATTTTTTTGAATCAGTGAAATTTATTAACTGTGGTCACGGAATTTCCCTTTAGCATTCCTCATCTGCATCCTGCCTCAAGTCACTTATCTGCTGTCACCCCACCATGGATTCACACAAGTGGTATGTTACTCAGCGTTCATTCAAAACAAGTTCCAGTACTGAGCACAATGAGCACGCTAACTTTTTTATTAACCATTATACATTTTAACATTTTGACCATACCCTTGCTTAGATTTCTACCATGGATTTAAGCAGGAAAATGAGGTATTTATTCTGTATTACTTGAAGGTGTCAGGCACCAGCTTCTTTCCCAGTCAAGGATTTTTTTACTCAACAAGGAGATAACGTCATTTTGCAAATCACGGAGGCTTTTTTTCTGAGCTCTGAGTTCTAGAGCTAATTTACTTCCCCAGGGTGTTGGTGAGGACTGGCATCAACACCTGCACAAAACAACAGCACTTGGAGTCTAATGGAGGGGCAAACATCCAACATGCTATGGAGACAGTTTAAAAAAAAAAAAAAAACACCAAAAAAAAAAACCCCCAAAAAAAAAAAAAAAAAAAAAAACAGCAAAAAAAAAAGCCCCCACAAACAGCGACAAAAATCATGGGCCTTCAGTAGCATCAACAGGGAAAGAAAAAAAAAGAGAGAAGCCTCACCACCACACTCCAGCAGCAGAAACTTAATTAGAATTGTAATTCAGCCACATTTCCCACTTTCCATTCCTTGTGTGATATATAATTAACACTCCGGAGAAACCTAACAAGGGTTAAAGCCACGCAAAAAAAAAAAAAACATATTCCCTCCACTTCAGACTAAGGCTGAACAGGAAGAATCGAAAGCGTACAGGCTGAAGGCTGGGAGATGTCCTTCTCTTGGAGCCAGCATGCAGCCGAGCAAGGTGAAAGGAGGAGGGAGCAGCGAGGGAGGCGAGCGGGCGGAGGAGGCGGCTGCAGCTGCAGCGGCTGGAGCAGCCTGTTAGCATAATGCTTTGACAACTCCATCAGCGCAGTCTCAAGGTAGCTGTCAATCAGGATGCATCATTTAATACAACAGCACACTAAGGATTTTCTCCTACAACCCACATGACAGCGTAGCTACAGCTCTATTTATATCAGCGCCCAGTTGTGTTTACAATGCTGTTGTAATTAGAAAAGATGCAACAGGCAGCAATATTATTCAGATTCCCATTTTGCCATGCTGCCATGTAAAGTGCGATCTTGCTTCACAGAGTCATGCTAAATGACAAAAGCGCTATTTTCTTCAGCCTCTGTGCTCAGACAGCACTTCATTTGCAGCTATCTATAATTAGATTAATGGTGTAGTGCTGTACAAAGCAGGCCCCACTTCACATCAGATAGCATATGAATTAGGACAAACACTTATTTCAATTCCAGGCAGAGAAAGCAGTGACTGGGGTATTTAGCATACCCTTTATGGTGGAATGAGATGTTAATTGTGTACCATTACCTCTAAACTGCTTGCTTGTTGTATAAATCACTGTGCTAATTGATGCAGAGATAGAAACGTAGCCACAGGCAAGAAAGCAACGGAATGAGAGCTGAAGATGGTGGGTAAAGGATTATCGAGTAAAACCATATGGAGATGAGGTTCCTTTGAAACCTGCCCACAAGCAGTACTACCGTGAACTACAGGGCGAAAAGTGCTGCACTGATGCCTAAGAAAAAACACATGTATTTTACATCATCGTTTCAGAACAGAATCTTAGCAGCAAATCCAAGCCAAGCAGAAAACTGAAGAATAAATATGTGTAATGAACCTCAACACACACTTCCAAAAGACAAGTAGCAGAGTAGGCACACCTTGGGAATAGTCACCACACTGGCTAGATTTTCCCCTGACCCACCTGCGGATGAGAAACGCAGACTCCTTAAACAGAAACTGTGCCTCTTAAAAAAAAAAAAAACAAAAAAAAAACAACAAACCCAAAAACAACCAAAACACAAACAAACACACACAAACAAAAACAAAAAAAAAACAACAAACCCAAAAACAACCAAAACACAAACAAACACACACAAACAAAAACAAAAAAAAACCCACAAAAAATCCTCAAGACTACTGCTAAGTTAAATGTCCTAATAAGAAAGAAGGAGGGAAGCAGCTTCACACACCTGTAGTAACAGCTACACGTTCTAGCCCAGTGCACATGCAGGGACAAATTAATCCCCAAAAATCCCTCTCCATGTAGTGCTGAAGCAGGAGAATGTCTCAGACGTAACAAGTAGCTGTATTAGCACCAGGACTAACCAAGCCTGTTTTCTCACAGATCTTGTAGCTGTTTGTCATCTCTAAAACAGCACTACAGTAGCCTCAGGGGCATTTGTAACTGCGCTCCCCAGTGTAGATTCTCTCCCCTTAAATAAATGGCAAGTTTGACCAAACCCTCTGCCACACAGAATTGCAGCTTTCTCCTCTAGCTGGACACCTTTTATTAACAAAATAGGTTGGACCATAACACTCTTAGGAGTCAAAGTTACTAGCAAGCCAAGGCAAAAGCGCACGATGGACATGCAGCATGCCTGCCTGAGCCTTGGTTTCTTGGCAGAGCATTGTGAAGGGACGATGAGCTACAATGCCATCTTGAGCACCACATTCAAGGACAAGCCAACCAGGTGACAAGCTCAGCTTCGAGCCATGCTTCTTACCCTACAGACACTGCAAATCTGCTTGGCATAACTATTCTGTAGAAGAGTGCCTCCAGTATACCTGCTGGAGCCAATGCCACTGCACTCTAAATCATCTCCCCCGTACCTCTAAATTACTATATAAACTTTTTTCTTAAGCTTCTTATTCAGAAAACTTGGTTGAACTTGCACACAACTAAGACCTAGCTTCATTCTTGCTAACAACATGCCAAGACAAAATGAGAGCAACTAAAATACCACTCAATATCCTATTTTAAGAAAATATATTCCCCTCACTCACAACATAATACTTAAGAGCAAATGCTGACTTTCAGCCACAAGCTCCAAAATCTTAGCACAGTGAAATAAACTTCTGAAAAACACAAGGTATCTTCCCCTTGAGTGTTCAATCCCCACCACACTTCAGAGTTTGATATTGCCTTAGTTTGAAAGAGCAAAGAGAATACATTGCATTTACTAGATATCTCACTGTCCGAAGGTTCATTAAAAAGAGTGAGATATGGCATTTTCCAACCTTGTTTTTAATTTTCTTTTGCAGCTACTTGTTTTTCCTACATATGGCAGCTAATTGTTACTTGAGTGGGGGGGTAAAGTGTTGTAGTAGCGTTTATTGACCTCAGCTCCCAAAGAAATACACGTAACAAAAAAATATGTATATGTGCATCCATGTATAATAAGGGAGGGCTTGGGGGTGGACAGTTACCCGTTACAAAACAAGCACTGCTAATGTACAAATTACTGCTTGCTGCAAAATCAAGTGAACAGCAGAAGACAATCACATATTGGTTGACAAAGCACTTCAATTACTTTGAGAGGAACCTTTATATTATTTCCGACCCAATACATCAAACAGGAGTAAGTAGAATGACGTTAAAGACAGCAGTCACCGTTCTGAAATTACAGTAGAGTTCAAGAGGTTAGATTTTGGTCACCAGACATGCAAATCCCGTGGATTATCCCCCTTTATCACTGAGGCTTATAACTTGAACGAAACACTAGCTATATCTGGCCAACCAAAGGGACCTATGAAATGGAAACAAATGGTAGCAGAAAAAAACCCCTGCGTTGACTACTCTGAAATAACACCTCCCAAGTGTGTGGCTAGTTGACATAAATGGAAATGCATTGAGGAAAAGAGCTGTGAAGCTGTGTAACAGTCCTGTTCCTAATCATTAATCACTTTTTTTTAGACCATTTAAACTAGCCCATTAGAGCCTGCAGCAAAATGCCAACACTCCCATCACTCGCATGTCAGCAGCGCTGGTGTTAACAGGAGAAAATATATGGTTTCTATGACTGTGCCCCAGCTCTACTGCATTTGCTACCTTTAATTGAAAAAGGCAGTTAAACACAAGGTAAATCATTCAGTTAGCTAAGCTGTTTAATAACACATAATTGATAATGTCAATATGTTACAGTGACATAATGCATCGCTTTCATCACTCTTATGCTTCAAATACGGTCAACTTATACTTCAAACATTTACTTTATATCTGCTATTTAATGAAAAGCCCAGGGAGAACTGCCTCGAGTACCACATGTGGAACATAACGTGCAATAATACACAACAGTGCCTCAACCCACCCATCTGCGGGTTGGTTAGAAACAGGTTCATGACACAACGCTTGCAACTTTGTGAAAACGGTTTAGTTATGTCATTAGCAACTTGCTTTTTATCTCAAAAAACCCAGAAACTCCTATTGGAATAATATATATTTATCTGATAAAATCTGTTAAAAAAGAGCATGAAAATTTCTGCACAAGAAAAAGCAACTACTCATTTTCTGAAATGTGTCCCAATCCTGCAGGATTTTGCCTAACTTTTCACATGTAACCAGGCCAACAAGTAGCCATCAGGACTAGTTGTGAGTATAAGGCAAAAAAAAATGCCTAATTGTTTACAAAATCAACTCCTCTGAATATAGAATATACTCTGGAATAAGAAAAAAAATACATCAACTATATTTCTTATAAACTATGTACAGACAATGTGGTTAAACATTACTAAGCCCATTATACAGCACAGTTGTTTTTAACATCTATTAAAAAAAATACAACTTGATTTTTACAAGTATTGTAAATATGCAAGAACATTTGATGTGTATATATTACATAACAACAAAAATGTAACCATTAACAAGAACCACGCACTTATCTCTTCACCAAAGAAATGGTTGGAGAACAAGCAAATGGTTGCAAAATGGGACTTCTTTTTTTCCCAAAAAAATACCCACCCCCCAAAAAACAACCAGCCAACACCAAACCCAAACAAAACAACAACAGACCAGCCTTTAGTGACCACTGTTACAGGATGCATGCAGGAAAAGAAGGTGCAGGAGCAGACTCAGTGGTAGCAGCCAAGACAAAGTGCGCTGCTGCTCTGAACCTCCATTACCTACATGCAACTGTAGTATTTGCCCTGAGATTTCAATTGAATCACAGATGTAATGGCTAGGAAGGCTCAGTATTCTGAAAATAAAAATATGCTGCCCCATAAACAGCNAAGACCAGCCTTTAGTGACCACTGTTACAGGATGCACGCAGGAAAAGAAGGTGCAGGAGCAGACTCAGTGGTAGCAGCCAAGACAAAGTGCGCTGCTGCTCTGAACCTCCATGCAACTATGGTATTTGTTTGCCCTGAGATTTCAATTGAATCACAGATGTAATGGCTAGGAAGGCTCAGTATTCTGAAAATAAAAATATGCTGCCTCATAAACAGCTGCTTGCCTTCCTCCTGTTCTTATAAAATTGGAAAGCAGCTGTGGTTAGTGGTAATGATATCATTACAACCAAGTCTTTGAACATCTTTCAGAGATGGGTTCAACTGTCCTGGAGTTCGCTGTCCAAGGAGAAGAGTTTCACAGATGTCCAACTGATAAAGGTTGCAATGAACTGTGTTGCCACAGGTGACTACCAAGCTGTCTGTACGCCTTGCTAAGGTAACTTGTTAGAGTAACGGATTCTCACAACCATAAAAAGCAAGCCCATTGACAATGAACTGTGCAAGGCTCACAAAAGCAACCTGTAGAGTTTGGTTTGGCTAGAGACCTGAGTGATGCCTACTAGGTAACGACTTATAAAAAGGGAAAAGCCAAAGATGTGTAAAACTACAGTACCAATTAGATAGCAACCCAGCATGTGTAGGATATTTACTGTTTTCCAGCCTGGTTCATTTTGGATTAACTTCAGCTTTGTAAGTTATTCAGTAAGTTTTGTAAGGAAGTACTTTTTGAGAAGTACTATCTGATTTGGGGCACAACACATCCCCCTCTAGAAAAAACAACCCTATTGAGTAGAATTGATTTACAGAAACATCAAGCAAATGCTGCTTAATTTCTAGACACCAATGTTTTTCCCTCTCCAGGTGGCCATGGAATAATAAATGTTTGACTCCCCTTCAAGCTCAGCACTACTTTTGGCATTGACTTAAATGGAAGAAAAAGCAGAGCACAGCGGCTTTTCATTCACTGTGAGGCTACCTACAACCATATAGAACATTTAGATAGGTCTTATTCCCAGTGACTGCAAAAATGGTTTTAGTCTGTACGTTTCATGGGGAGAAAATTGCAGAGCAAACTGCGTTCTTTCACAGCTTACAAAGTTTTCTAATGGTTGGGCAAGCACTGGTTAGAGGCTGGTCTCTTAATTTGCCTTGGAGTGCTTCCAAATACTACTTGGTTAAGCCACAGCATCCTTCTGTTTTGTTTTGTACAGCAGGTAACCCAATGACATCTACCACTGGAGAAAAATGCATGTAGGAAGCCAAGGGTTTTTTGCAGACATTTGATTCAGTTTACAAAGCTCTCTGGATTGACATACGGATTTAGGGAAGTTAACATATGAAGCTCCTTGAACCCGGGCAAGTCCAGATGCATTAGTAAGGCTGTTGTAAACTCAAAATTCAAAACAGGAATCTAGCTGGTCATGAGGGGAAGCTGTGAGAACTGAGTGGCCATGTGTATAAGAACTCAAGCCACCAAAAATGGTGCAGCTTCACCTAAACTGTATGATAATCTCTTCTGTACATCTTCCTGCCAGAGACTCTGATCTCACACCACAGCAAATATACAGCCTGGCAACTGATTTAGGGGTTTTAGGAGCATTACTGTAGATAAAGAAGCCTCAAATTCTGGATCTGTTTTTTTTCCTGGACTTATTTCTGGCAGTAGTCCCCCTGATTTCAGTAATTTCATGGTCTCACACAAGATACTTCAGGGAGAACTTTCAATTCAACAAGAACTGAGTTGCTACACTGCACATTAATACGGACATATCTGCCTGGAAAAAAAATTGTTTGTTTGAAAAATGAATCCCTCATCCTTACTGTCTTTTTCAGGGCGAGGCTCGTACAAAACTACTAAATAATACAGGAAAAGTTGTACTCTACTTTTTCATTCCTCAGTTTAAGGAAACTTAGCTTTTATTTCAGATGCTATAAAATTAACGAAAAATATTTATAAGATTATGAAAATCCACAAAAATACTACAAATTTTACGGTGTAATAAAACTGTTCTTAATTATGTTTCTTAGTTATTCTGTATACTGAATCGTCATTAAAGTCTCAGCAATAGTGCAGCTACAGCACCAATATTATACATGTTTCCTATCATTAAATTTCCAGGGATCATTTCATGGCATTAGGATGGATATCTACATTTGCAATAGATGCACATTCTCTAATCTTTGTAATTCAGAAATACATGCTGTTGCATCTACGATTACTAGCAGCACTATTCGGCTATGACTTAAAATGCTCTTTTACATTACAGGTTACTGCTCTTATAATTCAAACCTTACACGACAATCTTTGCGAATATCTAAGGGCTAGATCAAATAAAAGACCTACATAACCAAAACAGGACACTTGGACAGAACTGAAGCACCTAAATCAAAAATGGATTATATTCTATCCTCCTCCCTGGTTCAAAATACGTGTTTAGAGTTCTGCTGCTGCACCTTCTCAGAACCAAGTAATACAGCTGCTTCCTTCTCCAAGCCCACACGTGAACACAGTCAGGAAAGCAGGGTCCAGTTCTGCTCTAGGAACCATTTCTACATGTTTCTTTCAATTGATATTGCATATAACACATAAAATATTGCAGAGCAATCTGAAAAAAATAGAAAATTTAAGGTCAAATGGATAGTAGAAATTGAAAGAAGAAAACTCTCAAAGACTAGCCTCTTATTTTCAGCTTTAAGCACTCGTAGTTAAACGTATCCCTTAGGTGTGCTGACGAATTGGAGCAGCTATTTCAAAAACAGGCTTATATTTATAAATATTTCGCTCACACAGATACAAAGTTAAAAATTATCCAATACTCATTAGGTGATTTATGACTGAGTTGTCTGAGCCTAAAGCCATAACACGTAAGAAGCTCAGGTAAGACACGAGGCATGGGAG
>VZTO01005714.1:126204-185260 GCA_013400615.1 Syrrhaptes paradoxus | reverse complement strand
CTGGGAATTCAGAATTTCTTTGAAATTAACTCAAGGCCTGATACTCTAAAATCTTGTATTTCCAAAATCAACTCTATAAATACTACAGTACAAATTATTTTATTAAAAAAATTAAAATAGCAGTCCTGATGTTAATGTCAACATGCTGTTTCATATCTAGATGAAATAAGTCTGGGGACTAAGTCTTTGCATCAGTTATACCCCAACTCCAACTACTGGAGGTTCAAATGTAGCAGTAGTTCTAAAGGATTACTACTTTTTAAGTAGCAGGACAGTATTCCTGCTCTAACTTTTTTTATAGCCAGTGATAATCCCTGCTGACAACTACATGCAGGCACAGTACACTTTGGGTCTCGTATACACTTCCTGTTCTGGCACATCGTGATGCTGGGCCTGCTGCTAGCTTTGGTGTTACCTGGGCTGAACATTGGAGGGAAAAGAGTCTCAGAAAGGTATTACCAAGTGTAATGAAGTTCTGCTCTCAGAGAAGGAGTCTATGCCAAAATGAAAGGATCACCACTTCTCAATTCAAACTCCAGTCTACAACTAAAGAGCAGCTCCCTAAATCCAAACCTCTAAAACATGTGCTTCAAACAAATATTAATGATGCAGTCCCCACAAGGAAAACAGAATCTGCTGATGCCCCATCTACCACTTCCTTTTAAAGTTATTAATAAATTCAGTTTATAAACATAGACAAGTATGTTCCATACCTCCTCCTTTCAATCCTTTTGACTGAAGCGTCAGGAAAACTTGATTTTGGGACTTGTGAAGATCTGCAATCTTAATACCATCATATAACTGAAATAAAAAATCAGACAGTTCATGATCATAAGCAGAGACATCATAAATAATTCACTGTAGCTTCATTTCCTACATATTTATTCTGTGAAGTCTGGTTTTATCTAAAAGTACACAAATGCTCTAAAAGATCCAGTATTTGGTTTGAGTAGTACTTTCAGTCCCTGAGGTCTAGGATGGCCTCCTTTTCCTAATGATACTCCTCAGAGGAAGTATCAGTTTGTTAATAACAGGACCAAAAAAAAATGGTCACAAACAAATGAAGTGGAAAAACTGCTTATAGAAGTATACTAAGAGCAAGCCATGGCCTCCTGTTTTTACATTTGAAAAGTTACATGTTCTGGGAACTTCTGGAAGCCTACAACTAAAGCAGTTATTGTTCTAAGGTGCATGCCCATGAAGAAAATAAACATATACAGGAAGTACATCATCTATGTACTCCAAAAAGGACATATGGGCATGCAACTTCATAGGAGTTTCAAAATAAGCAGTATCAACTCAGGGCAGCTGGTTATACAGAATGTGTAGAGACAGAAGTATGTCACAGAAACACCCCTGAAGAATTTGACAGCATCATCTCCCCATTACTTCTACATGCAGACCTATGGACCCACTGGGAACATCACAGAGAAACAGAAACTGGGGCAAAGTAAGCAACAAATTCCTTAGCAGCCATTGGGAAAGCTATTTAGTAATCAGGGTACATAATGGTTTTGTTGCAATTCTAGTTTCATATAGTATGTATGTCCCAGTCATATACAACGTTGTGCTAAAACAGTCATGTATGACGTGATGTTATCCTGCCTACCACAACAACAAATGTAGAATTAGAAGTTGTGCTGTGCTAATTAGAAACTTAACTAACTTAAATTAGTTTTCATTTATAGCAAACTATATTAAAATTTTATTATATGAAATTATATTGTATTAGTCTCAGTTTATAAAAAAGCTCAGGACTACTTCCTCACTTCGATGGGTAAAAACAAATCATTAGAAAGAAGCTTGTGCTTACACAGATGTAGATGCTTACAATCTAACTACATTTAATAAGAAAAAGAGATTCCTCGTCCACAGCGTACAGTCATAATTTAAAAACACTATTAAGAAAAAGACTATATTCCTTTTTACTCAGACTAGTTTTAAATAGTACTTACAACAACAGTGCATTTATTGTAAGTTCCTATAGATATCTTATACTTGAGCTGATCTTGTCTCAAGATGTAAAATAACTTACACTGGGTATATCCCCTACACAGGACTCATTAAAATAACAAAGAATCCACAGAACGCTTTAACCCATCACCAAGTATTAAAGGGATAAAATAACCAAATTGTCTCAGGTAGGCTTTTTGTACCAAAACACCAGCAGAAAGTAGAAGACTGAATAGATTCAAAGTTAATATTTTAACGCTGTAGGGAACTACAAGAGAAAGAGATGCTGGATTTTACTTAACAGCTGTTAATTGCATGTAGCAGCTTTAATGGGAAAAAAAAGACTTGCTGACGAATACTCTACTAACTCAGTAAATTTAAAAAAAAATTGATCCCAATAAACAGGAGTTCAAAAGTTTATAACGGATTTTCAAAATTGCTACAGCACTAAGTATTCCCATATGTATTCTAGTTTAATGTTTAAAAAAAAAAAATCAGAATAGCTATTACAGTCTGCTTATTGACTGTTCCCTGCCAAAAGATAGTTTTATGTGCCAGAGTGCTGCTCAGATCTTTGCTTCCAGGCAATTTTTAGAAAGTTATATACAGCTCTCCTTCCTCCCAAGAGAGGAAGGCCTGGACAGAACAAAATCAAGGACATACAAAACCAGGCAAGAAAATAAATATAAACTACATAGGTAGTTTGTTTCAAACCTGAACACTCAAAGACTACTTGTGTTCCCCATATAGGTTCTTAGAAGCTTCTTGAGCAATGCAACTACTAATATCTAGTTCTTTCCTAGCATCATAGACTGGTTTGGGTTGGAAGACACCTTTAAGGATCACCTAGTCCAACCTCCCGCTGCCATAGGCAGGGGCATCTTTCACTAACTCGGGTCACTCAAAGACCCATCCAACCTTAGCTTGAACATTTCCAGCGATTGGGCACCCACAGCTTTTCTGGGCAACCTGTTCCAGTGACTCAACACCCTCACTAGAAAAATATTTCTTCCTTATGTCAAATTTAAATCCACCTCTTTAATTTTAAAACCATTGCACCCTGACCTGTCACTACCAGCCTTCGTATGAACTCTCTCCATCTCTCTTATAAGACCCATTTATATACTGAAAGGCCACAATAAGGTCTCCCTGGAGCCTTCTCTTCTCCTTTATGCATTTGCAAGTCCCCTTGCCCTATTAAACCCCGATTTCCATCCTCCACTCTCTCCCCTTCTTGCCTCTACTCATCCCACCAATATCTCCAGGTTCCCGTTTCCCAAGACTGTGCCCAGAAGCACATCAAGCAGTACTGAAACGGTGACCCCAGCCTGATGCCTTCAACAGAACAAGGTCATTCATTCATGTGACTCTTGTCTCCTGTACCCAGACCTCAATTTTTAACTTTGAGAGCTTCCTGTCACGGGGAGATCAATTCTGCTGTTCAAGCTGGCCAGCAGGTAGAAAATCAATTACAAAATATAAACTAAGTCAGAACAAGCACATCAGCACTCTCAGATGAATCTTCTGCTGTCCACCCCCCGCACAAAAAAAAAAAAAAAATAAAAGCACATGGATTATATCAGAAAAATACAGAAAAAGCTACATTGTCCAAACGGCGGCCCCGCTTCCCCCGAGAGCCGCACACCTGGCCACGCACACCCTGCGCTGCCCACGCACGAGACCCGGCAGGATGCAAACAGCAGCCGGGTGAGGACTTCCAGCGCCACGGGCTGTCAGAGGCCCCCGGAGAAGCAGAGGTGCCCCCGCCACCGCCCCGCCGCGCCCCTCACCTCTCTGCCGCGGTGCCACAGCCGCTGCTCGGCGGGGGGCAGGCCCGCTTCCGCCTCGATCCGCGCCTTCACGTCCCCCACAGCCGCGGAAGGCGGCACCTCGAAGGTCCTGCAGCCCAGGCAGTCATGGAGGACAGTCACTCGGGCCAGCCTGCGACAACACGAGAGACACCAGCTGAACACAGACACGCAGCGCCCTGCCCCGCGCCCACCCCCGCCTGCTCACCCTCCCCCTCGGGCATCCCGCACGCCGGAGCCCGCGCGGGTACGGGGATGGGCGGGAGAGCGCCTGTCCCCTCTCCGGGGGGGAAGGAGACACCCGGCCTGCGAGCGCCACACGCCCGCAGCCTCGCCTCACCTCCCGTCCCGTCCCATCCCATCTGACCGCCACTCACATGCCCGCAGCGCCGCACACAAAGGACCGTTATCCGCTGCTGTCGCGGCCGCCGCCGCCGCTCCCCACACGGGGAAGGGGTGCGGCTGCGCACGGCGGCGAAAGGGAGGGGCTCTCCCGGAGCTCTGCGCCGCGGAGGAAGAGGAAGAAGAGGAGGAGAGAGGGGGGAGCGGGGGAAGAAGCTGCCGTAAAAGCAGCAGCGGCGGCTGTGGGGGCGAGGCACGCTCGGCCTCTCAGCGGGTCCCAGCGGGTGACGGCTCGGTCAGGCCCCGGCTCCGCGGAGGGAGGCTCCGCAGACGAGGTTTCCCTGCTGCGCGGACCCGGGGGAGGTTTCCCGCGGCCCTGTGCCCGGTTCGCGGGGCTTGTCGCTCCCGCTGCCCGGCAGGGCCCTAGGGTGAGCGAGGCCGGTCGCCTCGGGCGAGGGGAAGGATGTGGCCTCGCTCGGGCAGCGGGGCATGTGCCGCATAAGGCGGCCAGGGCCAGGGCCGTGACTCCCGCCGAGATCCAAAGACGGTTCCTCCTGCGGCAAGCTGGTGTTCCACCTAATGCCCTGCACTCGGGCACCACCACAGATGGTAAACCTCATGTTTCTCAAGGATGCAGAACACAGAAGGAAACATAATTTTTCTGCTCTTCTGTCAGTTGCTTGGTTGATCTCGAATATTTATTGGTATTGCTCTGCTTTATCTCATAGGCTGTACGGCGAGTCTCATGTTATTCAAGGTTTACAGATAGTGTGCTCTCTCCTGAAAGAGAGCTTCAGTCTATCTGTAATCCCAGTGAGCTGAGGGGACCCCGAGAACGTTGTGGAGCGGGCCATCAGAAACCTCCAAGGTTCGTTGTGTTTGTGCAGAGTTCTGTGTCTGGGACCACATCCTGGGTGGCGGGCTGAATAGCAGCCCTGCTTCAGAGGAGTTGTGGGATACCAGGCCAAACAGGAGGCAACGGTGTGCTCCCTCTGGAAGGAGGGTTGACCAGCAATCAAGGGAAGTGAGTTTCTGCTCAGTGCTGGTGAGGCTGAATCTATGATATTGTGACCAGAATGGGATGGTTTGGGCTTGCTCAGTTCCATACCCCAGCAGAGGACAACTAACATGGTCAGGGGCCCAAAGCACATGACCTACAAGGAGAAGACCAGGGACCTGGGCTTGGTTAAGTCTAAGGAGGAGGAGACTAAGGTGCAATGTAGTAACATCCTGCAGCTACCTGAAGGGCAGTTATAAAGAGCATGGCACTGAACTCTTCTTAGTAGAGCAAGACTAACAAGGAGCAATGGCAACAAACTGCAGTTTGGGAGGTTCACACTGGACAGAGGAAAAAACCTGTCACTAGGAGAGTAGCACAGTACTGGCATGGGTTGTCTCCATATTGGGATATTTTCAAGACTTAGCCAGACTGACCTGACCAGGGCTTAACCATGACTGACCTGATCCAGTATTGGCGATCCTCATGCTTTGAGCAGGAGGATGGACTACAAGACCTCCAGCCAACAATTCCAGCAGGTCCTCAATTCCAGTCCTTGACTAAACAAAAACATTCACTACTTTACTCAGTGACAGGGGGTTAAAACTGCCACTTGGCAGCAACAGATGGCAGAGTTGCTGTGGAAGGAGGAAAGACACAACAGACCTGTTTGCAGGAAATAAGGTAGGAAAAGATGAGGGTGCTAAAATGGAAGGGAGCTTAAAAAACACAAAGGTCAAGGGGATCAGGATCCAACGCCGTATCTAGGTAGACGAAGCTTTGCCAGTGCTGCAACATTTCATTTCATTCATCAGCAATATTTGTATATTGAATACTACAGGATTATGAAAATACATTAGAAGTGTTGTGGGTCTGATCCTGTGTTCACCAGAAATAATTAACAAATATTTTAACTTAAACAAGATGGATCTATCACTTTAGTTTTGGACTTTGTTCATTTTTCTATTGTTTCGTCTTTTTAACTTTCCATTTTTTTACATCCCTTCACAGTTTGTCATCATGAACTTTTTCATACTATGTCCAAAGGAATGAGAAGACTGCCTGCCAATCTCTTACATTTATCTTTTTATGTTTTTATACCAAGGGAAAATACTACCTGCAGAAGGGTGTGGCAGGAGGGGCACAAGTGTGGATGACTGGACAAGACCGAAGGAGTGAAACCTTGTGCAGTCCCATCCATATCAGCTACTAAAGCAGCCTCCAGACCAGTTGAACTGCCAAGCCGTGCTGCCAAAATCTAATTCTTCACCAGCCGGTGAATCACAGGAGTGATTTATGAAGCATTGTGCTTTTTTTATTTTTAATCTTGCTTAACAGAACTATGGAAGCTGTGAAGTTAAAGGTATCACATATGTATTTGGTATGCGGAACTACTATTAATGATTGCACATGACAAGGTAAAAAAATCCATTTGACCTGACCAGATCGGAATTTTGTAGCCGTGGCACTTAGACAACACTATCTTTTAAGACCAAAATGTTTGGGACTGTTTTGAGTATTTTTAAATGCAACATACAGAAATTCCTATGCTAACATTTTTTAACCACTTTTCTAAGCAGAACAACATTTATATTTAAAAATATATAAGGAAAATTCTCCTGTGGCTGTAAACAAGAGTTCTGTTTGGTTCAGAATGAGGTCATATAACCACTACAGGAAAGGACGTGCGATTAAAAAATGGAGAGTCTCTGTGACATTAATTTAATTTTATAAAAATGCTGTAAAGCCATTTTCATAGCAATATTCCTTGAAAAATTGAAAATTCCGTATTGCAGAATGACTTTATATTTCTGATAATTTAAAATAAGTGTGCAGGAGCCAAAAGAGATGGATGCAAGCCCCTTCCTTTCTTACCACTGTGCTTAGAAAGATGGAATGGAGTCTGCAATAGGAGTATGTGGTGTGATAAGAAACAAACATTATTAGGTCACTAACGCAAGAGGGAAACCCTCTGCAGTACAGTAGCTTCCAGTGCGGCAGATGACATTCTGCAGTGCTGGCAGGCAAGTACCAGTGACTCAACAACTATGTCTAGATCTGAGACGGGGCACACCCAATATAAAATCAAAACTTTCTATGACACAGCACTTACCTTCATTCTTAAATCAATTCCTTAAGTGTTTCTACCAGATGTTTTAAACATTACATTGTATATATTCCACATTAGCCAGAGAATACAGATTGCATTGGTCTGCAGTCACTGCCAGGAGCTTGCTTTATCCTTGCTTACTAATGCCTTTTCAAGAAGTTTGAGAATAAAGCTACCATTTGCTGATGACACATGTGCTACTCATTGGAAAGCCCCTTACTGGAAAGTTTCGATTTTATTTGAATAGCTACATTAACAGAAAACAAGTAATTTTTTTTCATAAAATAAATCACTGAAATGACTATAGTCTTACCTAGTAAAAACGACAAAAACCCTCTCTGACCTGTGAAGCATTTGATTCAAACAAAATATCTAGTTTTGCCCTAAAATCTGTTACACAATTTAAGTAATTTGCTGAAACCATTTTATTGTAGATTGGTGCAGTGAGTTTAAATCAGTTCTCCTATTCTGCACTCCTCATGTGAAGCCGTCACAGGAAGCATCTAAGCAAAATATCTGTATGATCGTGGTGTAGACAAATATTAAAGAACTGGAGGAAAGTATTCTCTTACTCCTTTTGAAAGCTGATGTGTTTCTTTATGTCAAATATCAAAAGAACAGGATACCTTTGAAATACTACTGAAAACAAACAAAAGATTTAAGGGCGCAGAGGCCAGGAGCAGCCATTTATTTCCATCTAATGATTTTGATCTCTCAGTCATTTGCTTTAATGTTCAAGCCAGTTCCTTGATGGCACTAAGCAAAGACTAATGGAAAGTACTTAAAAGACCCATAAAACTTGTTTCAGTGTATTCATTGCAAAAAGAGTAGAGCAAGAAGGCACAAATAAATGCTAAGATTTCAAAATCTTCTCAAATGCCAAAGTAAAACTTCCTCTTAGATCTGCCTCTAGGAAAAAACTACTTTAAATCAAGTCCTCAAAGAGAGGACCTAACCTTACTCTTAACTATAGTACAGTAACCATTACTCCACAAATTTGAATTGCTAAGAATCACAGGCTTTTCTATTCCAGATGGTACAAATAACAAAATACCAGTACAAAATGTTTGGCATTTCAAATTATGCAAAAGATTAGACCAAAACAGTGGTAAAAATAAACTCCTCAATTGCTCTTTAGAGAATTGCGTTAGGAGAGACTGCAGTTTTGCAAGAACTGCTGTTGGCATAAGTTTTTTAATAAGCAAAATGTTAAATAACTAGTGGTGTTTTCTCACAGCCTTTGGTGTCAGTAAAAGGGACAGATTTAGAACACCCACTTTAACTTGTAAAAAAGCAGAGCCTAAATTTGCAAATTGGTTTCAGTGCCTAATGTAGGTTCCTCAATACCATAATGATTCCAGGCCTAGATTTTTTGCCTCCATTTAGGACACACAGTAATGAGCTTATCAAAGGCGCTTTTTTTTCCATAGTACCTTACGACATTTTTCTTATTTTCATTCCAGAGTACTTAAAGAAGCTATTATCTTTCTACATAAATGAGAAAAATCCACTCAGTAACTAAAATAAGTTCAGCGGCTCCAGATTACTTCTTAAAATGTTAAATGCATGTGTATTTCTCCATCCCTATGGCTTCTGAATACTGCCTCTAATCTTGCTCCAGAGTTTCATAATATTTTCTAGGCATCAGTGAACAGAGCCCTATGTATTCAGAGAAAATCTGAATATCAAACAGAAGGAAATACAAGACATGCAATTTTCTTAAACTATGAAAAGCCACAACTTCAAGCACCTCTGCAAGGATCTGTACATCAGATAGTGGATGATACCCAAGGTGTTCCAGGCCAGGCTGGATGAGGCTTTGAGCAACCTGGGCTAGTGGAGGGTGTCCCTGCCCATGGCAGGGGGGTTGGAACTTGATGATCTTTAAGGTCCTTTCCAACCCAAACCATTCTATGATTCTATGATATCCTTTCAGATAATGCTGGCTCTTTACCAGCTGTGTATCAGTTCTGTCTGCTTCATAACAGGGTTTCTTATGAAAATACAGCAACAATTTATCCTTCAGACAACAGAAGGATGGGTGGCACAGAGAGGAGGACACATGAGCCATTTGTAAGGCCTAGTGAGAGGAAGGGATGAAAAGGGGAAGAAACAACACAGGACATCCTCTTCTGGGAAAACACAGAGAAGTGAAAGGGATTCCTGGGTTACGTGACAAGTCCAGTCGCACAACTGTAATAGCTGCAAGCAAATACTGCTCCAAACACTGGCTCATACACAAGAGTTGCAGAATCGTTCATCAGGAATCAGAGGCTGTGTTTCCATGTTACATTAGGTAGCAAGGGGTAAGACATCAAGTACTCCAGCCTTCTACACCCCCGCTGCATTTCACTCTTCTTTCTGATTTACTGGTGGATCTTCTTACATAATTACTCCTTACCCTGAGGGTAATACCCACCTCAGGTGGTATTATCCAATTTAAAAATTTCTTACTATTTGAATTGTTTGAGCTAATTTGTGTCAATTTGATGGAGCCAAGACATAAAGCAACTGTGATATCTTCAGCAAGGACAGCGTGCTAACCTGTAGCTTCAGCAAGGATAAGACGTAAAGACATCCTAACTGCTTCCACTGAAGTGGATGGTAAAACTTTCCCTAGCTGGGGAAATATGCTATTGTTGTTTCCATCTCTGTCAGTGTGACAGAACAGATACTGTATGACCCTTGGCATTCCTTGTCTGTTTGGACACAAGACAAGCAGGAAATAGAGAAGAAGGGAGTTTTCTACAAAGGTTAAGGAAAGTGAGATGGGGAACAGGACACCTACAGAGACAACAGAGCAGATGTGTAAATGCACAGCAGACTGCATATATATTCATCTGTACACATACACACTTACAGAAAGTTGATTAGATACAATATGTCTATTATTATAATCTATGTAAAAATCTTTATTGAAATACAGGTATTTCAATAGAGATACGGGGATTTTCAATAGAGTGCAAAGTTAACTAAGCCTGTGTTCACATCTCTTCAATTAGCCTGAAAAAAAAAAAAAAAAAAAAAAACCACAAACTAAAAAAACCAAATTGCAGCAGTAAAGGGTTTCACAGTCAGTGAAGCAGCTGACTGGTTGTGGTAACTGAAGTTTTAGTGTGACTGTATCCCATCTGAGCACCAGCACTTCAGTACCCAAAGATTTTTGTGTCTGCATAGTAACCAGATTAACAGCAGCACGTGCTTAACACAAACTCACATTGCAGCAAAACCCATCTACAATGTAATCAATTAAGCCTTTCTGGAAAAGTTCTTTTCAATTAGCTAGAAATGCTTTTTTTCATATTTGTACTGCATCTGTGCGTTGATAGAAAGAGGAATGAGAGTGGGAAGTTATGGGAATTGCACCCCTATTACCATTAATTAATGTAATAGTACCAAATATATATAATTAAGAGAAAAGTCCTAAAACTTCAAAGTCAAAACCTAGACTGGAAGTCTGTAGTTTAGCTACTGTCTTTATATATATTGCAGAAATTCCATGAAGCTCCAACTGGGAGCACAGTCTTGTTATTATAAACACTGTACAAAAAAAAATAAAAAGCATAAAAGCTTGTCTCTGCCCCAAAAAGCATCTATTTGCAGTGGACTAAAGACATGCTGGAGGAAGAGCATACACCAAAATTTGAGAAGTAAACTAATTTGGTGCAACATCACAAGGGCACAAGGGTCTGCTAAAGCTAAGCTTCAAGTTAGGCATCTAAACCCTTAATTTTGCACACCCGTTTGAAAATTAACACTTGACTACCATTAAAATAGCTAGGTAGGATGTCAATATTAAAGTTGAAGCTCAGGTGAAATACTGTACCAAAATCTTTGAGATCTGTAATTTTTTATAATTGACTGATACTGAAGTTAAAAAAAAAATAATCCAATGGGGATTTTGAAATGCATACATAGTCTAATACTACATAGTAATGGAAACTCAACTGAACTGAGACTTGCATAAAAAACATAAGTTGCATGGAACCGAATGAGCAAAAATCACTACATGACTGACATCACAGGATATTTGTCCTTTATAATCTTGGTGGAACAAAGCCCATAATTTAATACTGTCTAAGGATGTCAAGATTAAAATATATAATTTTAAATTGTTGGCAGCATGAACAATGCTCACTGCAAAAAATCTGCATTTAGCAGAGCAGATTGAGCCGTTCACATGTGAAAGTCAAGTATGTGTCAAGTCATGGCTGTTTGCCTCTCCCAGCTCTGAAGCCTGATTTATTCAGTCCCACCTCTGTCCAGTGCAGTCTCCAGCTTGGATATTGGCCCTACAGCTCGATCTAGGGCAGTCCATACATTCCAGCTCTTGCCCCTGACAGTTCTGTAGTTTTAATTTCTGGTCCCATTTCAGTCCTTTGTGTCATCCAAGTTGACCATCAGACCAGGTCTTTATAAGAGACCTTCATGTCTTACTGGATTATGGAAGACCCTGCTGCATGGATAATTTGCTCAGTGTCTAAACCTCAGAGATGTCCAGGAACACAAAATTTNTCTAAGGATGTCAAGATTAAAATATATAATTTTAAATTGTTGGCAGCATGAACAATGCTCACTGCAAAAAATCTGCATTTTGCAGAGCAGATTGAGCCATTCACATGTAAAAGTCAAGTATGTGTCAAGTCATGGCTGTTTGCCTCTCCCAGCTCTGAAGCCTGATTTATTCAGTCCCACCTCTGTCCAGTGCAGTCTCCAGCTTGGATATTGGCCCTACAGCTCGATCTAGGGCAGTCCATACATTCCAGCTCTTGCCCCTGACAGTTCTGTAGTTTAATTTCTGGTCCCATTTCAGTCCTTTGTGTCATCCAAGTTGACCATCAGACCAGGTCTTTACAAGAGACCTTCATGTCTTACTGGATTATGGAAGACCTTGCTGCATGGATAATTTGTTCAGTGTCTAAACCTCAGAGATGTCCAGGAACACAAAATTTGCATTAGAAGGGCCTAGTTAACAGATCTAGAAGAAGAAGAGATTCAAAAACCCAAATTTTCTATCCCACCTGTCACCTTGCAATAGAAATACATAACTTTGGTGAATTTTCACAAAATTACCCAGGAAGCCAGTGGAACAGCCCCTGAAGCTGCTGTTGCTAACTTTCTAACACAATGCAAAGTGCACCTTCCTAACACACGAGAAAAAGCAGAGGCTGTGCGGTACAGAGTGGCACATCAGTGGGGATTCTGCAGATTGGAAGACCGAGGATGGAGGCTATCATCTTCATGCAGGCCCGTTGATAGCAAATAAGAACACTTCTAATTACAACTTAACATCCAAATAAGCATTTATAAGATTTGTTGAGGCACTGTTCACACAAGGAGCTTGCTTTGCTTTTTAGCTGTTAGTGAGATTATACATTCTTCCCACTAAAACAATATGTTGAATTCAAAGTGAGGCAAATGCAAGAAGAAAACTTTTCCACTTGTTTTTAAGAAATGCTATAGTGAATGTAGTTTGTACGTGAAAATTGAAAGTTGGAGCATGAATCCATTACTCACAGGGGTGATAAATTTTTTCAAGCAGTTCTCATTAATTCCACATAGACAATTCGTAAGTAAATGCAGAAGAACCTGGCATCTGTGTATGATTTTGTAACTTAAGACATTAATTTCACCTTTAAAAGTAGCAATATTTTGCAAACACTAAGCAACTCTCAAACGCAAGTCTTTAACTTACTGACTATGGGGGTTTGAGCAAGAAAATATCAGCCTAACAGAAAATTATTTCAGGATTTAGGGTTTTTTTACCTGTTCTTATCCTCGATCTCCATTGTCTCTTTTTCCTTGGTATCTTCCTGGTAGGAACATGTAGCAGATATTAGTTTTATAAGTTAACAAATAATTTTTTGATCTTCCTTGCTTGGTGGCTCATCATCCCTTCAGCAGACACTGGAAAGCCCAAGCACATGAAACTCAACTCAGTGTTCACTCCATCCCTGAACTCCTGAAGATGTTGTGTGCATCACCATCTGTTACTTCTCCAGTTTTCTTTTAAAGCCACGTGCTTAATTGTTCACAGAAGTTCCCTCTCCTATTATCAGGAACAGACTTAATAGGGCAGGTCTCAGAAAGCCAGAAGGTCTTGTTTAGTTTCTTTAACTGAATTCAGGCTATGTTCTTGTGCGATTGATTTATATTAATCTTAAGGAGAAGGAATAGAATTCTGGAAGCTGCTGTTTCTGCTTTGTCTTCCTTTCTTTCTGGAAGCAGGCACAGCAGGAAGAGTATTTGTGATGGCTAAAGTCCAACTTGTCTTCTCCCTCACACCTGCTAGGAGCCACTCCTTAACATCAGCTCAGGAGTTCTGGAAGAAGAGACAGAAGAGAAAAGGGGTGGGTCATTAACACGGAACAGAATTGAACTGAGGGTTATGGAAAAGTCATTTCCTCTGAGAGCATGGTTGCCATTACTAGTATTAGGTGAGTCATGATACTAATTATAAACACCCTTGTGCATTACAGTGCTTGTAGAGAATTGAATAGAGATTTGAAAAAGAGCATTGAGGTTTCCCGCTTCTCCTCCAGTACAATATCATACAATCAGGACAATAACTAACACACGTAGCTGTAAGTATGCTGAATAAATAGGTAAGTTTTCAATTTCTTCCTTTGCATCAGTATCTGCTTAAAAGAAAAAGGCTCTAGGATATATATTACAGCCCTGACATAATATTACACCATCAAAGAAAATAACAGGCTGAGCAGAACATTTATGGAGAAGGATTTTGCCCTTCTATTCAAATAGCTTGCACCTAGGGGAAGAGATTAACTAGCTTGCAATGACCTTCCATGGGGAGGATCCAAAGTCTTCCTTACCCAAGGAAGATACATGTAAGAGAGCTGGGAGGATGACAGTGGTATTCCATTATTGTTCTGCATCTGTGCAAAGGTAAATCTTTCTCTGAGCCTCTGACAGTGTTGGCAAGTCTTTTCATAATGTGCAGTTGCGTATGTCCCTCTTCAAACAGTAATGCAGAGACATTCTTTCCTGACCCAGAAAGGGAAACAACTGTGGCTACACTGTGAAATGTGAATTAGTTTACTGTGTAAGAATGATATTGAAATACAAATGGTATGAAAGAAAGGAGGGCAGAATTTTTGGCTTGAATATTTTTTAATACTCATGTATTTACTTACTCAATAAATGAAATATTGAAGTATATAGACTAAAGATGAATCCTGAATGCATGTTTACCATGAAAAGGATCATGGAGAATTTAACTTAACATTAGGTGTTACTAAATGGCTTCAATATAAATTTTTCTTTGTACAGATGCTGAGATGTATATCTAGCATGTAATCCAAAGAAAAATTCCACATCTAAGTCATACTTAAGTAGTACAGACTTAAGCAAACAGCCATTCAAATCCCGACTCATTTGCCCAGGTATGAATGATTCCACGGAGAGTAAAACCAGCGCAGCTTTGCTGCTTAATGGGTTGCAGCTGGGTGGGGAGCACCAAGGAAAGGCATTTTTGGCTGCAGTGGGAAGCCAGGCTCCAGGGGATCATGGCACTCTCTGGTGCAGACATAGCTGGAAGACCAGGACAGCTTATACTGTTTCCCCTAAAACATCATTAGTAAAATCAGACACAAAAAAAAATGTTTAAAGTTATTTGAGCAGCTTCAATTATCTTGGGGAAGGAAAAAGAAAAAAAACAGATTTATAATAAAAAGCTAATTATGACTTTAAGATACGGCCTCTCCATAATTAGTGAGTGACACACATTTTCAGACTGCATTCTATTTCTAGACTTGGCCTTTCCAAGATTGCCCTTTATTATGTTGCTGTGGGGAGGCTTTTTAACTTGTTGCAACTTTGTGCATGATTTCCCACATAGGACTGTACATGACTTGCATGCTGACGAGACTCAAGCTGAGTCCTTTATCTTAGTAAGCTGGTAATTGCTGTATTTCTCCCAGGACACTGAAAAGCCCCTTGTTTCAAATGAGTTGATGTGTTCCTTGCTCTTCATACTGAAACACCATAGGAAAATACAAATATCGTCCGAGATTTTTGACAATGACACCCTGTCCAGAAAATGGATAGGTCCAAAGTACCTAAAAGTGGCCTAAAAATTATTAATTCAATAAATAGTTTCCTTGGCAGAAGAGCAAGTTAATCTCACAACATAAAGTGACATCTCTACGCTGGCAAATCATTCTGATAGTCCTCGAAGGAGCTTGGTCTTGCCAGTATGGATGCGACCCAAGGGTGGTGTCAGTTCGCTACCAGATCACATTACAATCCTAGAAAGATTTTGACACAGTGACGTCTATGTTGTCTCCCATGGTAAGAAAGAGAACCAACTTGACTGTCAGATACCAGATACACACTGACTCCGGCACACTAACTTCCTGACCTTCTACTTCTTCAGTGCCTGATGTGGTCACGGAGGTTACCTTATAGCTTTAGATGATATTGGGCTGCAGTGGCTGAGAATGTTCTGTCCTTGCATCCATTAGTACAGACATAACCATAAATCTCTTCTGGGAAAAAAACTGTTACAATCATTCCCTACGCCAATTTCCAATTTTCTGCTGTGGGATTTATTAGTTTTAAAGGGAAATACCTTTTGCTGGAGGATTTTATATCTGTCTCTCTGTAAGAACAGTCTTCGGTTTTGTGGATGCCTGAAATTAGTTGTAGGTATGAAGCCACAGGAATGGGTGCTAGTGCATAGCTATGCAAATACCTGCAGATCAAGTAGATACATATGTATTAATACTACTCCAAAATTTCTGGTGTGAAAACCATTAGTGGTTATCTATATGCTCCTCATCTATCCTTTTAATATTAGCATCAGTCTAAATGACACATACTATACAAGTTTACTTCCTCAAGAATAACAACTACATCAAAACTGTGAATACTTCACCCAGCAGCGTGGGAAACATGCGAGAACCACCAGAATTACTGAACATAATCCAAAGCTTAGAGGAGAAAATTTGTGAACAAAACACAGCAGTAGCAAATCCTCATTTATGTTTTATACAGTTTAAAAGTACAGTTTGATCACAGAACCATTATTGTTTATGCTGACTTCTATTGGAATAAAGAAGACCTCAACCACAGGAGGTATGTATCTCCTCAAGCAGCACGGAACAAGAGCAAGCTGACCTGACCAGAGCTCTACGTGGCTGGGTCACTAGTGGTATGTTCACAGCCAGAGGTACCCTGTCCATCTGCTATATTCATGGGTAACTTCAGCTGTACCTAGCATTTGTCTTCGAGATTCAAGGATACACCGTGGCACAATCACCTCATCCTAAGCACAGCTCCTTGAAGTATCACAGATACAAACAGTCCACATGAAAAGGGGATGGGAAAAAGCACTCTTTCAGCTTAGGATATGTCAGTCTTCCAAAAATGCTTCCTTAGTAAAATGTAAATTGAATGAAAAGGTACAACCCATCTTGTGAACATGACATCAGTTTGGTTTTACCAGTAATGGTTTTACCAGCAAATACAGGGAGACATGCCTGAAAACTTGCATTCTTTTATATTAAACCCATGAGCGTGAAGAGAAACATCCCTTTAAAAGGAAAAAGCAAGAATACCTGGCAAAACTGAAGGGCTGACATGAGTGCCAAAGAGGCAGAACAAGCTGGAAACCAAGTATGCCTTAAATCTCATCTCTGATCTCAAGTAGTATGTGGTTGTCTCAGGGCTAATTTGTAATCTTCTGCATACTGTTAGAAATACAGAATGGCTCCACTGTTTCACTAAATTCTACCTTCTGGATTTACAAGGCAGGAGCGTATGACCAGTTTAATTCTCACAATTAAAATCCTACTCCATGCAATAGCAGCAGCAGGTCTGAATGAGCCTAGACCCCACTCCCTACAAGTATAACAAGGACTAGTGAACAGAACGGACTGCAGGTGCTTTGTTCTGCTACACCATCACCTTTTAACACTGTTAATGTGAACTCTCACTATTGCACATCACGGACCCAGTACTCTCTGCATACATGTGGAACAGGATACAGAAACTTGTATAGACATGAACCTGTTCAGCAAACTGAGACTCTGGTGTTTCAGTCACACAGGGTTAAAGACAGCCAGAAATAGATCTATCTGTATACAGCTTGCATTCCCGATAGAAAGGACATAAACCTTGAAAAAATTATCATCCAGGTATCAAAAATTTGAGAAGACAGACACCTCCTAAAGACAGTTTTCCTGTCAATGCACAAGTACAGTATCTGGGTTCAAAATGCATTTCTATCAAAGGTTAAATTAAATTCAAGGCTATCACACAGCTGCAGGTACCACACAAATGTGCAGCCACTTTCTCAGGGACAGCTGTTCTGCAGAAATTTGAGATGGACTTGATACTGTGCAATATAATAATGTGCCAGCGAGCTAGAAATGCTGGAAGTAAAGTAGATACGTCCCTAGTACGTTCATTGTCTAGACAGTTTTGGTACAGCAAACTCAGCTGAAATGAGTAGTCCAGGCCATCAGCAGATATAAATCAGTGCCATCAGCAAAGTATATGGCTTTCTATTTACACTGTTACGCACTACGTGAGCTTTCATGCTTTATCACATACAATTTTAAAATCAAAAGCAAACTAAAAGCTTTCAAAAATGCTGCTTTAATACTATTTATACTATTGACAGCATTATTATTAATATTATTTTATTAATACTGTTAATATTATGAATAAAAATGCTGCACTCTTGTTGATTTTTATATAGAACACAGATTGATAGTATCTGTACAAAACTGTTTTTTTTTTCTACTTTGTGATGAAATATGACAAATATACGTACAAGAACAAAAATATTTAACAGATGAAAATTTTTTTTTCTTTTTTTGCATAAATATTGTTGTTTGTGCCTATCCCTTCCAAGGCCACAGCAGTAATAGAAAGAGCAGCAATTATCCCTCTTAGATCCCACTGAGTAGTATAATCACTGAAAAACAACTCTGTAATTGCCATAAGTTGCTAGAACAGCAGGAAGTTTGATAAACAAAGAAAATTCCCAGCTAAACCTGAGCTAATGACTATATGGGACATGGGGACTAGGGAGGGCAAAAATAACAGAAGACTTTGCCAAGCTAATCACAAATCTGGGAATGTATTTAACCTTGACTGCATGAATCAGATGCCCAACTGGGTATTTGAGAGACTGTAACGATATCAGATGTACCAGTGTATTATAGAATCATAGAACGGTTTGGGTTGGAAGGGACATTGAAGATTGTCTCGTTCCAACCCCCCTGCCATGGGCAGGGACACCCTCCACTAGCCCAGGTTGCTCAAAGCCTCATCCAGCCTGGCCTTGAACCCCTCCAGGGATGGGGCATCCACAGCTTCCCTGGGCAACCTGTTCCAGTGCCTCACCACCCTCACAGTGAAAAACTTCTTCCTAGTGTCTAATTTGTTTTAGATGATCACAAATAATTAAGTCTTTGTCTATGTTCTAATGTCTAAAGCAGAAAAAAATATACTTAGGAAAACTTCTTACTTATTAAGTGAATCAAACTCCAAATATTTTTGTAAGCAATACATATATATGTATTTCACACAATGTTTTAAGAATAATTTTTATTTTACCTTCAAATGAAGGGTTTACCTATATTCAAATCTTCCTAATGATCTTAGTTCAACATTTAAATTAAAAGCAAATGGGTTCAGATCTTAAAATTGTCTTCAGTCAGTAAAATGAACTGATGTTTGGTTTGGGCATTACTGTTCCCTGAACACTGTGTAACCTCAGCTAGCAACATGATAGCTCGCCTCGCTACCTTGTCTGGCCGAGCATCTTCCTCTCTGATCACCTTGCAGCACAGATGGCCAGGAAGGAAGGATGTTAACCTGCTGTTAGGAGCAGTTGTGTACTTGGTTGGACTCTCTGTCTTCTAAGGACATTTTGGGGTCTTTTTCATTATTATTCCTATGATTGCAATGAAGATTGGAAAGAACTGCTTATCACAGTAATTTGCAAGTCCTGAGAAGCAAAGCAGTTTCAAGTGCTGAATTCTTTTTTTTCTCTCATTAAATGAGTATTTATTATTATTATATAAAGGCTCCCCCTTTTGTTTACAGGTATTTGGATTAAGGCAAGATTGATAGCCACAAAACACTAACGTGTATCAGACACACATAAATGAGATTTTTTTATTTATTGTATGAATGTGTTTTGCAGTATCTTCTTCTTTAAGGTGCGAGGTAGAATGAAATTCTCAGACATACAGCTCAGAAATCTGCATTTAACTGACAGAAGAAGCATGACAAGGAAATTTCAAGTCTATAGTTACAGAACATTCCAAATTCTTCCACGGAGGGGAAGATATTAGCAGCTCTCAAAGGAGCATTCAAGAAGCCAAGTCTTCTCCTAATGCTTATCCTGTCCTCAATTAGTATTGCAAAGAACCTTTTTTCATGGAGAATTACTAGAAACCCTATGATGAGATAATCCTGATAACATCACGAGCCTGCCAAGTAATTCTCTTCTTCAGGAGGTATGAGGTATGCAGACAGCCCTGGTTTGAGGGATCTCCAGGAGAGACAAGTGTGTACTGCTGACGTAACTGCATCCGATGAAACAACTGATGCATCATGTCAGGGACCTTCACAGCAGTTCTGAACTGCAGATTGTTTGCAGTATGCCACTTCACCTACTCTGCAACATCTTCCAGATGATTTCTGGGCACAATTTGAGATATGGCCTTTTTACTCAGAAAGCCTCATGCACAACCTCTAACAGAGGTAATGTAACAGAGGCAAATAGCATTCCCATTTATTTTTAGCGTTCAATATGGGGACCAAGATGATGTGACTAGTAGAAAAAAAAAATGCAAAAAAATAAATTCCATAACTGAGGTACGAGTTAAAGTTAACTCACTCTAGCTGGAAGAAACTGGATTATCTCTGTCCAAGAACTCTGGAATACAAAGTTGTAGTTTTGGTAGGAAATATTTTTAACAAATCAAACTGAAGTTAATACTATATGACTGGGAAAAAGCAATCCGGGCAACTACAGATCCTTTGTGCAAAATCAATAGTGTGCAATGCTTTAGAAAGGAAAGACTAATCAAAGACATTAAATGAAACGCAAAATGAGTTAAAATACAATAAAACATGTATAGTCAATATAATATCTTCCACTGAAAAATTATTTTCCAGAGACAGAAAATGGCATAAATCTCATCTCCTGAAGTTTAGAAATATTGCTACATTGAAAACTATCAGTTAAGCAGGAAAAGATGGAAATTATTGCAACAGTGGTAGATACAGAACCAGCTCTGCAGCAGATGATAACAAGAAGTTAATGAGAGTTCCCCAAAGACATGACTTGAAACCACAGGGACAGCCAAGGGAATCAACAGCCTGTCCTCTAAGCAGAGACTGGGAGAAACTGGTCTCTTCAGCCAAGGAGAATGAAAGAAAAGATAGCAAAGAAAAGGTAAGATTATTCTTTGTAAACCTATTAAATGAATGAGCACAGGCAAAGAAGTCCTATTTAACCTATTAAATCCTGTAGGCACAAAAACATATAGGTCTAAATTATCCCAGAAAAAAAATGAGCATAGAGCGGGGAAAAATTAATTACAAAAGCAATGAAGTTCTCAGGCAGCCCTCCAAAAGGAGACGCAAGCAGAGAAAGTGTCAGCTGCAGAGACTGACCACCTTTCTTCCAAAAAGGGCTCTCACAGCCTCTGCCATCAGAGGAGAACCCTTCAAACCCCACAGAGCTCTCCTGTGCACAGCCAGGCCCTGGGCATCACTTGGGACATCTAAGGTGACAGTGTGTAAATCTGTGTACCTGGAAAATGGCACCAGGGAGGGGTGGGGAGGAAGATCTCAACTCTGAAATTCACATCTGCCCTCTTACCTGAGAGCAGCTGAGTTCACTGGCTTGTGGGGCATGTCACCAAGTCACAGTATTCACTCTGAATTTCCCCAACAGTACTGGATAGAATGAAATTATCTCGTATTTAAGGTTTGGGCATACTTCTGTGTTGTCAACACAGTGTCAACAAAGCTTTATTTTAAAGAAATCTCAGTCATGCATCTCAGATTTGCTAAATGCATGGGTCTAAACCAAAAATTAATGGATACATTAAGTCAAAAGTTATTTTAGTGTAGTCTCCTGAAGCAGAAGCTTACTCTATTGTTCAGTCACCCGGCATGGAATTTCAATGTTGATGTTGATTTTGTTCTGTTTGCTTGCACCCAGGCATACCACAAGGCAGAACAGTTAAATACATCCACTTTGCCTTTCACCCAGACATACCACACAAGACTGCCTGGTTTAGGGCAGCAAGCAAAATATTTTCTAATTTGGTATAGTTGCATAATAGTATCAAATCTAGAATAAAAGTACTCAATCTGCCAACGATTAGAAAGAATCATGTAATCAGTAACCAGCCTGCAAATACAAGGCTACCTGAACAAACAGGAACACACATCAGCGTGTTGCAACCTCTACAACACCCTAAGAGCTTCAATTGAAAAAATAACATGGGGACATTAGAACATTATTACTTAACCAAAGAGGAATGTCAGCTTCGTGGTGCTGTAGAAGACCACGCACGACAGTTGCAAAGGCTTTGAAAGGAAGGACAGGCAGCTCATGCTTGATGCTTAGAAAAATAGGGGAATCAAGAACAGCACAGACCAGGGCAGCCTTGCTCTAGAGGCATGTCAGGAAAATCATCCGCACAACAGCATCAGCCGGGCAAGACTGTGACTACAAAAGCACAGAAGTGCAGGCTATACTATTTAAGATTCAAGACAGACATAAAATCCACTTTCCGCAATAAGATAAAGTCAGAGGCAGCCATAGGGCAGAGCAGAAGGGTTAAGAAGAGTTCCTATCCTGCCCTTGAAGGCCAGGGAGGAGGTGCTCCAGGCAATGGAGCAGACCATTTACATCTACAGAAATGTATACAGCCTTTAGACCACCTGGACACTGTCTCTTTTTCCATCCTGGAAACAGCGCTTAGACCGTGCCTACACTACTACAGCCCTCTGGCCCTAAAGCAGGACTTGGTTCCAGTCTACATGGTGCACATTGACTCACACGTGCTCAAGGTCAGAACCAGGGTCAGAAGCACACACCCAGCCCATACCAGGGTCAGAACCACACACCCAGCCCATACCCCTGCCTGCTCCCAGGTCTCCTTTCTGCTCTGTTAAACATCCATGTAGTCTTGGCAGATTTCCGGGAGTTTTGAGGAAAGAGTAGGGTTCTTTTTAGGTCAAAAACCCTCAGATAGTAATGGTTAGGCTGTGTAAAAATAGTACTTTCATTGCATAAAGTCACTATCACAGACGTAATTGTGCGTGTCTCTGTAACTTGTGTCAAGGAGAGAGGCAGGTCCCTAAGCAAGAAGTGGGAAATACCTTGCACGCTGTTTTCTTTCTCCAGAACAATTCCACACAGCAGCCAGTCAAATTCTCCTGCAAAATACAGGCAGCTGGTCCACAAACAGACTAGAAAGTGAGATGAGCTCTGATGAATGCTGTTCATCTACCTGGGAAATTGTGTTGTTCTGACCAACAGATAAATACTTCTGAAGTGTTCGTTGCAAGGACAAATTTTAGTTTCAGTTACTGATATCAATAAAAAATAAATGCATTTTCTTTCTTTTCTTTTGTTCCTCCAAGCCTAGTTGTATTGGGTTTGCATGGCAAGGTTTTGGTGGGGGGGCTACCGCAGTGGCTTCTGTGAGAAGCTGCTTGAAGCTTCCCCCATGTCCAACAGAGCCAGTGTCAGCCGGCTCCAGGATGGACCTGCTGGTGGCCAAGGCTGAGCCCGTCAGCAGTGGTGGTGGGGTCTCTGGAGATCACATCCCTAAGAAGGGGGGGAAAAAACTGCTGCACAACAGCTGTGCCCCTGCAGCCATGGGGTAACGGGGGAGCAGAGATACACCTGCAGCCTGGGGAGGACCCCACCCTGGAGCAGGTGGATGCCCAAAGGAGGCTGTGACCCCTTGGGAAGCCCACATTGGAGCAGGCTCCTGGCAAGACCTGTGGATCCGTGCAGAGGAGCCCAGGCTGGAGCAGGTTTGCTGGCAAGACCTGTGGGGGTCCCATGGGGGGACCCACGCTGGAGCAGTCTGTTCCTGAGGGACTGCACCCCATGGAAGGGACCCACGCTGGAGCAGGTCATAAAGAACGGCAGCCTGTGGGAAGGACTCACGTTGAAAAATTTTATGGAGGACACACTGGAGCAGGGGAAGAGTGCGAGGAGTCCTCCCCCTGAGGAGGAAGGAATGGCAGAGACAATGTGTGATGGACTGACCACAACCCCCATTCCTTGCCCCCTGCCTTGCTCAGGAGGAGGAGGTAGAGAAATGGAGAGCAAAGCTGAGCTGGGGAAGATGGCAGGGGTGGGGCAAAGGTGTTTTAAGATTTAGTTTTTATTTTCTCGTTACCCTACTCTAACTTAATTGTCAATAAATTAATTTTCCCCAAGTCAAGACTGTTTTGTCTGTGAGAGTAATTGGTGAGTGATCCCTCCCTGTCCTTGTCTCAACCCATGAGCCTTTCATTCTATTTTCTTCCTGCTGTTCAGTTGAGGAGGGGGAGTGACAGAGTGGCTTTAGCAGCTTTGGTGGCATCCAGCCAGGGCCAACCCACCACACTAGTTTTTATAGAAGCAGCAGAAAGAGGCTCTTAAGATCACTACATATTTATATAAGTATGGATAAAGTTTGACAGACATGACCAGAAGTATCTTCATTTCCATGCCAGTTGTCAGCCAAAATTGATGACAAATGGTATGGCATTTGCTGTCTATGACTAGTATGCTTTTAAGCAGGGAATTCATCTATGTGACTTTCTTTTTCATAACTAGGAGGACTTGTCTCTAAATTGGGACACACTATGTTAAAAATTCTCATCTAGGAATTCCAAATGTTGCAGAACAGAGGCTTGACTCAATACAGCATGCCAAGACACTGGGGAAAAGAATCTTTTAAAAGCTCCTTTGCTGATGCTGCCGACCAGCGTGCAAGCATTGAAACGTAGCCTGTTTGTTCAGCAGGTATCATTCACAACAGCATGTTGAAAAATATTCTTAGAAGAACTCTGCCAAGATTTGGTGTGCCCATGATTTGAGATCTCTTCCTTTTATTGCTTTACAAGGTACCTAATTCTAGATATTACTTTCTAAACACGTTTTTCAATATTCTTTTCTTTTTTTCCCTAATTAAAAAAGTGGCCTAACACTGAAAGTAAATGACTGAGGGACTGAATATGGACATTTCAGCATATGACACAGAAATAACATTATTCACAAAGAGCTATATTAAGCAAGAGGAGTATTATAAAGCTGCCTTCATGAGTGTTTGCAGAGTGTTTTGAACTACTTGATTAAACAGCACCTTATTAGTGAAAATTATGATTAATGAGAAGCTGATAACAACAAAGCTCTCTCTGCAAGCACTGCAACAGAAAGAAATGAGAAGCACATTTAGGATTGCAGTGGGTAAGTTAATAAGTAAAGCTCCACTGAAAGCGTATTTGGAAGATTTTTATGTTATAGAGTTTAGGTTGACCAAAAAGAACATGCACTTTGTTCTATGATTTCTAGTTTTTTTATAAAACTTTAAGATCTTATTATTATTCCTCTAAATCAAAGTAGTATTTTACAACATGATGAGAGAGATGCTAGAGATCAAGATGAGGGGGCAAGCAAGAGCCCCTGGGATCAATACATTCGACTGAGTCTGTGCAGTTTTGTTACTCCATCGTGTTCCATAAAGCAGGATGGTGCCTTTTCCATCCAGCTATATATAACACTGATCCATTAGAGAAAGAGGAGACATCGTCCTTCTCATTAATTATTTATAAGATAGGGCATGCAACAACTTATCTGACATCATCCTTGTCACAGCTACTGAGAAACTGAAATAAATCAGGTTTTGTGGCATTATAGAAGAGATGAAACATCCATTTTTCTGCAGCAAAGGAGTGCTCTCTAACATATGGAAACAAATAATCTATTGTATATAATTGTCTATGTCCCAAATCTATGAGCTTTCCACACCACTGCTGCAGTTTGGGGGAAATCTCCATGTACATACACACATTGTGTAAACATCAAACAAGCAGTATGATTTAAAGAGACATGCTTAGCATTTAAGAAGTAATCAAAGCAAACCAGAAAGCACTGTAAATTCCTTAACTCCTAAATCTAATTTGCTGTGACGAGTCAACACTGTTAGGCTGAGCCCTTAGCACGGCACAGGACTGCTGGAGTAACACAAGCCTATGGCAAGAGCCAGGGAGGTGTTTCCAATGCCAGTCCAATGGGAACATAAAGGTAACGAGGTGAAAATCACTTGTTAGTGCGAAAATCACCCTCCAGTGCACATCCTGCTCCATCTCCTGTCTGTGGACTGCCTGTCCTGGGTCCAGCTGGGATAGGGTTAATTCCTCACAGAAGCTGGGAGGTGGGCATAGCCAAAGGGTATTCGATCATGCCCGGGATTTAGGGGGAAGCTATNTGGCTCAGCACACGCTTGGCCGGGTCCCATGCAGGCATGACCTTGGCTGCACCTCTGGGCACAAAGGAGAGCTAAGAACCTAAGCAGATTTTTCCTCCATACTTCTCTTATTTAGCAGCACAGATATGTCCAAGGCCTCCAAATTCACCCCTGGGGAGTAGGAGAAATGCAAGATGCTGCTGAAAGATCGGGGCAGGCTGGGGACACCGCTGTTCCATGAAATCTCATGAGAGTTGATCAGAATTGATAATTCATGGAGGAATTGGCCTAGCATGGAGAAAAAGATCAATATGGAAGGAGAAATTGGAGAAGGAAGGGGAAGGCTGACAGGGGGCAGTTTCTCAGGAAAGCACAGGTAGCACAAGCAAGCACTGAGAGCTGCAGTTCCCCTTTCTCTCCCACCACGTTTCCAGACGCCTCCTGACACCAGCAATTTCTTTCATAGCGTGAATGATTTTACGCAACAGAACTCGGTGGCAGCTGGTGCCTGCTTGTAAAGCACATCAGAGCGCTCTGAAGCTACTATCATGTTCTTCAGGATCTCAGCTTACATTAGTCAAAACCTGACAATAATTTTGCTGTTAATGCTACAAAGCTCCACCATGTAACACACGTAACTAATGAAGAGACACAGGTAAATTAGCCTGTCCTGAAACAAGGTACAAGCTGCTCCTTTTGCTTCACTGCAGCTGTAACCAAAACTGGTTAATTTAAATGTTAACATTATTTCCTTCTTCATGGGAGACAAGAGCATTAAAGCTCTGACCTTTACTATTTTTCCACCAGCTGTCTTATCTCAAATAGGTGCTGATTGGGATATGCAACCAGCTGTATCATTCTCCTGTTTAAAAAAAATAAAAAATAAAACAGAAGCTAAACCTTACCCCTGAGAAGAGCCTGGGGCACATCCATGCCCTCCTGAGAGGTCACCAGAAGAGCTTGAAACACCTGCCCCATTGTATCCTAAAGGTAATCATCACCTAGGAGAAGTGCTGCCTTATTTTGGTATCACCTGGGTAGAGAAAATTTCTATGGTTAAGTTTAGGGAGGACAACTGAGCCTCAGTTATTACCAGTCTGAGCTTCAGAGCTGCACATTTCTTTGTGCGTAAACATTTGTAGGTCTTCACAGGCAGTGTGAAACCTTCTTTCCTCAAACAGCGCTGGTGTGCGCCCGTCACAACCAACAACATGCTTGCTAAAAATTCCAGGCAATGACTGTCTTCTGCTGAGCTGTTCAAGAAGAAAAATGCTAATAAACTAGGCTATCCCATTTAAAGATTTAGTTCAAAATTGATAAATGCAAATATATCCATCAAGTACACACTTATAAGAAAAATCTTAATATGATCTGCAGAGGAAACCTACTGCAACAAATTAATGTGCAGCTTATTATATTTCTTAGCTGAGGCAGAAATAATTGCTTAATAATTGCGTGTATAACAAAAATATTGCTGAACTAATTAATACTTATTTCTAAAAAGAGTAAAAATTCCAGAAGATCAAAACTTTCAAAACCTGACATGCATTCCGTGCATTATTCCAAGGGTTCCTAAAAACAGAGAAGGTAGACACTCTTTAAACTCTTCAAGAAAATGCTCTTTTGGATTATAAAGACCTACACTTTTGTATATTTTAACATAGCAACTCATCCAGTATTTTAGAAATTATGTTTTTGAGAATAGGGTCCAAGCAGTCCCCCGAACACTGTGAAGCGCAATGACCACCAGCTAATTTTAGGTCTGTGGTGTATCAGTTTCCCTGCCAGTGCCCCTGTGTTTCCATGGACTTTACAGGGAGCCTCAGGCAAGCACGGTCCTAACTTGGGCATCTTAGATCCTCCACATTATTTTTTTGTGCAACTGGGCCTGTTTACCTGGAGGTCATAAAAAAATCACGTCCAAGAAATAGGAAAACAATTAAGAAAGAGGGACAGAGAAAAAGGTTTTCCAGTTGGCCCCAAAAATGCCAAGTTGACCCTGGTGTAATTCTGCGGAAAACAATGGAAGTACACAGGAGCTGAACTTTTCCCACTGTCTTCACACAACAGTAGGCAGCCTATAAAACAATTTTATCTAATTAGATTATGTCATGGTCCTGCACATTTTCAGTATGGGAACAGAAATTCTCTGTGTAGGATTGGAGTTTTGTATTCTTCTTGGTTTTTTACAACCCTGACGTGACAATGCAAATGATTACTCTCTTAAGCTTTGGAAATGCTGTTTCCAACCAGAGATGCTGTTTGGTGTTGGGAGGGTGACAATCCTGACACAGGAGAGGAAGGGACAATACCACAGCTTCAGCATTCCCATTCACTGCTAGAGCACTCCCCACGTAACAGTATTTTCTTATAAACTCATTAGGGCCTAAATCTGGCCTCTTATAATTCAGTTTCTGGTAGCATGCAATGAGCAGTTGCTTGGCAAATAAGCAGCTGACAGAGCTGTAATACCTGTTAAAATATGAGGTGAGGACAACTCCAGAAGCAGCAACAGGAAAACTTCCCCATGGGTTTCTCAGTGTAAGGGAGGTTCTGCCTTCCAGCCCCACTGAGCTGATCAGCGTGGTGGGAGCGTAAGGGTGTAGCTGTCTGCAAGCATCAGGAGCTGCATTTCTGCCAGGTCCCAAAAGAGATGCAGAAAAGACCCCTCCTCGCATCATATGCTCATCCTCCTTAACACGCCAGCACCGACGGCTCATCACAACCACCCTGCTGTTACCTCCCTTGCTACTGGAGTGAGATCTCCCAGCGGTTTCTGCAGCAGCTGGGTAAGTACCAAGGTACAACCACAGAAGCCATCAAAACAGTAATATTGTTTTAGAGCAAATCGACATGATCTTACGCAGTGCTTAGACAGATGAAAGCAAAATTAATGCTCTCATAAAATAACAAGGAAAATATTCATTCATGCACTTTTTTAGCTACAATAAATAATTTTGCCTGATTACAAAAAAATAGTTGCTGAGAAACACAGTGCAGTAAAAGTGCTCCAGGTCTGCTTTTTTACTTGTTTTTAATGCTGTACTAGATCATTAGAGCATATGGAGAATAAAAAGCATCAAATCATTTGCCAAAGAACCAGACATTGGATTTCCGTAAGAACAAATGTTTACATTTAAAAATACATACATCTACTTCAGCTAGAAACAGACCAAAGATAGGGAAATCTTCATTCCTCTAAGTAGTAAATCATACTTGGCACTCTCTTTGGGAGAGCTGTGCTAAGCACCAGTCTCCCAACATAAACACGCAAAGCTCTTGGAATTTCATAAGCTTTCTAGAACCGCAGACATAAGGAAAAAATAAGAACAGAGTATTTGGGATGAAGTAAGCTTGTGTAACAAATAATTTTAGGATTTTTTAAAATTAAGCATGAAAAAAATGTATTGTGTATCCCTCAAAGGCAGCGCTGAAATTCAGAAAGAGGCCTTTGCATAGGGAGGGTGGTACTGCAGCAATCCCCTCCACAGCTAGAGAGCAGAGCCCAGACGAGGCACCGGGAAAGGAGAAGCAGCTGATGGGCAAAGCGCTGCTTCACCCACCCTGCCCGCGCACCGCAGCTTGAGAGTCACCCCAAAATCCTGTACAGACACAGCCAACGCAGTTATTCACCTAAACACGCTATTAAATGTGTCACAGTCAATGCTGTCTCCACTTGTGAGTGCTAAAAGCATCGGGAAAGACAGAAAACATCTCCCCCAAACAACTGCAGGGACCACGGGATCTGCTGCTGGGATCTACTTACAGCATCGGCCAGGACAACGCTCGCTATGTCACTGTTTCTTCATAAACTGCTTCCACATGCTGGTCTGTTCATTGTGCCATTTCTTCCATTGGTTGCTTGTGTTTGACAGCATCTGGACCGCAAGAAAAGATCCTTTTCCCCCTCTTTTGCACAATCAGCAGGCTGCAGAGGGATGCTGAGCACTGCTGCAGCCCCGATGGATCCAACAGCCCAATGCAGCAGCGGCTGCAGCTCCCCCTTCCCAGCCTGGGTTTGTCTGTCTTTGTGTGGGGTTTTTTTTTTAAAGAGATATGGTCCTGACTAGCCTCGGGCTTCAGAAGCACAATACAAACTCCAGGAACGGGGTGGTCATCAAACAGAGAAGGCTACTGAGACAGAAGGCCAAAATAAGACATTTTGCAGAGATGCTGTTCCAGGCATAACTTGTATTTGTAGCATCTCCTGCAACAGATCCGATTTTGTGATTTGTTCTGTTTCATTGGAATTTACTTCCTGACATTATACTGCATTATTTCTTGACGATTTGCATTTTTTTTCAGTTTATACAACAGAGATAACAGATTTTCTATCCATTTATTTCCTGCTTGAAATATCCAGCTCTGTCACAGAACATTTATGCTGAAGTGTTCACAATTTGAAGGAGTTCCCTCTGAAAACTTCAGTGTAGCAGCTTTATAAATACCCTTACTGTTCTGCTTCTGCCTCTCTTCTTATCAGGAGTGTGCAATGCTCACACTCATTACGAGTGCCTAGAGACTGCCTTAATTTTGATGGTGCTGATTACATCAAGACTCAGAAGTCTGTCTGTGTGCTGCCAGTAGCATCCTGAGTTTGATTTCTCATTTCCAAGCTGGAACAGGTAGCTGTTAGCACATACTCATTTTAAAACTTAGCTCCTTGTGTACTTCTCATTCGTACTGCTATTCTTGTGATCAACTCTGCATAAAGCAGACCCCAGAAGAACTGGGGATCTCAGATACAACCTTGAACAGGCACAAAGATTTGACTGAACTGTTTATGGTATTTCTAAGATTTTCAGATCTTAGCTCTCTCACCTTAGTCACCAATGTTAACAGGTCAGGTTGTCCTCCAAGGAAAACCAAGAAACCTTTCCTCTGAGGGTTTTTTTCTGATCTTGCCAGTCCTCCTGCTTTGAATTCCACGTCAGTGCAGAGTGCTGTCCCTCCCCATGGCCCAGCAACTCACTGCCACAAATGCAACCTTCCAACCTCTGTCAGTCTTAATTTAAAATGCTGTACTAATATAGCACTTCACAAGAGCTTCAGGACAGGCCAAAAGCATGAAATTAGGGATTTCTAGGGAACCAGGAGCTCTCTTTTACCTCTGCAGTCCTTGGCTGCACAGAAGATGCACTAGAAATAGCTTGTCTACAGGGTAATTCCTGCAGAGGCAGAGAAAACAAATACTGACAGGAAGAAAACACGGTGCTGTTGCAGCTTTGTACAGACAGAGGACTCCTCTTTAGAGAACTCTTGGACTATACTATGACTCTGCTGCTTATGGTTAAAAAAACCTGTTTTCCTGCCAAGGAGCTGAGGCTGACTTCTCTCATGTTGAAGGTTAAAGTGACACTGCAAACACTACGAGGTATGTGCAGCATTGTATAAAAGGATAGATTAATCATCCAAGGAAAAGAAGCCTGTTTCATGTTACAGTACATCTGATAGTAAGTGAAATTCTTTGTGTTACCACAAGCAATTTACTGGAGGAGGCCAACATCCTCATATTTAGAGTCCTGATTATGAAAGGTCAAGAGGTACTGAGCATAAGTAAGTAACCAAACTGGCCCTACAATATTGTTTTTTGTAGCACAGAGATGAGGAAAAACACATTTTTCTGGTCATCGCATCTCAGCTTTACCGAAATTCACCATGGTCACAGTAAGAAATCCTCTCTGAGTTCAAGTAAACAAAAGGACGTTGTAACTAGGCAGAGCAGGCTGTTTAGCCAGGAAAACATGCAGTGCCAGTCTCCCAAACATTGCCCCGCTGGATAACCTCCTCAGCACAATGATCTCACACAGCTGTCGTGTCGCTCCTAAATTTAGTCGCCAAAAGCATCGGCTCCAATGCAGGAGCACACGGAGAACAACGCCTCTCTGCTCCAGCTGGGCACGCGTGTTGGCTAAAACTGCCTGGGGCCACGCTGGCCACATGGGTCCGTAGGGTGGCATCAGCCCTGTTTATCAATGTCAGACCCTGAAAGCAGAACAAAAATCCATATAGGGGGTGGGAATGAAGCCACAGATGACACAGGAAACGTCACCAGCATGGGAAGCAATGGGGAAGAAAGGACATTGAAAAGAGAGTGCTTTTAAAGTATTCTCTCACAAAGTGCTCAAATCCTTTTTAAGCAGCAGGCACAAAGAGTCCAGCTTTGAAATTCCCTTCCTAAAGTGAAAAAATACATTGGGAGCTGCTAGCATTATTAGCAATCTTCTTACAGAAGAACGTGAGCCAACAACAGCCCCGTGTCTGGAAACTGAGCCTGAAAGAGCAGCTGGGCTTCCTGCGTGGGAAGCAGGTGAAGAGCAAATTTCCCCTCTAGGGACATTTTAAAACAAAGGCAAAAATAGGTATTTGATTGATGAATTCACCGGCCTAGCTGTAAAAATCAAGTAAAATTAGAAGGCTCATCACCATTACTAAGTTTAGTATGACTTTTATTGGTGCAGACATGGGTGAAGTGCAGCCAGCTACTCAAATGGGTCATAGAATCACAGAATGGTTTGAGCTGGAAAGGACCTTAAAGATCATCGAGTTCCACCCCCCTGCCATGGGCAGGGACACCCTCCACTAGCCCAGGTTGCTCAAAGCCTCATCCAGCCTGGCCTTGAACCCCTCCAGGGATGGGGCATCCACAGCTTCTCTGGGCAACCTGTTCAGTGCCTCACCACCCTCACAGTGAAAAATTTCTTCCTAATTAGTCTAAATCTCCCCTCTTTCAGCTTATACCCGTTACCCCTTGTCCTCTCCCTACACCCCCTGATGCAGAGTGCCTCCCCATCTCTCCTGTAGCCCCTTCGGTTACTGGAAGGCTGTTCTCACAGAGACACTACCACTGTCACTGGTTGGCTCAGCCTTGGGCAGAGGTGGGTCCAACTTGGAGCCAGGGAAGCTTCTAGAAGCTTCTTACGGGAGCCACCCCTGTAGCACCCCGCTACCAAAACCCCACCACCCAAACCCTATACACCAACCTCAAATTAAAGGGGATAAAAACGAAGCTTCACTGTAAAACCTTCCTGCAAAATCCATTAGTGACCTGCTCTATGTAACAGCACAGATTAAGTGGGCTCTTCAAAATCAATTAAGGTTCAACAGATAACTAATTAGTGACATTTAAAGATAAGCCAAATTGTTGACAACCTGAATTAATTTCTTAAAATATGAACAATAGTGAGAGGGTTTTTATTGCATGAGATGAAGTATCTGGGACTGCATAAATTGGATATTGTAGTAAGATCGCTGGAATACTCAGGAGAGCGAACACTTCAAACACGTCAACACAGCCCACCCCAGCTGTCACATGTGGTTTAAAGGGGCTGCAGGGAAAAGAAGTTTAAAAAAAGCAGAAAGAAGGGAAAGAGGTGATCTAACTGAAAAATGTCCAGTACTGTGAGTGCCAAGACTCCCAACTTTGATTCTTTTTAAAGTTAAAATAGTGATTTCTGCATTTTGTAATTGATCTTATCTGCAGTAGACCTCTTGTTAACCTTGATAAAAAGAAATGTTAAAAATTAACATTTCTAGGCTGTGATCCAGGATTATTAAAATACCATCTTGCCCAGGCTATTAGTGCCATACCAGTTATAATGCCAGCAAGGCCAGGCTATTAGTGTTTGGGTGATTAAAATACCAGCCTGGTCTTCTGGAGCCATAGTGATTAGAATGTTGCCAGCCCAGACTATTAGTGTTAGCACCAACAATGATGTGGAATTCTCTAGTCCTTTGAGAATTTAATTTAGGCTCAGATCAGCTTGACATGCTGCCTTTTCATTAACTATACTCTTCATCATTGAAATATATATATATGCATATTTCAAATATTCATAGAATCATAAGAAAAACATGTTTTGTTGCATTTGTACCACTGCAATAATGGAAAATTTATCATATCATCTGTGTAGAAGGAGTCATGAAACGACTGGATTATCAGCTAAGGATTCCAAGTGAAGAAATTAAAACAATGATGAGATGTATTAACCCTCTACCTAAGATATAAAAGCCATCTCTGTCAGGCCATGGCATGCAACCTGGAGAGAGCTGTGCAGCCTAACCCCAGTTCCCCCGGGCAGTAGATATATTAACTCCTGCAGCGCACTGCAGCCTTCTCTGCTTCCCTGAGGCAGGTGGGAAACAGCTGATGTGAGGAGCACCAAGTGTTCAAACTCAGGAGATGGGCTTTTCTGTGACTCATACTGGCAACACTGATGGAGGGGCAAAACCCTGCATTAAGGGCAAAAATGCCGTGGAAGATGCACTGGCAGAGACCTCAGCCTCAGGATCCTCAGCAGGGGGGGAGCACAGAGAACCAGCTTTGTAGAAGCAGATACCTAGAGGAGGCTGGAGCCATGTCACCGCAGGTAGGTGGGCTGCAGTGCTCAGAGTGTGAGCGTTAAAACTCAGAACTGCATCTATATTGCTTCTTAGGAACAGGATAGGGTTCGTATGTATACCTGTATATACTGTGTACTATACACGTATTCATATATGCATATTGACCATTTACTGCTACTTTACTTTTCCTGTCTTCTAACCAGCTATCCAGTTATCCATGTGGTCTGATCCTCTGACCACTTAATATTCTTTAAAAACCTTTGGCAGTGAACTCAAATGCCTTTTGAAATCTAGGAGACAGGATTTCCAATATCCCTGTATGCTGATGCTCTCACTTCAAGCTGGTATGAGGTACGATTTGCATTTATAAAATCCATGTTGACTTTCACCCAATGTCATAGTTATTCATGTGTCCTCTAATTTTATTCTTCATTACAAATCTTGTGAAAGTGTTGTCTACAGATACTGAACATACCAGTGCGTAGTTCCTCAGCAGTATCTTGAAACCTTTTCTGAAAAACGGTCTCATCAGTCGCTTTCTAGCCCTGTGGGAGCCAAAGGGGTTTGAAGCAAAAATTACAAGCATAGACAGTTATTCAGGTATTTCATTCCTGAGTTCTTAAATGAACTACTTTTTGAAAATGTCTAGGTGAAATATCTGTCCCTGATAATTTGTTACTCTTGATTTTGTCTACTTTTCTGCAGGTACTTCACTTCAAAGCAGCTACTCTGTGTAGTTTCCATCTGGAAGGATGCCAGCATGAAGATTTCCCTTCATTCTGTTGTGATGAACATAGATATAAATAACTGATTCAGCTTTGCCTGCTGTGGGCTTACTTTCTTTGTTTATGATGGAAGGGCTTTATGGGAAGTGTTTGAAAAATTATGAAAAATTAGTTTTGTGCTTTTGCACGTTGTTCCTAAGTAATCATCTCAGAGCTGTGCCACTTCCCCTTTTGGTTTATTTATGAAAGGATATTTTCATAGAATCATAGAATCATAGAATACTTATAGTTGGAAAGGACCTTAAAGATCATGAAGTTCCAACCCCCCTGCCATGGGCAGGGACACTAGACCAGGTTGCTCAAAGCCTCATCCAGCCTGGCCTGGAACACCTCCAGGGTTGGGGCACCCTCACAGTAAAAAATTCCTTCCTAATATCTGATCTAAATCTACCCTCTTCCAGTTTATAACTGTTACCCCTTGTCCTGTCACTGCACTCCCTGGTAAAGAATGTTTCCCCATCCCTCCTGTAGGTCCCAGTTAGGTACTAGAAGGCTGCTATTAGGTCATTCCCAAGAGGATGAAGACCAGATTTCTCCATGAGCTGCAGAAATGTCTCAGCCCTACGCAGAATTTCTCCTAGGATTTTGCTGCTAACTAGCCTTGTTTTTTCACTCCTTCTACCTACACAAACACGTAGGGGGCAAACCACAAAATAACGGTCAATGGCCACAACAGCCATGGGCCACAGAGAGCCCTGAAGTCATGCTGACCTCTGCCAGGATTGCCCAGAGCCCGACACAACCTGGTCATAGTATTGCTGCTCCCAGAATGGAGCTGCCCTAGGTGCCTCTGCACCTACACCACATTCAGTTTGCCACCCAGACATGTATCCACAAACACGCAGGAACTGCCTGGAACACATGTCAAAACATGCACAGATGTGATGGGAGGACTCTGATTAGTGAACAATTTTCCATTATAATCTTATCGTGATGCTATCTGTCTCCTTTTCATTGTCGAGGAACATTTTTATTTGCCAGAAGTGTAGACTCTCTTAAGGCATTAGATATTAGCTAGAGTTCTCAAAATAAATAAATAATACAATAATAAAAAAAATAAATAAAACAATAGATAAAATAATTACCATAGTGGCAACTCTTCCTCTGATGCTGTCACAGCCCTCGGGCTCAGTGGTAGCACTGTACTCAGGTGCACTCTACAGCTCCTTCATGACGTTTCCTAACAGCCCATGATTTGACCCAAAGTGAGCCTAGCACACCCATCCCATCAAACATGTCAGACCCAAAAGGTGGGTGCACAAGAAAAAAACTGATTTCGCAGGGCACCATCTCTAACAGCTCCTCCAACAGGTTCCATCACAAGTACCTCTCACCCCTGTGTTTCCCAGGCAGTGACCTGCTGGGTTCGTACCAGACTTGTTCTCTAGCAGCGCTGCATTTCTAGCTACTCCATAAGAATATGAAACTTGAAGGCTGGTGTCTGCTTTATTTGTTTAGATTTTTGACTGTTTACAACATCAGCTACTGACTTGCTGATAATGCCCATTCTTTATCATAAACTGCTGTGCTTGCAAGGCAAGGGTGACCAGAAATTATACTGTTAACCTGGTCATCCCTATAAATATGTGGATTCTCTTCATGTCTGTGTGTTTTGTTACTCACCCTACTTTTCTGTGTCTTACTGGAGTCCTCTAGAAGCCAATAGGCATCTCTTCAGGGAATATCAGTTCACCTAAGCCTCAGCATTTTGGTAGACTCAAGTATTACACTCACGCGGGATGTTGGAGCAGACACAGCTCAATTTTCCTGTGCTCTGAACCAAAGGCTATTTAACTGTGACTGGCACAGTCTTGATCCCAAGCTATCAAGCTCTGCTGAGAGGCGAAGTATATTAGCTTGGGCTGGATGCCACATAAACACTTGGAGCAGGGAAAGAGTGAGCTCATGTTCGTTTGCAAAAAATCACATAGCCCTATCCATTGCCTACACGCATGAATCTATTTCTAATTAAATTTTGCAGATGACACCATTTTGGGGGGATTAGTGAATACACTTGAGAGCAGGTCAGCCAGAGGGATCTAGACAGGTTGGAGGAATGGTCCAACCTTACGAATTTCAAGGACAAATGCGAAGTCCTGCTCCTGGAAAGGAAGAGCCTCAGGCACCAGCACAGGAGGATTCTTCCTGCCTGGTGCAGCCCTGGGGACTGGTGGGCAGCAAGCTGAGCACGAGCCAGCAGTGACTCTGGCAGCAGTGACAGCCAAGAGCATATTGAGCTGCATGAACAGGGGAGAGCCAGAAACCAAGAAGGGATTATCCTCTTCTACTAAGCACTCATTAGACCATATCTAGATTACTGCATCCAAATTTGGGGCCCTGAATACAGGAGAAACATTGACTGATGGGATCGAGTTCAGCAGAGGCCACCAAGGTGGTGGGGGCTGGAGCACTGGCCTTATGAGGAGAGGCTGGAGGAGAGGACTTGTTCAGCCTGGGCACAGGTAGCTTCAGGGGACCTCAAAGCAGCCCCAGTGCTGACAGAGAGGTCACTGAGCAGGAGGACCTGGGCTCTTCACAGAAGGAAGATGAGAAACAGCAAGTGTATGTTGAAAGAAGTTAAAATTGGTGCACTGGTTTTGGGTGGGATAGAGTTAAATTTCTTCATAGTAGCTAGTATGGGGCTGTGGTCTGGATTTGTGGTGGAAACGGTGTTGATAACACAGGGATGTTTTAGTTACTGCTGAGCAATGCTTACAAAGCATCAAGGACTTTTTTGCTTCTCAGGCTGTGCTGCCAGTGAGTGGGCTGGGGGTGCACTAGAATTTGGGAGGGGACACAGCTGGGACAGCTGACCCCAGCTGACCAAAGGGATATGCCGTACCATATGGCATTGTGCTCAGCAATAAAACTGGGGACAGAGGGTGGCAAGGGGGCTGCTGCTTAGGGACTGGCTGGGCATCAGTAGGTTGGTGGTGAGAAATTGTGTTCATTTGCATCGCTTGTTTTTTTCCTTGGGTTTTACTTTCCTCTCTCTTTGTTGGTTGGGGGGGGGGGGTGTCCTTGCAATTTTTTAAAAATCTTTTTCATTATTAAAATGTTTTTATCTCAGTCCACAAGTTTCTGTCTCACTTATACCTTTCAGATTCTTTCCCATCCCATTGAGGGGGGAGTGAATGAGCAAAGGTGTGGTGTTGAGGTGCCAGCAGGGGTTAAACCCTGACAACTTGATAGAAGAGTTGGTGCACTTTCCGTCTTTGGAGGTTTTCAAGCCCTGACTGGATGAAGCCCTGACCAGCCTGGTCTGACCTCAGAGCTGACACTGCTTGGAGAGCAGGTTGGACCAGAGTCCTCCTGCAGTCCCCCCCTGCTTAAATTATCCCTCCTGCTTAAATTATCCTGCAGTCCTGGGACTCCATGATCCTCTGTGTCTATCCTCTTGAAAATGTGTTCTTCCAGTCCATTCAAATACTGTGCAGACATCACAGCAACAGCTCCACTTCCCTCCTAGCATGCGTGCGGAGCCACCTCTGACCGTACCTCGTACCTGCCTGCGGCTGCTCTTTGGCAAGACAGCTGAAACAACTTCCTGTGGAAGCTGAAAGTGAGAAGCTTCTTCATTCCTCCTTATGAATACTTCTTGATTAAAAAAAATAAAAAAACCAAAAACCAACAATAACAGTAACAAAAACCCCAACAACTGCACCTTTATCTTACTTTTGTGTAAGCAAACAGGTCGAAAAAAGAATGATGAGAGTCCCTTTATCTCTCCATGAGGAAGCTTAACTGGGAATCTGGGCTATCTGCCTTGAAGACCCGCATGTAGATGCATTTCCGTAAGATATTCCAGAAGATAATAAAAAACTCTGTTGAGTAATATGTGAATGTACGTTTGTATGTGATATTGTTCTCAGTTTGCCTCAAGGATAGTTCTGATCACGGCTACAGAGTTTTATTCCCAGACCAAATGCATTGTTCATAGTTTTTTAAAAAACTAGAATCAAGTAGTCATCGGTTGGGCTAATGATTGTTGTAGGTCCCTTCCAAATTAATTATTCTGTTCTAAGCACCTCAAGTGTTGTTCTTCTTCAGGAGGGACACAAAGATGGTCAGAGGCTGGAGCACCTCTCCTATGAGGAAAGGTTGAGGGAACTGGGCTTGTTCAGCTTGGAGAAGAGAAGGCTCCGGGGAGACCTCATTGCAGCCTTCCAGTGCTTGAAGGGAGCCTATAAACAGGAGGGGGAATGACTGTTTACGAGGGTTGATAGTNGCCATTCTGTGATTCTACAATTCTTCAAACTTGTAGCTTAGGTATTTTTGAGGAAAAAAAAAAATCCAGAATACAGCAAAGAAAACAAGAAATATTAAATTAGTTAAGTATAAAACCACTTTTTTTTTGACTCTACAAAACTAGTATTACAGGAAGACATAAAGAATTGCAGCATTACTGCCTGAGAGCACGTCCCGCAAACTGGCTTCTGTTGGGACTGTGTATCACTGGAAGGACTGGAAGTTATATATACACCATGAATATAAATACTCAGAAAAAATACGAATTTTCATGCAATAGCTTTTTAAAATATAGCCACATTTATACCAGCACTGCCATGGAGTAACAGCCACAGCATCGTTGAACTTCTCCGTTAATTCCTGCTTTTCCATTTGCGCTGGGCTCCAGCAGGGGCAGAGCCTTGCTGCCCGTGCCCGGGAGAGCAGCACCGGGGGCTGCTCCCTCCATCGGCACCACGAGAGGTCCCCCCAGCCCCGCACAAGGCGAGGGACCGCGCTCACGGCAGCCGGAGGGATCCTGGGCGAGCCGCTTGGTCAAACCTCGGTGTCTGAAATTAAACACCCAGCTACGAGACTTGATTCCCCCTCCCGCCCCCAAAAGGAATTCCTTTGGGAATAAGAACAAACTGCAGGATAACATCCAGCAGAGAGCAGAGTCTGCTTGCTGCTTGTCCAGAAAAGCGTGGGATTGTGCTTGAAGTCCCTTTACATGAGAAGGGATTTTAAATCTTATTTGCAAATTCCTGCCTCGTAGTCTCATGTTTGCAGTTATACGTCCCTGGGTTTCAAAGCCTGACATTATAGATGTTCTTTTAATAGATAGTGAGTTTAAAAAGCTAACAAAACCAGAACTAGAAAAAAATGGCATTTACCAAATATTCAGAATAATTTGGAAAAATATTTTGTCTCTCATCAGGCTTCAAATAAACCCAATTAGTGCCAGTTCCCTGCAAAGATACTTTTAAAATCACAATGAAAGTGCAAATTTCTGTGTGCCAGCCCCGAGCAAATGGACGTGCATCAAACCTCTTCGCACAGCGCTTGCCATGTGCTTTCACTGAAGCATATTCTGAGCTGCATCTTGGTAGGCATCCAGATGACTTCAGGCATGGGTGTGCTCCAGCCAAATTGTTAATATGAATAATGATTCACGCTAGTAAAAGCGACACGTATCTGTGCAATATTCATCAACATGAAAGGACAGTGCAGGTGCCTGCGTATTAGCCACCCTGTTAGTTTTGGTCTATGCTGCATCTCAGTGGTTGTCACACATCTTTTTTTTGAAAAAACCTTAAAATTCATGTGAGAGACCAACTTGCTACATGTTAATCACAATTACAGAAGGGAATGGCGAGGAACAGGTCGGCCTAGTTGTACAGTTAGAAAGAACCAGGGGCTAAATTTGGCAAGACTGTGCTCTAGCCTTAATCCAACAAAGCATGCGTTTAATTTTAAGTTAATAAGCAATTCGTTTACATTAGTATGGTTATTCTCATGCTTGAAATTAAGCACCTGTAAAAATGACATACAGGATTGGACCTCTCCCTTCAATACCCTCAGAGTGTTCACACAATAGTGCCCTTTGTCCTGTTTGAAAATCTGGTTCCTCAGCTTCCTTTGCCTGCAGTGATACTGCATAATACGAGAAGCAGGTCATTTTGGGCCCAAAATGTGAGCTCCCCTTAAGCAGACATCGAAGCTGTAGAGAGCGTCTATAGCCCAAGCCTCTTAAAGCCCCTTTGCACGACCTGCAGTGATGAATCTAGGCTCCTGCTGCATTCTTCCCCAGCAAACTGAGTTCAGACAACAGCAAAACAACTTCAGCCTGGTAATTCACAATCATTTCTGCATCAGCAGAACAACTTCAGCTTGCATAAAAATTAGGCTGTGCCTTGTTGTGACAAAATGCCCTGTTTGCTTACAGCCTCCAAAATTCTGTGTGTGACTTCTGCTTAGGACACTGTACGAGTACAGCCAGTAGACGTAAATGGGTATTTTCCTAAGCCTTCTAAAAATCTTGCTTAATTCCCACATGGAAAATATTCTGTAAGGATATACCATTGTTACCAAGTGAAACTGCTGAATTAGCCTGATTACGAATGTAGGATGCCTCGGTAACATACCTCAGCAATGTAGTGCAATGCACAGAGCAGAATGCATGTATTTGCATGCAGCTAGTCATAAACACTCAGCTTTAGCACTAGATGACCTAGGGGGGAAATGAAGTAACCTTGTAGGTGGCTGATTAGAAGGGAAAAATGTTATCCTGTCATTAAAGAGTGACTGAAAGGGGAATAAATTTCCAGATTAAAGACATGATCTAAAAGAATTTGAATTACTTTCTGATGCTAAGTATATCAGGCATTTGGACTGTGGCCATCGCTGCAAAACTCCTGTGCAGTGAGCCAGGAGTCGTGTTCGTCGCGGAACTGTCACCGCAGAGAAGTGAGTGAGGAGTGCCCTTCCCAAAGGGCAATAGCAGGCTGGTGGCACTCATGTTGGAGCTTGGTCATGCCATAACCTGTAGGAAGTGCCAGCTAGATGACTTACAGTAGTGCCTTTAAATGTGGCACCAGCTTTTTGTTTTAATATCAAAGAGACAGGAAAAAATATTCGTGTGCATGTGGTTTTGTGCATGCATTAAATTCCACTTGCAGAAAATGGAAACTGCCCCTCAAAAGGGCTATTGCAGAGATTAGAGGAAAAATTTCAGAAGCAGATGCCTTGAGGCTGGCTGCTTTGTACGTAAACAATTTAAAGTTTTGAAAATTGTTAGTGTTTAGTGGGTCTTTCTAATGTGAATGGAAAGTACAATAGAGAGCTTATACACAGCCACAAATTGGGGTTTTGAGGCCTAACCTTTTCTAAAAATCTCAGTAATGATGTAGAAAACACTTGAACAAACCCTTATGTTTACATCAGCTTCGAAGAAAGAGAAATTGTGAAAATTTTCTTCATAGGGCATACATTTCTACTTGTTTTAAACTGTTTATGATCACATATATTTGCAGAGAGAGGCTTTTTAATTTTTTTTTTTATATTTCCGTGTCTTACCTTACGATGGTTAGTACCAGAATTGTTATAGAAATGGGGGAACTATATTCTTTAAAACTTATATATCAGCAAAAATTTATGCATGGAAACGTGAAATTATGTCAACAGATATGGAGGGCATGGCTGAAGCAGAATGTGTGCAGCACACAAACATCACCACTGCTGTTGCATTCGGATATCAACGTGGTTTTCAACTGCCACTTCATTTGCTCTTTTTTTCCTTCTCTTCCATAACATGTAGACAGTGGTTCCAACACCCAGGCCCCACCACTGGGTAGGGAAGGTGCCTTGTATCCTACCTCTTCACCCTGACTCTGCGCAGCTCTGAATTTACATTCGAAGCAACCCTCTTGCTGCCTTATCAACTGAGTGCAGGACTTCCTTCTCCAGAAATGTCCAATTATCTGCAAAAAGCAACAAGTCTCTGGATTTGGTCTTTCGTTTCAATGATATGAATCCAAATCGCTGCAGTACAAATTACTCAAGAATTTGGCCTTTGCTGGCTTTGAAGCAATAAGGGAAAACATGTGTGTAATCATTAACATCTGTGAATTTACACATTTCAAGGCGCATTTTTAAATGAAAGTAATGTGCTCTCTGAAGATGCGATTAGTTGAGCAGGCATAAATCCTACAGCTATATTGAAGCCTGAGGTGCAAATAACAGTAAAGCTTTGGCTTCAAATGCTCACGGGAGTTTTCATGAAATATTCTACATCAGGCAGAAGCTTTATCATGAAAACTTTTAGGAAAAGATACGGAGCATTATGCTAAAAGTAGTACAGATCAGAAATAACTACATAAAGGCAGTATTTGTAGGAAGAGGTAATAAAGACCATATTTGGATAACATAGACCATATTACCTGTATTCATCAACTTGAGCTTGCTAATGTCCTGAAATGGTCACTGCTACTATAGGAAGACATTGCTCACAGGCAGGATTCTCAGTTTGAAGTGTCCCTTCATTTTCTTCTTTACACTCAAGAAGTTTTAAAACACCTAGCAGTTCACCAGTAACCCACCCATGATACAGTAGATATTTATTTTTTTAAAAAATGAACATTGCACATTCCAACATTGCACATGCCATAATGAATCTCCTCCATGTCTCTGCATATGGAAAAGGGGGCATTGCACAGGAGTGCTGTTCAGAGGATCCAGCTAATGACTCTGGAACTATTCTTACCATTTCCCTGTTACTCTTAAAAACTGTTCCCATGCACTGACAGACATTTGAATGTTTCAATCCTGCTAAATGTTTGGGCCCATAGAAGACCAATTTGCACCTAAGCATTGGAGTTAGTGTTGTAAAAGTTGGAGGGTTTTGTTTTTATTTTCTGTGGCTCTGCCTGAAGCCCACCTAATTGCCAAGTCACTCCACCATCTGCATCCAGCTCCCTGACCAGCCAGGTTGGGCACCTCTTGGGATTCACTGGAGCTCCAGCCTGGCTAACATCCCCAGGTGTCCTTCCTATGGAAAGCAGGGATCTGGGGAGGGATGGCTGGCAAGCACATGGTTTTCACCCCAAAATGTGATCCAGACATGGCATTTGTGCACATCCTGACTCAGAAACTCAGATGTTTCCCAGGTTATGGTGTCTAGACATAGGCTTAGTGCTTCTGGGACAATAATTTACGTTTTCCTGCACATAGGTTTCTCATCTGCATAGTGGAGGTACTAATGCTGCTGTTGTGCTGTCTGTGTTTCTTGCTATTGGTTTGGAGTAAGAACAGTCTCCTAAGATATTAACATCCTGATTTCTGTTTAGATCTCTATCCAGTATTATAATTAATACATGAACAATAATTTGTTGCAAAGTGTTAGGGAACTCTATACAGAGAATATCATACTATCAGAAATTAAAAGATAAAATAGAAGTTCAGTCTCTCAAGGGTACATAATGCATGCTTCTTTGCTACACACCTGACTGTGGTGATGACTACAATGCTACACACCACATAAATCCAGAATGCTTATAAAAAAGCATACATTGCACCACCTGTTCTCATCCAGCCTCTTTTCTTTTTTTTCAACTAAAACAACTGCAAGTGAAAGGCAGACTTTCAAGCCAAAGAAACTCTTCAGCCAGCGTCCAATTTCAAAGGGTTCACATTAAAATTGTATGAAGAGAAATCCAACAGGAATAACTTTGGGTATTCAAAAGCATAAAAACTGGCAGTTTCAAATTCCACACTGGAACATGACCTATTTTTAGAGACAAATGAGAATTTCTGCTTCACTTTAAACCTGTTTTATTTCTGGAGCTACAGACAGCTGCCTTCCCAATAAAAATGAAGAATAATAATAATAATAACTGCAACATGTGAACATTGGCCTTGTCACAAGGGCTTGCCAGTTTAAAAACCACCATTGCTAACAACCATTTTCTGTTGCTGCAGCAATTGCATCCACAGCCACACTCACCTTCAGAGAAGGTAAGTTAAACTTTTGGCAGCGAATTTCAAGTTAGGAATTATTTTAGGTTAATAAATGCAATGCAAGCTATGAGGAAAAGAATGCGTATCTAGACACCTGTTTTTCATTCATAATATTGGATTAAGTTCATCTCATCCTCAAGGCAGGGAAAGGATGATCTGAATCCATCTGTAAGAGGTTGAATAAATGGTAACTTATGCAAGAATGCAGAAATTTGCTTTCAACTAGAAGTAAGCAAGATGGGTCACTGGTAATTAAATTATTGATTAACTTGGCCTGCCACCCATTCCACAGTATGAACTGATGTTCATTCATCTAGACAACAACACATCTTGGCACCCTTTTGAACACAGGAACCCTGGCTGTTTGAATGGGTGGCAACCTCCCAGTTAATAGGTGAATACGGTTTTCAAAGCTCAGTACTTACGGAGAAAGGTTGGTTTTAACGCTGTGAATAGGAGGACTCTGTGGCCATTAAAAGTATAAAGTCTGTTCCACCTGCAAATTCTCTGACTTGGTAGCTCTTGTAGCATATAATCGTTACGTCATTTGTCTTCCCAGCACGTGAGAACTGAACTGTGTGCTGGCCAGGACCAGATGAGACCTCCCTGATCACTTACCATATGTGTGCACAGGGATGAGCCCCTTTCGTTATGATAAATAAAGATTTGGAATATATACAAAATACAGCATTTGAGTCTTTAACTTTGGGAAACACCTTTCTGGTTACCCCAATAAAGCCCATTTGGCTCTGCATTCAGAAAGGCTTTATTGCAGCTGAAGCAATGAGGCAGATATAAAAGAAGATGCAAAGAGTGGGTACCGTGTTATTACATACATATGTGCACACACACACACGTACATACACAAAGGCCTGTGATAATGTTTTGTCTTTCACTGTATGACCATCCCATAGTTACTTCCTTCAGCTAACACACAGCATCTATATTCATTTATGGCTGATAAATGGCCCCTAATTTATGGCTGATAAATGTGCCTTCAACTAGTAAGCCTGGCAAAAATCAGTAAATACAAATATAATTAAAATACTAGCAACATTAATATCAGTTTTTCCCAAAAGTGCAACAAATTACATACTTAAATCAACAGTGGAAGTGTAGAATATCCCTATTGCTACATCACAATTTTTTTAACACAGGGTTACAACTTTAAAGATAATTGCCATACACGATGACACAATTGTCTTCAAAAGTAAAAATGAAAATAACAATTAAGGCAAATCCATCTTTATGCAAATAAATATGTATTTCATTCCATAGTTTCATTTGTGCAGAAAACATTAATTCTGTTCAAGCACAAACATATCCTCAAATTAAAAAAAAAAAAAACCAAAACAGGAATCCAAATGGCAAATATCAAATATTCTGTACTAATAAGTTGCCTCCGTTTCACTGTGTTTGCATCTACACTAATCCTTTCTTCCTCACTAGCTTCTGTATTGTTAATTGCCAGTAGAGCCACTCATTTTCATTACAGAAATCTAGACTATGAAACAAGAGGAATAGAATAGTTAATCAAACACTATACAAATAGAAGCACTTGTATCATGGCCTTAAGGGCATTGGCTGGCTTTAGATTGGAGGTTTATCTTGCACATCACATTACATAATGTAAAATTTGAATATAAATAATGACAGACAGAATTCGGCAAGTAATACCAAAGCATCAGCAGCATCTTGAGTGTCTTGTTTTTGCAAATCAGCTGCACATAAGGGCACTATTTTTTTATTATTTATACCCTCTAATCTTACCTAGATGTCTTGATGACTTACCCAGTTCTTGGTGTTTTTTCCAATTCCTTTTTTGGGGGATAAATCGAGAAGCCAAATACAACTTCCAACAAGTATAACTCAGCGAGACTGTTTTCAGAAAAAGACCCTTGGATGGGTTGATTATTTCGTCCAAAGGAAAATTTGCAGCTGCTAGGAGCTGACTGAAATCCTTCCAAATTATTCCTTTTTGTTGTGGATCTTCAGATATCATTGTTTTTGTAGATATCTGCCCAACATGTCTTGACAGTCACTTGATCTCACATTATCTGATAAGAAAATGTAGAATAATTTACTGTTATTAATAATAAACTCCCTTAAGTGCTACTTTGCAAACACAGAAGCAAAGTGTACTCACATGAAAGGAGCAACATATGAGTATGCCCCAACAAGTTTACCATGTAATACTGGGAGCCTCAGAAAGAGAACAGCACGAGCTTTTCTTAAGCCCCAAATCACAGAATACAAGCAAGACAAGAAACCAAGCAACTGATGTGGGAAAGAATAGTAGAGATCAAAAATATTGGGAGGAAGGCTGCTACAACAAATGAGTTTTGAGAATGGTTATAAAAGAAAAAATAAAGTTTACTGTTTCGTTTGTACTTTTTTTTGTAGTTTTGCTTTCATTCCCAGTATAAACTCTATTCCTTATGACTTCACTCCAGCTGGTTGTGGGGAAGGAAAGGTAAAAGGGTGCTGGGCTTTGCAGCACGCACGTTGCTCAGCCATAGACACATCTCCTCCGAGCTCCCTCACACCCTGCCTGCGACCTGGCTGCTGGAGGCTCTCTCTGCCTCTCAACCCCGCAATTCCCAGCACCCACAGGGCAGGGAGCATCCTCGGAGCTGCACACTGGTCTAGGAATAGAGATATACTAACAAAAGGGATTCAATAATTATTTTTTTTAAAGTAGCTGTGAAAAAGTTGAAAGGAAGCTGAGTGCACCACTCGTACCACCGCCTTACAGAGCCTTGTGGGCATGTCTGCGTTCTCTGGTACCAACAGCTGCACATCTGCCATACCTATCGCCCAAGCCTGGCAAGCCATGAAGCTGTATTAACAGAGCCCTGAGATTAAGGAAATAAATTTTCCTGTGAAGCACTATGAAGTAGCTCATACTACATGAGCATGTTTGTATGGATGAACTGGCCCTTGCGCAGAGAGTCCAGAGGCACAAGTGCCCACGCTTATCCATATATACACAGCATAAAAAAAGGTCTGTATTTTTCCATTCTCCATATATATGTAGATACATTCCTTCTCAGTCTCTCAGAACTATTTTTTCCAATGAATTTAACATAGCAAGCTCTGAGATAAAGCCTTAGCCTTTTTCTTTTTCATTAAAACAAATTCTCTCATGATGAATATGGATATAAACCTGCAAATCATTATTTCTTTCTCTAGTCTTTATGGATGAAATTCAGTTCTGGCACAGATGGCTGTATATATCATCCTGTACTAGATGAAAAGATTGCAGTAAGAGGAGCTGCAGGATCTTGTGTTCAAAACAGCTCAGAGACTTAGTAGAAAGGTCTCAACTCCACTGCTTAGCTCGCTGCACGGCGCTACAGCCTCAAGCAGCAGCATTTGGGGTGCATGTTTCTGTGAAGCCAGGCACCCCCACAGCTACATAGCTCACCTGGCAGATTTACGCAGTAGACGTGAAGGTCTGAGTCTGCAAATGCTAAACCTCAGGCTGCTGTCTCCTAAACTCTCTGTGCTGTAGCTCTATGTGATGGGTTTGCCCTTGGCTGGGGGCCAAATCACACACCCACCCACCCAATTCCACCCTCCTCCCCCCCACCAAAGGACAGGGGAGGGAATCAAAGGGGTAAAGGGAAAAAAGGACTCGTGGGTTGAGATAAGGACCATTTAATAACTAAACTACAATAATATTGAAAATAATACTGTATACAAATATAGAAATGGGTGATACACAGTGATACTTTTGATACTTTCCTCCCATCCGATGACCAAGGCTCAGCCTGTTCCCGGCTAACAATCCCGGAGAGTCCTGAAACCACAGCACGGAGATAACAGTCCGAGCGTCCCAGGCCGAGAGCTGACGGTGGGAGGGGTGGGGGGGGAAGGCCCTGGGAGAGTGACCACCTGGAATGAGACGACCCGGAGCAAAAGAAATCCGGAACCAAAAGGGCCGATCTTCCGGAGGGTCCTCACCTATGTACTGGGCATGATGTGTATGTTATGGAATAGATTATTGGCCACTCTGCGTCTCAGTCCTGAACCTAAGATCAAATCCTGGGCTAGTAACTGTGGCTGTGCTCCCTCCCAGCTTCTCCTGTTTGCAGACAGACAGAGAAGCTGAAAGACCTTGGCAGCTGCGTAAACATCAGTTTTAATCAGCTTTCTTCTGAGCACAAATCCAAAACACAGCCTCTTGCCAGCTATTATGAAGAAAGTTAACTCTGTCTTAGCTTAACCTAGGACACTCTAATACTACGTCATGATTATTTGTGATCTATGGGTTCCCCAGCACATTTGTTCCTTGGACTTCAGTACCACCGCTCACAGGAGTGGAAGCTTGAAAAACAAACAAAAAGAACCCAGTTACTGGGGCTTTTACAATATAACATTTCAATCCCTTCATGGATTAAGCTGATTAAATAGAAGCAAAAGGGGTGTTTGCTGCAATGCCACTTCAGCTGTGAGCTTCCTGCAACTCCGCAGCAATGAGGTTTATCAAATCCCCTGGTATACACTGCAGTACTGGGTATACTGATGGAATGAAACAACTTGTGATTGTGGAGCACATTTACAAACAAAGCCATAAGTGCCTAATTCTTTGCCTTAAGATTACATCTAAACATTTTTTACAGATCTCAAACCCTTTGAACTTTAAAACTTTACAATAGCATAATTGATTTCAATCTTTTCTAAGCACTTATCTGGTGTATGAAACTTGATACTGCGTATTGTGAATCAACCCTCAGGCTTTAAAAATTGTAATTACAGTTCCTTTAAAAAATTAGATATAAAGTCAAATAAGATATCTCTAATGACACTATTAGGCTTCTCAGTTTATGGTTTTATTACTGTGATTGATATGCAGCCCCTGTGCTTGAGGTAAGAGGAGCCCACAATTATGAGAAGAATATTTGTCCAGTGTAGCACAAAGCAGTATTGACTTAACTGAAAAATCATATTGGCATGGACGTTAATTCCACTATGTAGGAGTGTTTATAATATACTTTGTTAGGATGTTCAGCACTTCTGTCATGACTATGTAATTTTAATACCCATNATTCTGTGATTCTGTGAATTAAATGCTTGGAGCACTGCTGTGGAGGAGTGCCACATGGATGTTTAGGTGCTGGGGCACAAATCAAATTCATAACCCAAGATTAGATGTTAAAGTGTCCACACTACCTGGTGGAGTATGAAGCATCTAGAAATGGGATCTTTATACGGCAGGGCACTGGCTGCATAGCTAAATACCCAAACCAGCGGGAAATGTGGAGAGAAGGGCAGGTCCCAGTGTCTTCCCTGGGGCCTGAGGGCACAGCACCCCGCTGTCAGATCTGATTGCAGCCAGGTCTGGCTCAGACCCAGCCAGCACAGCCTCAAATCTATCCTTCACGTGCCATCTCAAAACCACTGTGAAACCTCTAAAAACCCTCAGATTAAACCTCCTGCACAATAATAGGGCACTAGAGTATTCCTCCACAAAATCTGAGAGCTTTCAAATCCTTTTTTCTGTCTGTTATTATTTAAGCATGTCGCTCTCCCCATGGCTCTATCTCACTGCTTTGGAGTAAAGCATACACCTCTGCTGAAGAGCATACCCAAGCCTCCCACAGAGTAATGACTTCAGGAAAAAAACCCCATAGGTGATGATACACAGCTTTTGCAACATAAAGCTGTTATATATTTATGTGTTTGTGCTTTATGTAAATGCTGCTGTTATGTCCATTCAGTTTTGTATCATCTAATTAAATCAGCGATGCACTCCTTAGGAAGCGTGAGACCCATCTTCCATGCTGCCGTCAGTACGAGGGCATTTGAACCCACTCGTCTTACAGGAAAAGCCTCACCCCCAGACTACACATCTGGTGAATGAGGTGTTCCCACAGTCAGTACCAAAAATGTATATGGATGCCCTTTTATTAAAAAAACAGTCATTTGAATTTCATCAGAATGTTGGATTAGATTATCCCATTGTTCAAACCAAAGGATTAAAAACTGGAATGGGCATACTGGGCTAGACTTGCTGCTTTGCCTACCATCAGTGAAGCAGAGCAGGAGACTTTGGGAAACTGGTTACAGCTCTCTGATTCTCTGCCTAAATTTAGCTGGCTTAGGGAGGCTTGGAAACTGGCTCATCTTTGCCAGAGAACAACCAGCTCTCATGAGTTCCTCTGGCTATGATGACGGTGTAAATGGGGTGGCTGGAAAGCAAGAGGCTTAGCCCTTTCCCTACTCTTTATTCCATGGGGGAATGCTAAGGAGCTTTCACCAAATCCTCCTGCTCCATTCATACCGAAATTTCGAAGGTGGGAAGGCAGTAGGAGCGCTCAGGTGAATCTCCCCAGGGCTCACTTGGCCCACGCTGGCAGAACTAAGTGTAATTTCTGTCTCAAGGGTCAGCAGAGGTGAAGTGGGGAAAGGATGTTTCTTCTGCTTCTAGAGCAGGAAAAAACATAATTTATAAACTGTATGTAATGTCTACGATAATCTAGCTCAGATCTCTTCACATGATTTCCATGCTGCAGAGCTTAAAACTGTGCCTTAAAATTACTGATCAAAAATTGAGACAATGGATGCCTCATAAGAAGCAATGGGAGCCAAACCTAGAAAATATGCTGAAACATCTTTTTGCTTGTTTGTTTTCTCCACATTTTTCTTTTTTTTTTCTGTATTGTTCACTTTATGGTTGTACCACCAGGTGCCAGTCGAGAGTGGGATGAAAGGATACAAAAATAAAGCTGCAGTTTATGCACTTGAGGACTCAGGTATCACTCTAACATGAGATGATGTAGTTCTGACTACAAAGCATCTCAAAGATTTTAGGACACAGAAAATAAACAGTACCAAGCACAAACACTACAAAGACTAATTTTAGCCCTTAGCTTCTTATTTCACTCTTTTGCACTGGAACAGAAACTGCAGCAAAAAAATTCCTGAGAGCTGAATTCAATCTCCATCTTGGATCCATGGCTATTTCTCTATGTTATATGACACTCTCCAACCTGTCATGTACTGCTATCACTCAAAACCATTTATAACTTGTTAACAAGGTGGTGACAGGGAGCTGAATATTTTCCCAGAATGGTAGTTACATGTTTTAATAAAGATTAATATCTTTATCATTTTAAGGACACGTTAAATTGTGGGACAAAATAGCCTTCTTTGATATCTGGAAACAAGCTCATATGCCAGAAAATGATGCAAAATTCATGCATAAGCTATTTAAACCATAATTAGGCTGGCAATGGACAGCACCAAGAAAATACCACAGATTTCTTGATAATGTCATAGGTATTTTTATTATAACAGAATATTGTTGGGCAAACTCAGAGCTAGAGAAGTCTCAGGCTAGGAAAGAATAAACTAATGTGGTCTTTGCACAGATTTCTACTACTGAATGTGTGCTACCTAGTTTCTGAGGGCAAATCCAGTTATGATTTTTATAACACTCACAGATTTATTTTTGCAGAAGGTGAGTCATCTGTAGCAGACTGGTGCATAAAGCACTCAGTTTTCACCTTTTCTTGACAAAGCCTGTTCTCCAGGCTTCACAACAGTTCCACATGCTCCCTTCTTCCCTCTTGGTACACAGTGAGCTTTCTGGAGGGAGCAGAAGAAACCAACTCCAGTCATAGGGACAATGACACTGAGGTGGCTCCTTCATGCACCAGAAGAGTCTCACATCTGGACCATGGTGGGACAAAACTTGGTTTGGATTTCCCAGATTCCTTCACAATTTTTCTTTGTATTTTTGTCCATAAAACATGTGTGGGACCATGCAAACCTCATGAAGTTCGACAAAGCCAAGTGCAAGGTCCTGCATGTGGGTCAGGACAATCCCAAGCACAAATACAGGTTGGGGGGAGAATGGATTAAGAGCAGCCCTGAGGAGAAGGACTTGAGAGTGTTGGTTAATGAGAACCTCAACACAACCCAGCAAGGTGCACTTGCAGCCCAGAAAGCAAACTGTATCCTGGGCTACATCAAGAGAAGCATTAGCAGCAGGTCAAGACAGTGATTCTCCCCCTCTCCTCTGCTCTCCTGAGACCCCACCTGCAGTGCTGCATCCAGATCTGGAGCACCCACCTGTTGGATCAAGTCCAGAGGAGGGCCACAAACATCATCAGAGGGCTGGAACATCTCCCATATGAAGAGAGACTGAGAGAGCTGGGGTTGTTCAGCCTGGAGAAGAGAAGGGTCCAGGGAGATCTTACAGCAGCCTTCCAGTACTTAAAGGGGGCTACAGGAGAGATGGGGAGGCACTCTGCATCAGGGAGTGGAGTGAGAGGAGAAAAGGTAATGGTTTTAAGCTGAGAGAGGGTAGGTTTAGATTAGATATTAGGAAGAAGTTTTTCACTGTGAGGGTGGTGAGGCACTGGAACAGGTTGCCCAGGGAAGCTGTGGATGCCCCATCCCTGGAGGGGTTCAAGGCCAGGCTGGATGAGGCTTTGAGCAACCTGGGCTAGTGGAGGGTGTCCCTGCCCATGGCACAAGGGCTGGAACTTGATGATCTTTAAGGTCCTTTCTAACCCAAACCATTCTATGATTCTATGATAACTTAATGTTGTCTCTTCTTAGATCAAGCTCTCCTACAATTTCATCTTCCTTTGGGGAAACTGATCCAAATTATGCTATTCAGGGATCAGATTTGTATGATGTCAGTGACTAAAGAGGGTAAATTTGGTATGTCTTACTGAACTACTGCAGACACAAGTCCTGTCACTATATATAAAAAATTTAACAAAAGGAAAGATGGAATTAATAAAGAATCTGTGAAGTGTAATGAGAAAAATATAACGTGTAATGAAAAATCTAATGAATGTTCACTTCATCTTTGTAGTCCAGGTAAGAAAAAACAATCCTCCTTAAGAGCTTAGCAATGCATCAATAAAATACTCAATCCTGAAACCCTGAATTAGAAGAAACTTGGCATCTGTGTCAGCATTTGCAGAATCAAAGTTCACACTGAAATGAGGTTTCCTCTTTTCAGCTTTTCAGTTTTCTTTTTTTCTTTCAGCCCTCCTTTCCCCTGCACCCACTGCCACACAGTCTCTTTTTTCCTTGTTTGTTGCCAGAATGTAGAAAAGGTCTTTAAGGATTTTTTCCCAGCCCTATCAGGTGAAAAACCATCAAACTGAGTGAGATGTAAATAAAAATGTCATCTGGTTTCACATGTTTTAGAATGCCTGGCTTTTTGCGTTTATAATTTTTAAAACTACTTAATTTTAAAACCTCAGGCTTTAAAGGGTATCTTCATTATGCCCTGAAAACTAGCACAAAGGCAAAGGATAAAGAAAACAGGTTTTTAATGAAAATTTATTACTTTTTTTTCCTCTGACAAGCTTTTACACAAGCAACTGCAACAGTGAAATAGTTAATCAGCTATATGATACTTAACCCTTTGGATGTCAGCTTTAATCTACAGCTTTAAAAGGAATCAACATTTTTTGTGCATTTGCCCTACTTGCCTCACAGGTTATGCTTTTGGGATAAGTACAATCTCCTCTCCTCAGCTGGCCACCAAGTGAAAGCTCTATACTCTCATCTTACACGTGTTCTGCTGCCCCAGAAGAATAACTGAGAGGAGTGATGACCACAGAGTCCCTGGCACTCCTGTCTTTGGGAGACAATAAGTCTTTGGGAGAAAATAAGTTGTTGAGATATTACCCACAGGCACAACTGGGTACTATAAAAAAACCCAGGGTTTCATGGGCTGTGTCCATAACATCTGTTGAAGCACAATCTTGAGATGATGAATGTGTGTCTGTACAACGAGGCTGTACAACGGTCACAGCTGGTACAGATGCGACACGAGTACAGAAAGTGGGTGTCAGCTACTTTTCCACTCCCTTTATCCCAGGCATCTTGGTGGCCAAATTAACCCTCAGTATCACAAGTGAGCAAGTCTAACTCCACAGAGTTAGAGCAAAACCACAAGGACAAGTGCCACTCAGGCTGTCCCATGCCCTTGGGACTCCCACCCAAAGGGGCACACACGGAAGTCCCCAGGTGGCTCTTTTTTGACCACCACATACCACCTGCCAGTGCACAAAGACTGAAGACAGAAGGAATTAACCCTGATTTGGGCTCGTATCACTTAGGTTCCCATCTGATTTCTTGAAGAAACTGCGTGTGCCTCGAGGTAAAGCACGGCTGAGTGGTGAGGAGGGCAGTGGCAGTGACAATCAGCCACAACCCTCCCTGGCTGCCACCTCTCTGCAGAGGTGATGCAGCTGCAGGAGCCACAGACTGCTCTCAGAGCTTGAGTCCCTGCTGCTGCATGGGAGTCTCATGACCAAAAAAAAAAATTCTACCCAGTTAACTGGCAAGCTGGTCATCTCCTGGGGCTACATTTCCTGCCACAGCGGGGTGCGACCTACCTGTCTGCCTGCCATGCAGAGACATAATTTGCTCTCCTTTGCAAAGTAGGAGTGCCTTTGATCCCGAGCCTGGATTAAAATCCAACTTTGAAGATTTGCTAAGTGGTGCTACATTTAAAACTTTCCCATAAATTAATTTAAAGACCCAACAATTATCTTAGAAAGAGAATTTCCAAGTTCTGCAGCTGCATTGCTGTGACCTCCTTTCACAGCAGGGTGGGTTGGAGGAGGATGCCTTTGCCACCTCCAAATATCCTCATCTGCATTTTACCTTGGGACACCTCAGGTATGTCAGGACGCAGACTGAAAATTATTTCCCCAAGTGAATTCAGACACCTTTCCCAGCCCCCCCAAGAAGAAGTGGGGTCAGATGGACAACACGGAGCCGTGACCAGGCTAGACCCAGGTATTCCCACACACGTCTGGTGCCAGTGAGACAGACTAATGCAACTCCTCTGTGAGTCTCAAACACAGCTCAGGGTCTTCAGCAGGTCTTTTACAGAACAGTGCAATTAACCAATTGTATGGAAAAATTGATCCTTTGCACTACTTTGGAGTATTGTTTTGGGGTATTTTTCCAGTCCCTTTGGTTACAGACACTTTAAAAACAAATTAGGCTGCCTAATGCCTGTGTATCTTTGTGACTGGCAACTGTTCCGTTAACGACAATCACTGGGAAGCAACCTGCCAAATTAGAACAAGGACATTACAATTTAGACCTAATAAATATAGGTGGATGCAAGAAAATGTATTAAAAGATATTCCTAGGAGAATGCACAATTAAAAATAAAAGGAAGGTACACAAGATAATTCAAGGGTTGCATAACCTTACAATCTAACCAAGTACATATGCACTAAAAAGTCTTATATATGCTGATCAGCTAAGGAACTGATCAGGAATTTTATCAGCTTTTTACACCATGTTAATGTTATCTGTTCATCCTCTGTAAATAATATTTGCAGTAGTTTTTAGACATCAGAGACTTGTGCTGAGCAAACGATTATTACTGATCAAACATATAGAATTTAGTCCTCTATGTGTTTCAACACCAGTGCAACTAATTTTCACCTTACTCAGAGGGAGTGTGATTTTGGAGATTAAGATGCTTATTTTTGCCCCATTGCCACACATCATAAATAATCTCTGACCATGCTGTCTTCATGTGTCTTGTATCTACATTTAACCTCTTCCCTCCAATCATTCCTTGTAAGCATGTCAAGAATGACGGTGTTTTTCCAGAAGATAAATGTTTTTACTACTTTCCATTTTCATACTATTTAATTGGCTATTTTAAATCTCTGGTTCCTTTTCCATCTTCAACCATTTGCCTTGTGAGACCCCCAGACACCTGTCCAGCCCCTGCTCCCTCTCTGAGGCTACCTTTTGTTTAAAATAGTTTATGATGTATTATTTGTTTCTGATTATAGCTAATTCTTCTCATTCTACATAGACAAAGTGGTTTTTGTTAGATTAATGCTTAACCAGGCCAGAAACTACTGAGATTATCTAACCTAACTCTCTGAATAATAACGGCCACAGGACTGCCTTGAATTAACTCCCCTTTCAACTAGAGGAAACCTCTAGAAACACATATGAACTTGATTTAAATTATTCCAGTGATGGTAAATCTACCACAACCCATGATAAACTGTTCCAGAGTTTAATTAACATCTCTATTAAAAATGTGTGCTTTATTTGTAGTTTACATTTATCTGCTTCATCTTGCACCAACTGGATGTTATTAAAGCCTCGTTTGGTTTAGAGTTCAAAAAGCCTTTTCATAGCAAGTTTCTGGTTTTGATATAGGTACTGACACGTTTGTTGACTCTTGTGCCCTGAGGCAAGTTTTCAAGGACTCTGGTCATTCCTACAGCCCTTCACCTTCTTGACATGTAGACATGAGACCCTGGCACTTATTTTTTTCTCTGATTTCCACAACCCTCTGGAGCCACAGCCAGTATTTCAGTCTAAATTTTCAGTCTATAGTCGCCTATTCACATATCCAAAGACAGAAATTGTCTCTTTCATCAAAGCATCATTTTCAGATGATAATTCTCTTGATAACTTCCTACATGGTGGACCAAGACAGGGAGAAACACATCGCAACCAATGTCTGACACAGCACCATTTATGAGTTTAACTGTTACTCCTAGTAGCATCAAGCTGTCATTGCTAACAGCAGTTAACGGTACATTCAAGGACTCAGACACATGTTTGCGATCGCTCCTTGCTGCCTGGCTGGAGCAACTGTTGGGAGGCCAGTCCTGGAGGTTTGCTTCGAAGCAGAGGGTTGTGATGAGGCTCTGGGGGCTTCAGGAGGGTGCTCAGCAAGTCCCTCATGATCCCGTGCTTCATCAGGCTGCATGCAGCAACCACCACCTTCCTCAATACGGTCTGAGTTGCCTTGCCCAGGCTCTTCGTGGCTTGAGTTTATCTGTTCTTACAGATTTGCCAGGACCAGGAGTCTTCAGAGCTTGTCAGGTCCTGACAGACCTTCACATGCCACTTCTCAGCATGTAATTTCTCCTTCTTCAGCCTGCTGTTTTCAGGTCACTATTTCTGCATCCACACACAGAAGCCCCACAGAGCCCATCCACACAACCTCACCCAGGAGAGGTGTTCACGGCATCCTGTCCTGATGTTCAAGCCTTCTCCAGAGTCTCTCTTTCCCCAGTCCCTTGTCCGTAATTATGGCCTGAATACTCCTTTTAGCTTAGGCACATTTCAATGTGCCCAAACATTTCTTTATAGTAAATTTCCCGAATTATTCAGATGAGCCTGCTTTCACAATCTGTCCTTATAATAACTTACTTTTTTCCCGGCGTCTCAGTATCAGAACAAAGTTTCATATGAGAGTGCTGAGAATCATTTTTACATTATCTTTCACACAGACCATCTTGATGCTAAATATTCAAATATGCCTAACAGCATAGAAAAATATATTATTGTTTCAGTATGTAAAGATAATATTTTATTTTAAATGTTCTTCCTTCCCCCAAAAGAAGTTGAAGTGAGCTTTATATATTTCTGAGCCTATTACAGGTGTTTAATCCCCTTTTATGTTCGTCTATTAAGATAATCATGGGTGTAAAAAACTCACATTGGTCTACAACTCCTTGTAACTTCTAAAATCTTTGACATTTGAAATATATCTAAACTGTCTTTAAATAGTGTGTCATGGGTTTTTGAACTGAAAAAATCACTGGTTCATAATGTATTTTGTAGAATATTTTAGATTATATTCTTTTATATTTGTGAACATCAAAGCAATTTTAAGTTTAGAAACAAGAACATGAATATCCCCAGCAGTAACTTTCTGCTACTTCCAAGAATTTTAAACACTTTAGAGAGAAACTACTGAAATCAGTGAAAGCACTACCTCTGACTTAAATGTCTTTGAGTCAGTCCCTTAAGACTAGGACTGGATTGCTTCATTCATAGGTTTTTAAAGAATTTAAAATGAGTGAACAAAATGATTCACTGTCGTACAAACTAGCTGTCTTGCCTGGTGATCAAAAGCTGTTCATTAAAAAAAACAAAACAAAACAAAACAAAAAACAACCAACCCAAAACAAAACAAAACAGATGAGTTTGGCAAATACAGGCCAAAAAGTTTACTTAGCAGCTGTCATTTCAAAAATAGTATTTCTTTCGTGGGAATTTAAAAATTCTCATGAAATTGGGATAACCAAATCAGAACTGTTCCTCTGAAAACGAATAAGTAAATAAACACATAGTGGCCCATGATCTCATTGAACTCTTTAGAACAGAACAGGTAGAACGAAAGCATTCAAACTTGTCATAAGAGATTATTAAAAGGGGCTAAACAGTCAGATATGTTCTGTATGCTCATAGCTAAATTCTCTGGAAGCAGGGTAGAAGTATTTGGGTGTTTACTTACTGACTTACTCCAGGGTGAGCATTTTTCCTGGTGATACCCTTCAGACATGTGATTCCTTTCTCCCTATTTCTGATTTATAGTGGATTGGTTTGGGGTTATCTAGGACTTATTTTCAAGTATCAGTACTTTCAAAGTTGTAAAAGGTGTCTGAGGTAGGTATCACTGCCATTCAAAAAAAAAAAAAAACAAACCCAAACACGTACCATACAAAAACCAACAAAAAAAAAAAAAG